>JACERP010000068.1:0-403802 GCA_014080715.1 Scenedesmus sp. NREL 46B-D3 | reverse complement strand
TACTGCCAGATGGGGTGGGGTGGGGTGGGATGAAGCCATAATCGCTCTTGCTGCTTCACTTGTATGCTTCCTTGTCTTGCAGTGTTAGCAAAGGCACTCCCGCCAGTGCCTTTCAGGGGTGCAGAATGATTGAAGCTGAGCTTTAACTGTTCTCTGCCGGCCTTGCAGTTCTTTGACAAGGACGGCTCCGGCTACATCACCGTTGACGAGCTGCAGAGCGCGCTCAAAGAACACGGCGACGCTGCAGCGGTTGCTGAGCACATCAAGGACATCCTGGCTGACGTGGACAAGGACAACGATGGCCGCATCGACTATGAGGAGTTCTGCACGATGATGCGGCAGGGCAACGACGAGGTGCGGCGTCGGTGCTTGCAGGGATTGCCAGTGTTGCAGGGTTGATGAGAACATGATCAGGCTTCATCTGCTGTGCTGCGCACAAATGTGATTGCTTATGCCTGTGCATCGGTGTATAGCAAATAAGCAAAAAACGAGTGTTGAACGCCACAGGCTGCAGGACGGGCGCTCAGCGGTGCAACTCGCATCTGACGATTGTATGCTAAGTGTGTTTCTGTGCGCATGGTTTGGCTGTACCCAGGTGCTGAAGGCTGCCAGTACTCTGAAGGCAGGCATCATGGGAAAGAAAGCGCCCCACATGGTGGCAAGTCCGCGCATGAGCACTGTATGAGCGGGAGCAGCGGTCTGCGACAAAACAATGGCAGGCGCATGCAGCGGGGTTGGTGTGACGACTAGGGAGGGGGTTGTGAGCTGCTGGTGTGCTGCCATCAGGGCGGCTGGACACAAGTTCTGGGTGCTTGTAAGCACGGCGCGACAGGAGCAGCGGCTGGTGAGTTGTGGGTGGCCGGGGGAAACATGGAAATATGATGACCCTCAATAGGGTGAAATGGCTGAAGCTGTTGTGACGGGGTGCAATCATGATGCACTGTTTGCGTGGCAGGGCACTGCAGTGTGCCACAAACCCAGGACTGCACCTCAAGGGATGGCCGTCAAATGGGTGCATCATAGAGTCTTGCACTGCGCCGTAGATTGTGTATATTGCTGCTGTGCGTCTGTGTGTGGTTCTGCAGCACACATCACAGTAGAAGGCGTGCATCAGCGGGTGCAGTGTGCTGCATGAATAGGCAATGTGATGGTAATCATGCACTGCGCAGTGCAGTTGCATGCGCATGCGTGTCACACATGTGTGGTGTACACCAATGAACGGGCGCACTGGGTGTGTCCAGCGTGCATATGTTGTCTGCAGCGCCTTGCAGTTGCAGTGGAGTGGCAGATGGGGGTTCCTGATGTATGGCAGCATCTTAGTGTTGGCTGCAGATGTGGTAGCGTCAAGCACGGCTGTGTCACCCTGCATGCTGCTGCGTGCACAGTGGTGCGACGAGCCATGAGCAGCATGCCCGTTCGTTTGCAAAAGGATGCCTTTGCACTTGGTGAGATCCTGTTGTCATCGTGTTGCAGCTGTTACGTTTTGTGGAAGTGCCACGTCGTTGGCACCACTGAGTTGGCCGTGGTCTGTGTCATGTCACGTGGCTCTGGTTATGGGAGTCATTTGTGAGCATTTCTGTTGTCGTAGTGCATGTGTCGGTAACAAAGCTACGTCCCTTTGTATGCTGCATAGCCTTGTGCCCAGCCACAAATTGTAAGTGTGGGCAACAGCAATTATTGCATTGAAGGGGCGTGCTGCCTGAAGGGAGTGGCCTGTAAGGCGCAGCCCTAAACCTACCCATCAGACAGACTTTTGCTTGTGCCAACATCAAGTTCACAGCCATGCATTGTTGCACTGCCTGATTAGCATCCATTTGTGCACATGCATGTGCGCTTGGACTCTATGTTATCTGTTCAAAAAGGGCAGCCAGCTCTGCTTTGTTGCGTGTGTGTCACTGGTGTAACCCGGTGTTAGGCCAACATTTCCTTTGGCTGTGTAGACAGGGGCTGCTACTTGCATCCTTGTGCAGTGCAACAGTACATGCTTGTGCATAAGCGGCACCCACGATAGGCTGGGCAAGTGGCTTTATACCCTACAACCCTGCTAGTAGGGTTGTCTGTTCCACCAGGGGTGCAGAAGCCAAGGAGGGTGGCCGCAGCACTGGCAGGAATGGCGTGTAGGGACACACAGACATGCATGACGCAGCTGGTGTCCGCAAACAAGTCTGACTTGCAGCTGCACGCTGTGCTGTGACAGGAGTCCTGCTGCTATTGGCTGGGTGCTGAATCGGGTGGTTCGGCACCTGATCACGAAATTTTGCCACTAGCGCAACATATCGAAGCAGGATGGTACGCGTGGGCGCCTTGATTAGATCCCACTGAGTTGCACGAACGCATTTGCTTTGCGTGTGTATTGCCATGGAGCAGGATGCAGAGGCAGCGCAATTCTTGAAGGAGGCCTCTCAGTCCGTTAAGAAAAATGCTTACTTCATGCGGAAGGCCATGGTGAGCTGCGTCACAGATGTCAGCAGGTGCTGTGCAGCAGGTACTGTGAACGATCCAACTGTGGGTGCATGTTCATTGCACCAGGAAGCACACAACTGGGTTCCAGGCACCTGCAAGCAGCACCACAGCTAGGTCAAGACCTAGGCTTACCGTTGCTGCACAGGCTAACAGTTGGCATGGTGCAGCTGCTGGCGCATTCCACAGCATGGCAGCACGTGCCTTGCAAGACATGCCGCAGCCCCTCAGCAAGCTGTCCAGGGTTCGATCAAGGCACCAGCACACACGTGTGCGCTGCTGTGCCAGTGTGCATGCAAGGTCCTTCGGAGCTTGCCTCCCATCATGCTGAGCAGCAGTGCGGAAGCCACACAGCTGTCACATGTATGCTTGCATGGCGCTGCTGGTTGCAGGACGAGGACAACCTGCGCGAGGCGCTGCGCTACTCAGCAGCCATGCTGGGCGAGCTGCGCACCTCCTTCTTGTCCCCGCAGCGCTACTATGAGTTGTACATGCAGGTCTTTGACGAGCTGGGGAACTTGGAGGTGAGCAGGCAGCTCAGCAGCAGTGTGGCCTTGACAGTGTGCAGCAGCTCTGAAGATGCAAGTTGCAGCAGCGCGGCTTTCAGGTCCACATGTGCATTTTGGGCTGCTGAGGCACGTGCATGCTTGAGCGGGAGCAAACGCTACCACCGGTGTTGATGTCATTGTTTGTTGTTATAATATGTCAGATGTTGGCGTTCTGTATGTACATATGCATCACATGCTCGCGTATTGAGCGCAGAACTGGCAGCCACATGACCCATCCCGCACATTGCTTGTCTTCCCATGTGTCGTCTGTGCTTGCCTGTTGTGTTTGCCAGGCGTACTTTGCTGACGAGCAGAGCAAGGGGCGCACACTGGCTGAGCTGTACGAGCTGGTGCAGCATGCTGGCAATGTACTGCCCCGCCTGTGAGTGGCAAGAGTTGCTTGGACTGACAGCAGCAAGTGTAGCATGAGCTGATTAGAAACCATAATGCTATTGTGTGGTGTCCACACGCAGTGGCTAGTGCAACAGCTTCAAGCAGGCTGAAACAGCAGCAAGGGTATGGCGGGGTACTTCATGTTAGCCTTGACACCAGGCTGGCCAGCAGTTTGGGGGCTGCACGTGGTCCAGCAAGCATCTTTGTACACACTGTTGCAGCGTCAAAAATCAGTTACCTGCTGTCCATGATCCTTGCCTTGCACGGGACATGCTGCTGTGCATGTCGTTGCACCTAGCCACACGTTGTCTTTGTTGCGTGTGCGGCCTGTCGTCTTCTGCTGCTGCTGCTGCCACCAGCTACCTGATGGTCGCCGTGGGCTGCCTGTACATCAAGAGCGGCGGCGCCAAGAGCAACGAGATCCTGAAGGACCTGGTGGAGATGACCAAGGGCGTGCAGCACCCCACGCGCGGCCTCTTCCTTCGCAGCTACCTGTGCCAGCGCAGCAGGGGCCTGCTGCCAGACACAGGCAGCCCTTACGCGGGCGAGGGCGGCGACATCCACGACGCGGTGGACTTCCTGCTGACCAACTTCATGGAGATGAACAAGCTGTGGGTGCGCATGCAGCACCAGGGCGTCGCGCGGGACAGGGAGCGGCGCGAGAAGGAGCGGCAGCAGCTGCAGGTGCGCGGCTCGCAGGGGCGGCGGGCATGGGGCGCGGTGAGGGAGGTTGGCGTCGACGGCTGGTCTTGGGAGCGGGCAGGCAGTGACCTCGCAGGCACCAGCGCTGGTGTTGGGACACCTGCGGCTGCTGATACGGCGCTGCGCTGAGAACATGGCAGGTACGCGTCACAGGCTCACCCAACACTTCTGCTGCTGCTGCTGCTGCTGCTGCTGCCGTCTGCTGTGTGGCTGGCCCGCAGGACCTTGTGGGCAAGAACCTCACCTACATCAGCCAGCTTGATGGCCTCAGCTTCGAACTGTACGCCGGCAGCGTGCTGCCACGGCTGCTGGAGCAGGTGAGCAGCCATGACCGTGCCTAGACACAGACAGCAGCACGGGGCCAGTCACACAGACAGCAACACATGGCCAGTCACACAGCACGGCAGCACGTTGCCTGCCACACAGCACGGCAGCACCGCCTGCACATGCACCTTGCGGGTCTCTGCTTGTCCACCGAATATGTCACGTGCAGCACCAGTGCACGTGAGCACGGTAGTTCACTGTTCGGTCATGTCCCCAGCCTGCAGCAAGCCGCGCTGCTGACTCAGCGCTTGCATTGCCTGGATCTTGCCTTGCCCGCTCAGGTGGTGTCCTGCAAGGACGAGCTGGCGCAGCAGTACCTGATGCAGTGCATCATCCAGGGCTTCCCCGATGCCTTCCACCTGGCCAGCCTGGACGCGCTGCTGGGGGCACTGCCGGAGCTGCAGAGCGGCGTGAAGCTGCACGCGGTCATGGCCAGCCTCATGGACAGGCTTGCGAGGTGGGGACGCAGGGCGGTTGCTGCCGCTCGGTGCTTGCGGGCCTCGACAGACGCGCACAGCAGTCTCCAGTCACGGATGCCAACTCTGGATGCAGAGTGGTGGATGGGTCGGAGAAGTGTGAGGAGGGCTGCGCATGCCACAGGGCTGCTCAGCTGTGTGGCAGCTGCTCCACGCTGCTTGGCACCCTGCTGCGTCTGCATTCCCTCATGAGCGGAACGACGGCTCGCTGGGCTAGTGCCTGAGGCAGGTTCAGTCCTGTACTACTATATAATATATTGCATTGCATTTGTGGTTGGCCGCCTGCCTGCCTCCTGCCTGGTCGCTGCTGCTGCTGCTGGTCGCTGCTGCTTGGTGTGCAGGCCTGCTGTGTCCAAACCCCGGCCTGGTCACACGCTGCCTGCTTGCCTGCCGCAACCTGCCCGGCTTTGTCGCCGTTGCCATCCTCGCTGCTGCTGCTGCTGCTGCTGCCGTTGCTGCTGCTGCTGCCCAACCATGCAGGTATGCCGCCTCCGACCCGAGCGTGGTGCAGCAGCTGCTGGACAGCCACGCGTTTGAGAAGTTTGTGGAGAGCATCAGCAAGGTGGCCGAGCTGCACGGCGACATCCCGGCCGTGTCCCTGGTGGAGATGTACGTCGCGCTCATGCGCTTCACCGACGGCGTGCACTCAGACAGGCTGGACAACGTGAACCGCGTTTTGGGCGCGTGCCAGCGCGGCCTGTCCGGCAAGTGAGTGCGGCCGGCAGCTGCATGACGGCTGCTTGTACAGGGGCAGGGACAAGGACGCTTTTTGTGTGCTAAAAAAGGCAGCCAGCCAGCAGGGCTCTTTACTGCAGAGTGGGTGTGCAGAGGGCGGGCGGGCGGCGGCTGTGCCTGGTGGCTCCTGCAACTGTCACGCGCAGCTGTTACGCGCATATTCTACCGTGATGCTGGACGGGGTCCTGCAGCAGGCATTCTTTTGCCGGAGCTCGACTCCCATCGTGGCTGCCACCCTGTCCATGGCATTAAATAAAATAGCCTAAACCCTGACTTGATGTATTGTGAAACCCTGCCGTTGCTCTGCTGGTGCTCCTGCTCCTGCTCCTGCTCCTGCTGCGCCCGTCCTCCAGGGGCCTGGGTGGCGATGCAAAGGCAGAGAAGCAGCTGGTGGTGCTGCTGAGCATGCCGCTGAGCAGCCGCGACGCTGTCACTGTGCTGTCGCTGGACCAGTACCCGCCGCTGATGGGCCTGCTGTCGCGCCGCACGCACAAGGACATGGCGCTCAAGGTGGTGCAGACGGTGCTGGGCCAGGTGAGGGCGGAGCGTGCAGCACTGCAGCTGCTGTTGCGGTCACGTGAGCTGCAGAGACGCATGCGCTGATGCTGCATGGGCAGACCGCGGGATGCTGTTTGAGCACCTGGCATGTATCTGCCTGCCATACATCACCTGCGCTTGATGACGCCGTGCTCATTACAAATATATGAATGCCTGTGATGCCTGCCAGGCAGCTGCACAGGCGGTGCGGCACGCCGCTGACAGGCTGGGTGTGCGTGTGCGCTTGCAGGGGACGTGTGTGGGCAGCCTGGACAGTGTTGAGATGCTGTTCAAGTTCATCGCCCCGCTAGTGCAAGAGGGCGAGGATGATGAAGACATGGATGAAGAGGTGGGGCGTACCTGTGCGATTGGTGTCAGCATACATGAAGGCAGCCAGCTGGACGCACGTTGCTACTCCTGTGCACTGTTTATCGCACGAGGCAGACAACTGCCCAAGCCCCTTTTGCAGTTGCCCCAGAGCGGCACAGCCGCTGTGCCGCTCTGCGGCAGCTGCGTGAGCGGCCTGGGCAGTTGTCCTCCTCATGTGATGCACCAGTGCACAGGAGTAGCAAGGTTATGCCTGTTGGGGCAAACCTGTGCGTGTATCTCTGCTGATCTGCGTCCAACTACCCTGCCTGGTGCTTGCAAGGATGACTTGCAGAGGAGCACGCGTGTGCTGTCTTTGCCGATGCAGTCAATACGTCTCTTGCCCATCACCGCTGTGCTGCGTATGCGCCGCTCCTTCCCTGCAATGTTGGCCGCGCCCTGCAGGACATTGAGGAGGAGCAGGTCATGGTGGCACGCATGCTGCACCAGCTCACCGCGCCAACACCCGGCCTGCAGTTTGCCATCCTGCGCGCTGCCCGCGCCCACCTGGAGCTGGGCGGCCCTGCACGCCTCAAGCACACCTACCCAGCACTCGCCTTCTGCGGCCTCAAGGCCATACGCCGCCTCACTGCTCCACAGCAGCAGCAGCAGCAGCAGCCTGACACAGCAGCAGACACCGATGCAGCAGCAGCAGCTGATGATGCAGAAGGTGCCGGGAAGGAAGCTGAGAGTGACGCACCAGCAGCAGCAGCACCAGCGGATGCCCCGGCGTCAGCTACTGGCAGTGCTGCTGATGCTGTGGATGCTGAGTCAGCGCTGCAGTGGCTGCTGGAGGTTGCGCTGCAGTTGGCGGAAGTGCCTGCACCCATGCAGGCGCTGCGACTGCTGCTGGTGTGTGCGCACGTCAGCAGCGAGGAGGCTGGCCTGGAGATGCTGGCCTACGAGTTCTTTGAGCAGGTGCGCCGCCTTGGCAGCAGCATGCAGCGACGCAGCGTGTGTTGTGCGCTGGCAACGTCAAGGGAGACAGCAGCATAGGATGACAAGACGGGCTACTGGCGCATCTATCTGGCCACCAGCAGGCCGAAGGAGTGGGCTGGTCTGCGCTGCAGACGGTTCCTATGCTTACTCATTCCTGTCCCTCCGCAGCCGGCTTATGGTTGTGCCTAAACAAACCCCTGCTACTGCATTCACTGGACTGCCACAATTATTTGCGCTGCACCTGCACCTGCTGCTGCTGGTGCACACGGCCATGCATGCAGGCGTTCACTCTGTACGAGGAGTCTGTGGCTGACTCGCGGCACAAGATCACAGCTCTGCAGGCCATTGTAGGCACGCTGCACCGCTGCTATGTATTCAGCGCAGACAACCGCGACGCACTCACACAATCAGTCACTAGCTATGCAGCCAAGCTGCTGAAGCGTGCAGACCAGTGCCGAGCAGCATGCGCTGCCTCACACCTTGCTTGGCAGGAGCCGCCACCTGCAGCAGCTGCGGATGGCGAGCGCGAGCAGGCTGCTGCTGCAGCACGTGCAGTGCCAGGGCGGCAGCCGCCTGTGCGGGATGCGCAGAAGGTTATGGCAGGGCTCAAACGTGCACTCAAGGTGGTCGCAGCTGCAAAGCAGCAGCGCGCAGCTACAGTGCGCGGAGGCAAAGGTGGTGCGCAGCACCTGCCGCTGTACGTGGAGATTGTGAACCACTACCTGTACTATCTAGCGCGTGGTGTCGAGTCGATGAGTGTTGGTGTGGTGCAGCAGCTGCTGGAACTGGTTGGCAGTGAGCTGCGTCAGCACGATGCGGATCTGGACGCCGAGACGCGCAGCTACTGGCAGGCCACACAGCGGCACATCCACTGCCTGAAGGCGGCAGACGCAGACAAGTACGCAGGACTCAACGCGTGATGCGTGTGGTGGCTGATGATGGTATGGTGATGCTTGAAGCCTTGCTGGCGGCCAGCAGGCCCGTACAGCCATGGTCTCGAACCGTATGTAATGGTGGGCTGATCATGATGAGTGCTGCTGGCAGACGTTGGCCCGCTCAGTGGCTGGATGCCATCCATTGATCTGGCATGTGCCAATGGAGCGGTGCCATGGCCAGGTGCACCTGTATCCAACGGCTGTGGCTGTGGGAGGCATGAGCTGCGCTGTGTTTCGCAAATAGGATTGGGTTTCAGGTACTTGTGGGTTCATGCGCAGATGGAATTGGAGTTGGCAACCTGGGTCTGCTGTAATCCATGCAATCTGCAGGGTGGTGTTGCGCGTGGTCTCGCTAGTGCGCTTAAGGATATCCCTGGATTGTTTCGGTCCTTCAAGAGCGTCAATAGCATATGACCTGATACGATGCGCACCTTCAAGCAGGGACACGGCCCGTCACGGCAAGCCTCCAAAACCATGGCCTTGCACCTCTACCGTTGCCTCCACACCAGGATTACTCGTCAGCTGGAATCACGGGCCTGTGAAAGCTGTTGCAGCGAGGACTCCCTGTGTAATTTGTTGTGCAGCACTGTGTCTAGAGTAAACCAACCGTGTGGAGCTGCGTGCTGGGGTGTCCGTAGTCGCGCTGCCAGCCAAACGTATTCTGATACATATATGGTTCGTTAAATCTGGTCACATTGCCCCGTGACAGGCCCTGGACTTGGCCTTGGTGGGAGTTGGAGCCCACCGCGTCGCGGTGAGCTGCTGCAGCTGTGTCTTCAGTATTGCCGTATTGTTTCTGACAGGTTCATGTGAAGTGCAACCTGCCTAGCCAGCCCCGCGTCATCTTGGCTGGGAATAGTTTTTTTTGCACTGCCTCATTTGCTTAATCACGACGGCTATGGCAGCATACTCTGTGCTGAACGGTTGTAAACAGAACAGACCCAGCTGCAAGCTGGCCGAATGGTTCGGGACTTCGGCCTGGAAGCCTGCTAGGTCGACAGTCGCCATGCAGGTTGCTAGTACTGCGGTCAGGCAGCTTAAGCAGCTCTGCAGTGTCTTTGAAGCGTTGTGCAGCACCAGCTGGGCCGTTTTGTGTGGAATCAGGGAATGGCTTCCTCACCTGTCGCTGTCGCCTGCTGTTGCTTGCTTATCAGGCGGAGCTGTGCTCCTTATGGATGACACCTTTACTATGCAGGATAACAACAAGGCGTCTGTCGATGCGAGGGCTCTCAGCATGAATGCGGCCAGTGCAGATCCTGTTCTTGGTGGTGGTGGTAGCAGCACCACACCTGGTGGTGACAGTATCTTGCTGGCTGAGAAGCTAGCAGCTGTGGGTACAGCAGCCAACTCTCAACCTTCAACACCCCAGCAGCAGTTTCAGCAGCAGGTGGGTGAAATGGAGGTGGAGGAGGAGTAGCATGCTATAGAAGGCCTGCGTGGCTCAGCTGCTGTTGCTGTTGCTACCTTGCTGCATCACTTGAAGCCACTGGATGGCAGCAGGAGGAAGGTGTCAGTCAATTGTATCGGCCATGCTGGCTGCCTGCGTAAAATGGGCCTTTGCTTCTCCTGTCAAAACACTGTCATGCCCGTCTTGGCGCTGTCCTCAGGCTGCTGTGCTGTTGTTGGTGGTGATGCCCCTGCAGGGTGCTGTGGCTGGCGATGCCGGCAGCGTGACCAGCGAGGGCAGCCAGGAAGGCAGCAGGCAGCAGGCGGGCTCTCGGCTTGGGCATACTGTTGCTGATGTTGATGCCGCGAGGCAGGCCGCCCTGTCTGCACTCGCTGGGCTTGACATGACCACCACCAGGGCGAATCTTGATGCATCCAAAGCAGCGGCAGCCACAGCACGCGCAAACGGGGAAGTGCCTGTGCACCAGCGCAAGTCAAACCTGCGCAGTGTTAGCTGCAGGCAGCTCGGTGGCAGCAGCAGCAGCAGCAGCAGCAGCGGTCCCACATCTGGGATTCCCACAGGTGTTGGCAAGACGGTTGCGTTTGATGATACGGCAAAGAGGCCTGCAGCAGACAGCCGGCCAGCAGCGGGGCAGTGGCGGGGTCCTGCCACGCTGGCGGATGGGCAGCAGCGCAGGATCAACAGGTGCGCGCGGCTTGCTGCGTGTGGTGCGCTGCCATCGACTGCAGCATGCCTCACTTGTAGCTGCCGTGTGGCGCCATGGTCTGGAGCATGCTTCATTTTGCAGCTGTGGCACGTGCCGGTTCAACACAGAACACCGCGTACTGTTGCTTCTTGGTACCAGACACATTTTTACCAGGTGATAGGTTGGTCGCTGCATGCATGGCACTCCATGCTACTGCTCTGCTATTGCTGCTGCCCCGTCTCACCGTTCACCTACTCCCTGGTACACCACTGCTGCTGCTGCTGCTGCTGCTTGCAGGCCACCAGCGTCACGCTGCATCAGTCTTCCGCACATCATGCAGGGCCGGCAAGGCATGGCCAATCGCCTGGCAGCCTCGTACGCACAAGATGCAGCCCTGCAGCAGCAGCTGCAGCTGCTGAACGGCAGCACTGGCATGGCGCAGCCTTATGCGTCGCTCAACCAGCAGCTGCAGCATGCGGGCCTGGGGCGTCCTGCAGACACCTTGACGCTGTACCAGCTGCAGCATCAGGGCATCAGCCAGCAGGCACCTCAAACGCTGCTGACTCAGCGCAGCTTTGCAGGCACTCCCGGCATTGCTGTAGATAGCAGCGGGCTGATGGTGCAGCAGCAGCAGCAGCAAGCGCACCTGGCGGCTGGTGGCTGGGCACCAGCAGCAGCAGCAGCACCGCAGCCTGCCGGCCTCATTCGCTGGGGGTCTGGCCAGATGCAGCTGCAGCAAGGCGTTGGTGCAGCACTGATCCAGGCGCAAGCTGCAACAGCCAATGCACAGCTGCTGGGTCAGCTGCAGGTCACTTCGCAGGCCCAGCAGGGTGGCGATGCGCTCTGGATGGCAGCGCCGGCATCCAACGGGCTTCAGATGCCCAGCAACCACCAGCAGAGCGTGATGATGCAGCCGCAGGCAGCAGCGGTGTCTGCAGGCATGAGCATGTCTGGGCTTTCCAACCTGCAGAAGCAGCAGCTGATGGTTGCGCAGCTGCAGGCTGCAGGACAGGGCGCTGCTGGCACCATGGCAGCTCCAGCACGACCAGCAGCTGGTCAGGCAGCAGGAGGCGGCGCCGTGAACGGCCACAGCCTGCTTGATCAGTACCAGTCAGTGTCCTGGAGTGTTCTGGCAGCAGCGCAGGGTGAAGCAGCACTGCGTGATCAGCTGCTGACAGAGCTGGTGCTGCTGCTGACAATGCTGAACACGCTGAGCAGCACGCTCAAGGGCAGCATGGCGCCGGGCGATGCTCTGAACGACTTCAGCTACCTAGCGGCGGCGGCGCGGCGCCACATGGCCACGTTTTCGCGGCTGAGCCAGGCTGGCAACATTGCGGTGCAGCTGCTGGCGCTGGTGGCGCCCCTGGCCGTGAAGCACCTCAACAGCGCAGGTGCGCGCTTGCAGGTTGAAGTGTGCTGCCTGTGCGTGGCGCCGGGGCTTCCTGCATGAGTCGCAGCGCAGCTGTTGCATGGCCAAACGGTCTACCCTGTGCGCCAGCAGCTGAACGTTACCAGTCAGCTTGCAGCATGCACGTGGCGTCAACTGCTTCGTAGTTTATATCTGCTCAGTCCTGAGGAGCTTGCGCGGTGGCAACGCGTGTGCCACCTGTTGTTACTAACGGGTGTGTTGTCTGTTATTGCTGCCTCTGTGGCTGCGCCCGTCTGTCATTCCGTGTGCAGACCTGCTGGAGGCGGCCCTCCTGGTCCTGGACACGCTGGCCCTCGCCAACAGGGATGTGGCGGCAGTCGTCACGCAGCAGCGACTCACCGCGCTGGCCTCACTTGGGCTGCAGCTGCCTGTGGACCAGCTGCTGCAGCAGCAGACGCTGGGCCTGCATTTGATCACCAACCTCGCCAGTGCGGTCAGCAGGAACAAGGTGGTGCTTGAGAGCATGGCGTCCGATGGCGGCGCGCAGGCCGGCGGCAACGCAGGACCCGCAGGGCTTGTGCAGGGCTCAAGCATGAGGTGAGCCTTCTCGAGTGCTGGTGCTGGCATACCTGGCTGCTGCTGCTGCGGCTGCCGTCTGGGATTTGCCTGCTGTTTCATGCATTGTCAAGCAGCGCAGCCCAACAACCCTTCAATCCACGGCTGTGCCAGGGAGACAGTGCAGCTCAGCAGGCAAGGCAAGGAAGCTGTAACGTTGCAGGCTGCCTGCAGCCGAAGTGCTGCGAGCTGAGCTGCAGTGAGCATGTCATGACCTGGCTCCTGCTGTGCCTGCTGCTTGTGGCTGCAGCGGCGGTGGCATTCTGACTGGGGGGCTGGGCATGGCGGCACTTTCACAGCCCATGATGCTGGGCGCACAGGCAGGCGGCACCGCTGCCGTGACCAGCACCACGATCAGCCCCACACGCAAGACGCCGCTGGCGACCTACTTTGAGGAAGCGCCGGGTGCAGCAGCAGGCGCTGGGCTGGGCGGTGTGGGGTCGGGCCTTGCATCTAGTGCAGCGGCAGCTGGCGCCGGCAATGTGCGGCTGGGTGCCCGCACGCCCCCAGGCACGCGCCTCGGGGACCCCCTGATGGGGGAGGCGCTGGCAGGCAGGCACCTGGGGGGGCCAGGGGCAGCAGCACCAGGCAGCACAGCCGTGCCCGATGCTGCTGGCGCTGGGCACCTTGCATTGGGAGAGCTCGGGAAACTGACAGCAGGTTCAAGCCTTGGAGCAGGGGCGGCGCAGGTGCAGCTGCGCAGCCACGGCACGTACTCGCCGCTGGGTGGGGGGCTGTCGCTGTTTGGGGATCACACGCTGCTGGTGCCTGGGGCTCCTGGCAGCAGCGGGCCCAGCAGCACAGGCGCGACAAGCCTGGTTGGTGTTTAGTGACGCTATGTGTGTCAACATGATCACTCGGTGGCTGTGGCTGCTTGAGCGCGTCAGCAGCTCGGGTGATGGCGGCTGCTCAGTCTGTGGTGCGCACCTTGCGTTGTGCCGTGGGCAGATGGGGGCAGCGTTGCTGCGGCTGTCAATGGTACAAGGTATGCAGTGACATGGGTGGGGGCCTGGCTGGTCGCCGCCAGCCTCGCAGCATCGGCGGCCAAAGTGCTATGGATTTGGGTGTTTTTGGCGTGCCTGACTTCATGTAGTATTGCATTTTCCATGGCTGAAGTTTGGAGTTTTGTGTGGTTTTTAGCAAGAGCTGAGCCCATGGCTGGTGGTTGTGTTCAGCCGGCTTTGGTGTGCGGTCATATGTGATGCATTCAGCCCCTGTGCTGTCGCCAGGCGGGGGGGCACAACGTGTACCCCACTCGCACGTGTCGTCGCACGGCTGCGCTGGATATGCGTGTGTTGCTGTGGTCGCTGGCTTTGTGTTGCATGGCCTTGTGTGATGGGTGTAAGGTCAAGACGCATCAGGGCATGTGTCACATGGGTGCCGCACCTGTTGCTGTGTGTATCCGCTGGGGAAAACCACTGTCGCCCTGAAGGCTTTGCTTGTTAGCATGTGGTATGTTTTGCTGCATACATGCTTGCCGTAGTACGTTGCGTTGTGTGCTAGGGTCGCCAGTGTGGTCTGCATCGCCTGCTGGTGGCTGTGCATGTGTCTGGCTGTGCATATGTCTGTGAGGCAGCTAGCTGCAGGCGTTTACGTGAGTACATACACAGGTGGTTTGGGAGTACAGCAGGGTGGGGGCTTGTTTGCATGCTATGGTCTTGTGTGCAGTCACTGTGGACATAGCCTGTTGCCTTTATGATCAGGCCAGCACAGCGCCTGCGAGTGTGCAGACGAGGGAAGGTGGCAGTCGGTGCCCGCCCGCTCCTCTGACGGTCGGCCTGGTTCCTGGCATGGCTCACAGGCACGCGCTGCATCATTGCTTGGTAGTGGCAGTTGCAACGGGTGTGTCCAGAAGCGGAGGGAGCCGTTTTTCCAGGTGCGCTGGGTATTCTGGAGTGTCGTGCTCCAGGTCGTCCTGGCTTAGGTTCCATGGTTTCCTAGAACCACACACACCTGTTGCGGCTGCTGGTCGTCCTTGCAGGTGTGGGAAGTTTATTGGGCACCAAACATGGGAGGCTTAGACGTTGCCGCAGCCACACACTTCTGCTTTTTTTGTAGCACACCTCCGCTACTTCTGCTTTGTTTTTTCACCCTCAAATTGCATCGGGGTGTCTGTTGGCTAGGTATGACCAGCAGGCAGTGCTCTCATCTGCTGCAGCAGCTTTTCCGCCTGCATCTGTAGCTGCCAGCAGCAGCCACACACGACATGCGGTTTGCTTGCTGGCAGAGGCTGTTGAGGCTGCATGCATTCAGGTGCCCGCGCTGCGTGCTTCTTATACTGTCCATGCGTCCTGTCTCAGTTCCCAATGCTCCTCCTTTGCAAGGTAGACAGGGTGGGTAGCGCATGGCTGCCCAAGCTTACTTACTGCGCGCACCCAATACACATATGCACTGATCCGGCTGTCTATGCTCTTCTGTTTTTTGTTTGCTTTTCTTTCTTCAGCCAGTTGCTGCCGCTCATAGCACGCCGCTCTACTGGTTGGAGCCGTGCCTGCATGTCGTGCTGTGCTCAGGGGTGCAAGCACTTTCTAAAGGAATGCGGACGAATGTGGTATCCTTATCTATGCAGCTGCAGCCTGTCGATGCATCCTTTTTCAAGGTTGTGCCTTGTTTATCGCTTCTTGGCAACACGCATCTGTGCCATGAGCTCGTGTGGATGCAAAGGACAGCCGTGCCTTGGATGTGGACATCGGCTGGTCGCAGTGGGAAGGGCAACCTCAGGCAATCAGAACATACTTGCAAAGCCGTTGATGGCGTGTGGGCGAATGCGAGCGTCTGTTGCTGTGCGGCTTCTGTGCTTCATGATTGGCTGGGGTAGCGCCGTCCGTCGGGTGTCATGTGCAGCAGGTGTGTGTTGCATGGGCGTTGCGTCTGCTGTCGCGTCGCATGCTTGGCAGCTGACGTGCCACTCCGTCCGTCAACATCCGTGGCAGGAGGCGTGGTCGTCTGTGTTGTGTGCTGGCCAGGGTTGCTGTGCTGAGTCTCCGGCGATGACCAATGCCTTGGCATCTGGCAATTCAACTAGAACATGGAAGCAAGCAGGTTTGGTTGGGCTTTTGTGCAGCACACAGTGCAGCAGGGACCTTCAGCCGCAGCCAGGTATGCATGGTATGACTTTTCCTTGGGATTGTGAATGTAGCAGCGAATGCAATGCTCGTGCCCAGCTTGTCACGCCTGTCCAGCGCACCAGCTTGTCTCCTCCGCCCCCCCCCAAACAAAGCTTGAAGAAACTGGGCACAATGCAACATGTGTGTTGTTGCTGCCAGGTGGGGTCTGCGCTCACCCTTGTTGGAACGAGCAAATAGATGGTCACGTTGTTTTTTGCCGAGTGTGGTGCCAAGGCAGCACATGTGTACAGTTTGGTTGCACATGTGTACAGTTTGGTTGTCACCACCTAGCCCAGTACTTGCATTGCTGCAGACCTTGCAAATAACACTCTCTTTGTGGTGGTGAATCCAGTTTGGACGTGCATACTGTTCCGTTGTCCAGCGTCAACTCATCCACATTGCCAGTCTCATGCGTGTTCTACTGCCGCTCGGGCTGTCATGACGGCACTAAGGTGTGCAAGTCATTGGTGTGGAACGTATTGGCTTTGCCTGGCATCGGCGTTAAACCCAAATCAAATTGCTTGGTGTGCAGCGATTGGCCTGCACACGAGGTGTGCTTTCCTTGTTCTTGAGCTTATGGGCGTGGCTGTGTCTCTCGCCAACAGCCCCGGAAAGGTCTTGCAGCCATTGATGTGGCATGCCTCTACTGTAGGCCTGGTGCCGCCAGTGTTTTCAAAAACACTGGCGGCTCAGTAGTAGGTTCAAGTTGGACCTAGGAGACTTCATCGTGGTTGTCAACAGGATTTGTGGTTGTCAACGAGAAGGTGTTCGTACAGGAGGAAAGTACAGTTATCACGTCACTGTTGTTGGGAATTCGGTAACATCCTCATGAAGGCAACAGGAAATCAAACATGTTTGGCGGGAAAATTCTTCAACTGCACAACAAGGTTGCAGTGCTGCATGCAGTTAGTAAGTTGTCTCTTAAGTGAGATATTGTTTGCGGGGCCTGTCAAAGTCATCATAAACATAGCGAAATACAAGCACATTGCAGCAATTGAAGCACGCACACTGCCAGTGTGGTCCCCAGCAACCATGGCTGAACTGCCTATACTTGCCAATATTACCTGTGGTATGCCTATTCACACAGCTGCGTTAGAGTGCTGGTGCTTCTTCACACAGCTGCGGCACTTTGTCGTGCTGCAGGCGAGTGCTGCATCACGTCATGGGTGATCACCCATGCACAGGGAGACGCCTTGGCTGCGTAACGCATGGTAATACCTTTCACTAATCATCATACACCCCTTGCAAGTGTTTTCAAGCATTGCGGCTGGCTGGCCGCAGAAGTCAAACAGTAATCGTCAAACAGTGATCACCTGCACGGCACACCTGCGGCGCAGCCTTGGAGGTTGCTGCTCCTACCATGAACTACGCAAATTATACTTGCATGATCTATATCAAACATTAACGAATCATGCATGCAGCGATGCACGTTTGTATGGCCTGCGGTTTCTATTGTGGAAGGAACCGGCAGCACGTTCTGCCAGCGCAGAACGAGCTGCGCTCCACAGATGATGTTGTAGACTTCTATACAGTAGATTATGCCATTCCGTGCGGATGCCATGCTTCTGGTCTGTGCATGGATTTTTAACAGCAAACCGACGAATTCAAGAGTTGCCCCTCCCCGTGAGAACACAGTGACTGTGTTCCATATCAAACACGACCCGTAGTCCGTCGCCGCTGGAGTGCGCCGCATTTGCAGGCGGCAAACCACGCCCAGCAGCAGCAACATGCAGGGCTGCTGCCATCCTGCAGTGCCCAGCCACACCAGCAGTAATGACCAGTGCATGCAAGCGACGCTGCCAAGCATTATAGTCACTGTCACGGTGACGACATACATGGCTGAGAAGCAGCCGTCACACCAACCAGCAGCAGCAGCAGCAGCAGCAGCAGCAGCAGCAGCAGCAACTCCTTCTTTGAAGTTGCTGCCATGCTGCAGCCCACCAGCTTAGGGTTCAGGGGTTGCATGTGTTTACTTTCGGTGTGCCCTGACTGAGGGTGGAGGTCACAGGGTGCACCTGACCACCTTGGTAATCACTGTGCATGTGTGCCTGCAGCTTTGCAGGACGCCGCATGTGCTGTACGAGTCAGCAGCACAGCACAACTGTGTTGTGCTGAGGACGTGCATGCCGAAATCTTGTTACAGGGGGGTTGACTAGTATCATCATCTTTTCTGTAAGAGCGAATGGTCAGATTTGTGAAAGGTTGGGGGCCGGGTGACAACATGACAATGTGCAGCGTGTGTACATGCAATGTGCGCTGTTGGTTGAGCAGCATGGTGTTGAACGTTGCAGTTGGGAACAGGTGCAGGCTGCCTCATTGTACATGGCCTTTGTGTCATGGCTTCAGCTTTCTGTAAAGGTATATCAGCAGAAGCAGCAGAGGCAGCAGGGACTGGTTTCCGATGGACAGGCACCTTACGTGTGCACATCATTCCCAGTAGTCAGTTATTGCCTCATGCACATACACCAGGTCCGTGAGCCAGTCGACTACATCTCCATGGATGCAAAAGAACGGATTTAACGGCTCCTGGGCTCCAGGTAAATGCAAAACGACATACGTTCGAAGCAATGCTTGACCAGGAGCGGCCCGCTCAAGCTCTCCTGGTGCTCCGAGTGTGCTGCCATGCAGGCAAGCTGGCCAGCATCAAAGCATCATCTTCATACGGGCATGTACCGCAAACCCCGATTCAAAAACAGCGGCAGTGTCAACAAGAGTAGCCCGAGCAGACCAACTCTCAGACGCCTTCCTCCGGGCACTTATAGCGTCCTGCCCATCCAGATGCAGAACCCCGCGGTGGCACTCGAGCCCGGGGTGTAGGGGCATCATCCAGAATATATCATCACAACATCCTCGCAAATGTTAGCTGCACTGCAGTATGTAGAGCATGGTTTGCACGACTAGCCTGGCAGCACGGCGGCTCATGGGCAGCAGCAACACTGCGTCACTCACTCACGTTGAACTTGCTGGCGGCAACACCTCTGTCGATTACACACGATGCAGGGCTTCCTTGCCCCAGCTGCAGCTACCCAACCCAATGCATCATCTTGGCGCGCTGCGAATGTTTAGGAACTGTACAGGCACATGTGGGTTCGACAATAAGCTGGCAATTCATGAACATCACTGCTGCAGCAGCAGCAGCAGCAGCAGCAGCAGCAGCAGCAGCAGCAGCAGCAGCAGCAGCAGCAGCAGCAGCAGCAGCAGCAGCAGCAGCAGCAGAGCAGCAGCAGCAGCAGCAGCAGCAGCAGCAGCAGCAGCAGCAGCAGCATGCCACCGTTACTGTTGTTCAAGGAGCAACGTCGCATCGTTGGCAATGCTGATGATTATACTGGGCAGACAAAGGTGATACTCAAAGTGTGCGAAATGTGCGGTGCTGTCTCGTGGTAACAGCTGCGGCACTTCGTCGTGCTGCAGGCGAGTGCTTTACCGACACCCATGCACAGGGAGACGCCTTGGCTGCGTAACGCATGGTAATACCTTTTAATGATGATTAGAAACACTTTGTAAAGCGTGTTTAAGCATCCCGGCTGGCTGGCCGCAGACGTCAAAACAGCAACCACCTGCACGGCACACCTGCGGCGCAGCCTCGGAGGCTGCTGCTCCTATCATTGGTCGCGCAAGTATGGCATTTACGCTCTATATTAAACATTCAAGGAGCATGCATGCAGCCATGCACGCTTGTATGGCCTGCGGTGTCTGTTGTGGCAGAAACGGCCAGCACGTTCTGCCAGCGCAGAACGAGCTGCGCTCCATGGATGAGTTGTATAACTTCTAAGCAGTAGTTTTATGCTATTCCGTGCGGATGCCGTGCTTCTGGTCTGTGATTGGGTTTCGCACGTGTGCACAGCAAGCCGACAAAATGCCATTCCTTCAAGCTGCTGCTTTCTACAACTCCGTGCCCACAAATTGTGAGAAATACACTGCCAGTGCAAGCGTGAATGGCTGATTGTATGCGTCTACTGCATACGCCAGTCAGACAATGACACCTTTAACACAACTCTGCCAAGGGCTTCGACCGGTGGGGCCCAGACGCTTGGGCGCAGCCCATTATTCAACACTTTCTTGAACTTGAGAAGCAAAACCGCCCTGTGCATGACAACAAGCCCCAGTTGTCTTGCAGGCATGCTATGTTGTGTCCACAACTTCTCCTTTGCATGCATACGCATGCATGCCGTGCTGCGTCCGTTCACAGCCATGGAGGCTTAAAGTCGGCGACAAAAGTCTTTGCCAAAATGTCTGTTTCAAGTGAACTATGTAACACCAGTCCAGCACAACAGCTGCAGAACCTGAGTGCCAAGCAGTGCAGCATTAGTATGCATGTGTGCTACATGATCCTTGCAGGTCAGGGGAAGCCACTCCCCCCAACCACCCCCAGCACCCCCTGAATATGCCAACACCAGCAGCCTGCACATGGCCTCAAATTGCCTGATTTGGAATGCATGATGCACACAACAGTCACACCAGCAGGAAGCATGCCAACAACTCCAACCAGCCTAATGCTGTAACCCACAGATGATGTACTTTTGTCAAGCATGCATTGCTGGGCCTGCAGCAGCCTGATGCAGCAACAGCCAGCCCAAACATGACAGCACTGCAGACAACAGGTGCAGCAGCACAGCAAAAACACAGCCAAACACAACAAGCAGCACCACACACACAGCAGGGGCTTGCAACTCAAAGTGGTGGCAGGCCTGGACAGCCAAATAGAAGGGCTCTTTGTTCACTGCTGCGGCTGCGGCTGACGCTAAGGCTAAGGCGCGCGCGTGATATCTACTGTATGAAAGCAGCAGGAATTGAACGTGCGACCGCTGGGATCACACGCCAGCACGCTACCACTGTACCATTGGGACAGCTAGCAGAGGTTGGCTGATGATGTGTAGTACTGATATGTAACACCGAGTTCATTTGAGCTATGGTGAGCTCGTGGCGGAAAAAACACTTTTGCGGTTACTTTTGTCGCCGACTTTACAGCCTCAACACAGAAGCTGCTGCCCTGCATGCAACCCACAGATCAGTGCCGCCGCTGGCTGCAGCTCGCACTGCAGGCTCCCATACCTGACAGTCCGCCCCCCCCCCCCCACCAACACTCCGAGCAGGCTGCTGAGCAGCACTAGGGCCAACCAGCTGAATAACTGAGTACGGCATGTCATACCCTCATCGCCGATGCCGCAAAGGTATGGCTTACAAGGATGATTATTATTTTATAATGGTTTGGGGCGATGAGCCCTCATCGCCCCAAACCAGGCCTGTCCACACAGCCACGACCCCTGTGACAACGCGGCTGCACTGCCGCTGCCCACAACCACAAGTCGCACAGCTTGCCACCTGGAAGCTTGCCAAAAGCAGCCCCCCTGCACGCTGCTGCTCCACCCACACAGTACCAGCTCAGCCAGCAGCAGCAGCAGCAGCAGGGTGGCAGCTGAGCCGCGTCCCCGCTTCCTGCGACACCTGCAGCTGCAGTGCCGGCTGTTGCTGCCAACGCTGCTGGCCATGGCTTGTGTGCTAGGCTCCTGCCTACCTTCGCCGCCAAGCCTTGCTGCTGTATAGCGTGCTGAAGCCACACTTGAATGGCAACACCTAGCCTGCTGCTGCTGCTGCTACTGCGAAAGTGACCGCATGAAGCGCTGCATACCGGCCATGGTGGAGCCAATGCTTTCCAGCAGGCCCTTCTGCTGGGGCTGCCCGTCCGCTGCTGCTGCTGCTGCTGCCGGGTCCAGGGCCTGCATGATGATTTCATCCAGCGCCTCGCCAGCTGGCCGGTTGGGCTGCTCCTTCACCATGCGGTACCTGCAGCAGCAGCAGCAGCAGCAGCATCACGAGATGGTGCAGAAGACACCAAGCGGTGTACATACCACAGTGACCACAGGTGCACTGCAGCACATGTGGCCGGAGGCACACTGCACAGACTGCCACGGCGCCGGCGCCCCGCACAGCCAGCTGTGGAGGCCGCGCACACGTCAGACCCCCCTCCTCACCGTCCCGGCAGGTCGGCCTCCTCCACAAATACCATCCACAGCCCCGGGTAGCGCCTGAACACGGTGCCGACATCGCCCACGGGGCGCAGCGAGTAGGTGACGTTGAAGCGCTTCAAGAAGTTCTCGCGCAGCCGGCGGGCGTTCAGCCCGATGCCCACGTCGCCGCTGCCGGAAGGAGGTGACACAGCAGCGTGGAAGGTGCGGGCAGCAAGCCGCGCTGTCAGATGCGCATGGCGCGGTGCAGCGTGCTGCTTTCAGCACGTGCATGTCGCACAATTGATTGCGCGAGCTTTGATACAGCTGCCACACCAGCACATGGACAGCACAGCCGCTGCGCCGACTCCTTCACGGCTCGCCTGCCAGCACCCAGCACCCACAGCAACACTTTCAGTCAACAGACCTGCGCACACTCACAACAGCCTGCTCTACACAGCCTCAGCCCATGAGCCAGGGCCTCATCCAGCTCCCACCTGGACATGCGCTGGTTGAACAGCACCACCGGGCGCTCCATCACGCCCGCCTTCGCATCCTGCTCCGCCACCTGGCGCACCGTGCGCTGGCACTCCTCGGCGGCAAACGGGTCGGGGCAGCAGATGACCACCAGCTCGTCCTCCGACGTCACGGGACGGCGCGCATTCAGGGAATCCACCGCAAACGTCTTGTCGTTCCACTGGCTTGTCAGCATGGCAGCGACGCCTGCATCTGGATAGACTGCCTTGACGCTGCCGGCAGCAGCAGCAGCAGCAGCAGCAGCGAGCAGGTGTGGAAGTGTGTCGAGTCGTGCAGCCGGTGGCCCCACCCTGCACTGTGTGCGGCAGCAGGGCTGAGCTGCTGGTGAAGTAGCGCCTGCAATGCATGTGGCTTGTCCTGGCATGCACGTGCAAGCACAGTCACGCCATGCGGCAGCAGCGGCAGCGCATGGGCTGCTGCCAGAGCTGCAAGCCAGCAGGCAGGTGCTGCTGCGGCTGCTGCCCTGACCTCACCTGGTGGACCCTGTCTGCGCTGCGAGTGCCTCCACGAAGCGCCGCGTCATGCGCCAGAAGCGCTCTTGGTCGCCCCTGTTGGGGAAGATGGGGCCGCTGATGGGGTCTGGCAGCAGACGACACGAGCATTGGCAGCCGGCAGGAGTTATGGCAGGAGTTGTGGAGGAGTGATCTATCGTTGAGCAGGTGCCGGCACTCACGCATAGCTGTACGTCGCTGCTGCTGCTGCTTTGGCAAACAGCGCGCTGTGTTTGCTCTCACCTGGGCAACACGACGCCAGTCCATACTATGCGCGCAAGGGCTGCAAGGACAGTCAGTGCTCAGCACTGCTGGCATGTCAATGTAACACGTGTGCCTGGGCTGCTGGATGTTATAAATGCCTGGTCTGGCGCATGCTGCTACTAGCCTGCCTGCCGCAGCAGCAGCAGCTGCTGTTGCTCACCCCAAAACTCTGGCAGGTGAATCTCCACCTGGCAGCGGTTGATGCCCCCGTTGATTGCTGCTGCTGTAGCATCTGCCGCCTGCGGTAGTGTCAACATAGCTGCAAAGTGTTGAACTCTAAAAGGACTGCAGATGTGCATGCGATGGCGCAGCATAGCCACCGCATGGGGCACGAGCAGCAGCCTGGCTCCAAGTGCCTGCATCAATCCTGCTGGACAAAGGCATGCGGCCAGCCTGCTGCCACCAGACAGATGTCATTGTCAATCACACCAAAGTGCCGGAGATCCTGCGTTGCAATGTGAGCGTGAAATACCTGGGACACTGCATCTGCAAGGCTGTCAGGCAGCATGTCATCAAGCCTAGGGCCAAGCTCCACTGGCAGCTGTTCTGCAGAGCCCGTGTCGACATCAAACTGGTTTTCTGGCTGCGACCGAGCTGCGACTGACCGCTGATCGCCTCTGCTGTCCTGCGACCGTAAGTAACTCCGGCCTGGTGTAAAAGGCCTAGGAGCGCATGCCGCTGCACGACCACCAGCTGCAAGCTTTGTAGGTTTGAGGCCGACGCCTGGTTGCAATAATGTGCGCTGCATAGCCAATGTGCACTAGCAGTGCCTGTAGTAGCAGTAGAGCAAGACCACAGTGACGATCGACACTGGTGACGGCAAGCTGTAGTTTCTCCGCTGTTGTCGACTCTCTGTCATAGCAGATCACACATGAGCCAGCTGCATGTCCTCTACTGCCGATTGAAACAGCCAGTGTATGTTACAACTGCCACCACAGCCCTGAACCCCTACACCCTCCGCACATCATTTTGCTGCTGCGTTGAAGTGCTGCTGCTTCTTCACATCAGGCGCGCTACCAGTCCCCAAAGAGTGAGTGAATGACCTACGCTGGGACAGACGCCAGCGTAGTTTATTGCTTGAAGGGGCATGTGTGCTTATAAGGGCCACAGCATTGGACTAGCACCTCCCCTTCCAGCTTCCACACAGAGGAGACGTCACTGCGTGCATTGATGCAAGTGAGCACCACACTCCAACACCAGCCATTGCTGCCCTCAAAATCTGGCTCAATCAGCAAGCAAGAGGGCTGCTCGGTCATGGCATGTACATGTATTTCAAGCCGTTTGCGCACCAAATGTATCCAGTGGCAAGGGCTGCATGCCAATACATTTACAGAGTAGCTACTCTTGCCCCACCACAATCATGCATGCGCAGATGCCACGAGTGTGCTCTGGACCTACTGTACAATACTTCGCTGTTGAAGCTGTGTTCTTCTGACTTGGAGTCACGGTCCACATCATCTTCCGCGAAGTTCACACAATCGCCAGTGAAGTTCACACAAACCACATCAGGCCTGCCATGTCCCGGCTGATGCCCAGCGTCCTGAACTGCAGCGCCTTCACGCCTGGGCTGGCTGGCTGCAGCACAGTCCAGCTGACCGACCCAGCGCCTGCGGCGGCAGCCCAGCTGGCGCCCGCTACCTTGTCAGCGTAGCGCACAGCGGCTGGGCAGGAGATGGTCCTGAGGGGCGGGCAGCCGGTGGCGGGAAGCAGCGGTGGGTGAGGGTGCACGCACACTGCATGTGCGTCACTGTGGCCACCAAGGTGTCAAGGTGCACCGCATTGATGCTTGCACGCATGGCATCATATATCCCCTCGGCCAGAATCGGCCAACACCATTGGCCCTACTGCTGCGCCAAACTGCAATCTGCTACAATGCTGTTGCAACCTTATAAGTAATCCTTCAACGATTTCTGCCAACTCCAACGGCTTCCCAAAGCTGGAGGAAGGGTTTTCACACCTGCAAATCTTGCATCTGAGCATTTCCAGCTCTCTCCGGCTCTCTAGGCCCCATTCCACAAGGTTCTGTGCTTTTGCTATTGCATGCAATTGCAATCTATTGCACTTGTGTTGCACTGCTGCTTCGGTCTGTTGTGGCTGAAGGGAACCCCTGTTGAAGCGTCTAAACAGTGTCCATCAGATGCTGGATGCGTAGCACTGGCATGACGGATTGAGCACCGCTCAGACCCCTGCTGGCATGCACACCTGGCAAAAGTACATCATGATCATGCACGCAGCATGACAGCACAGTCTTGTCAAGGTTGCTGCTGGTGGCCTGCCTGTGTGCGCACCTGGTGCATGCCGCGTAGGTGCTGGCCAGGTGCTGCGTGATGAGCTGCAGGCCGTCCGGGCCCAGGCTGGCGTCGTCGACCAGCACGTTGTACCGCCCAGGCCTGTTGGTGCCCTGTCGAGGGGAGGAGGTTGAGCACAGCGGGTGGTTGGTGGGCTGTGGTCACTCAATTGCACTCATGCGGTGCTAAGCTTCCACTGAGCCTGCTCTACCTACAGTGGGCAACCAGCCTCCAAGGTGGAAGCGTGGTCCTTGTCAACAACCTGACATCCTTTGTTTCAGGTCATGCCGAATGGTAACACTGCTTTGCATGAGCGCCCCCTTCCTGGTCTGCCTTTGGTTTGTCCTTGCCTATCAGCCAAGAGCCGATGCCAAGATGCCTATGGGCCGCTGGCACTGAGATAGTTGTGCTGCTTCGGCCACTGCACCCATTCCCGAGTCAGCGCATGCGCCCCGCCCTGCACCAAGCAATTGCAATGCCACACAATACAAAACTGTAGTACAGGACTGAGCCCGCCTCAGGCACTGCTGCCTCACCACTCCCCCAGTGCGCAGCTTGCTGGTCACACACTGGCAAGGCACACGCGAGCATGCAGGCCTCATGGCAATCGCAACCTGACCGGACCCCTCGCAGGCCTGTCAGCATGGCATCCTGACCTGGGCCCCAACTACTGCAGTGGCGCTGCTCCTACCTGGATGCCTGCATGGCTGTTAAAAAAATACTCGTACTTGAGGGGCGCGATGATGCCCGTGTCCACGACTGTGCCTGGCTTAATGTTGCCGGAGCGGCCGTCGCTGCTGTTGGGGTCTGCAAGGTCGGGGAACAGCCGTGTGCCGTGCGACTTGGACACAACCACAAGCGTCACCTGCGGGGAGGACAGATTTGCAAGTTGGCAGTTGTGCACGCAGATCAGTCCTGCATGCTGTTGTGCTTTTCGTATGTACTGTGCAGTTGCAGCGTGCTGTTGCGTCGTATGATGCTTGAACACCTGAACACGTGGCAAGGCAGCTGCTGGCTGCCGCATGCAAGCAACAGCCCTCGCCTGGATGCAGTGCCTGCATCATACAGTGCCTTGGCAGGCCAGCATTTGCACCCTTGCACGGTTTGAGCAGTCAACTGACTTGCAAGGTCAGGCACAATGGCAAGCACAGGCAGGAACACCTAGCTACTTGAGCTCAAAACAGAGCGCAGTCACGCACCTTTGGGTTGTACGCTTCTCCTCCCACCTCCCTGCATGCCGCACGCACCGCGGGCACCTCCTGCTGCAGCACTGCCAGGTACTGACTGTCACTCACACCATCCCTGTACACCAGCAGCGACCCGGGCAGCTGCCCTGCGCCCTTCTGCCTGTCCCTCAGCAGCTGCACCAGCCCTCCCTGCAGCCCCAGCACGATCTCATGCCCTGGGGTCTGCTCCTGAACGACTGCACCGAAACGGCTGCAGCATGCATCCAGCGTGCCGACTATCCCTGCCATGGAAGGCTTGCTGCCGCCGCCACCTGCAATGCCATGCCCTACATCGATCCCAAGCACCATCAAGCCTCCTTTCGCTGCTGCTAGCGCGGGCGCCCAGATCTCGGGCCCCTGCGGCAGCTGCCATGCAACTCCGCCTGCCTTGGCTGCCACCTTGAGCAGGAGGTTGGCGACGTAGGGCCTCTTGATGTTGCTGCCGATGCCTGCTGCATATGCCACCATACACTGCGTTGCAACCCCAAGCTGCGCTGCTGCTGCCTTCACCTCCCCATATTGCTTGCTGTTATCACTCGGCAGCACAACCAGCAGCAGTTGAGCCTTGGACCCACCACCACCGCCCGCAGCAGCAGCAGCTGCTGCTGTTGCTTGCACCGCAGCCTGTGTTGAGCTGTGCCTGCTACCGTCAATGATTGTCGGTGCTGCCGCAGCGCCGCCCTGCTGCTTAAGCTGCGCTGTCAGCTCTGTCACAAACTGCTGCACATCAGTTGAGCTGTGGCGCTGGCTAGCTAGGTTCAGCACTGCCCACTGCTTGAGCTTGGGAGGCTGCAGCAGGCCTGCCCCTGCTGGCGCCCTCCACTGTCCAGTGTTGGCTGCTTCAGCGCACGTGTCCCTGGCATACTGCAGCTGGGCATCAGGCAGCACGCGCCCCGCCACCTGCAGGCAGCGTGCATCAGTTCAAGCGCACAGCCACGTGATGATGATGATGGTGAGTGCAGCAGCAAGGAGACAGCCAGTGGCAGCTGCATAACATCAGGAGGTGTTGCCCTGACATGCGCGCAACGTGACTGGTGAGCTGGACCTGAGGTCAACAGCAGTGCATGCAAGGGAAACATGCAGCTGAGCAAGCTTCTGCGCCCAACATGCCTGCCTGACATCCTGCGCCTGCACCCAACATGCTTGCTGCGCATCCTTGAATGCACAATCGACAGTGTGTATGACGTCACGCTGCAGCAACAACACGGCTCTGCCAGGCGTCAGCTGATAGTTGCCTGAGCCGTTGGGTCCACAGTCCTTGCTGCGCTGCCCTGCAGGGCCTCTGTGGCCTCACCCTGAGCAGTTGGGGGCTGATGGTCATGCCCCATGCCTGCAGCAGTGGCAGCCGCCAGTTGCTGAAGGTCTGCTGCACCAGCTGCATCAGTGCACGCATCCGCTGCTCTGGCGGCAGTGCTGCCAGCTTGATCAGATCGGCAGTCTGGCGGTCTGTCAGGGTGCGGCGCGGCTGCGGCTTGGCAATGCTGCATACAAGTTGCACGCAGACCAGGGCAGCATGCTTGGTGATAGGTTCTGTGGGCGGCAAGCAAGCAGCTCACAAGTGCTGGTGGCATTGTGCTGTCCTCATGGCGTTTTGCTGACACATAGCAGTAGCAGCCAGCTTATGAAACAGATTGCTCGTATTCGGACTTTGATTGCATGCCACGCATGCAAAGCTGCTTCACAGCTACAGCAACCGCAGCTAGTCACCAGCCAGCTCCGCCAGCCAGGCACGTGCCAGACCCAGGGACTGGACCGCAGGCATGCGGCCTGCTGCCCTGGCGTGTCACCTGCACAGCTCCAGCGGCACAGCAGCGCCACTCTGGCTGGTCATCACGCAGGGCCAGTCGTGCAGGTGACTGAAGCGCATGGCCGGGTACGTGCTCCTGAAGTAGTCGGCCACCGTCGTCTCCCTGCCACCGTCCTTCAGCTTGAACTTGAACTGCTGGGGGGTGCGGGAGTCCAGGCCCCACACGTTGACGCGCACGCCAGGCCGGTGATCGACAGACGCCTGAGCGCAGCGGCAGATACAGCAGCACAAATGCAAGCCGTGCACATGCAGTCAAGGGGCCAAGTTGGTGTGCCGAGGGCAGAAGCGCCTTGCCACACCCACAGTGACCATGTGACGGTCGTACATGAGCGTCCCGGGCCAACTGGAAGAGTGGGATGGGGACTCAGCTCGCTACAGCAGCTGTGCCTGGATTGCGCGTATCGATGAAGTGGAGGTGCTGCCGGCGTGCAGGTCTGCCGTGCTGAGCCGGTCGACTGCCGGAGGTGCAGCATCAGAGCCGCTCCTGCTTCTCTGCAGCTGATAGCAGAAATGCAGCATATCCTGCAATCCTGCTGGTGCTGCTGCTGCCTCCTGGTCACCTTGGCTCCCTTCACATCCTGCTCCGCTGCTGCCAGCAGCTTCTTGTCCTTGCACAGGGCTGCTGGTGAAGCCACACCAGCAGCGGCACACACCAAGTCAGCTAACCGCCCAGCAGGCAGCACTGCCCCGCTGGTGGTGTCCAGCTGCACAGTGCAGGACTGCTGGCCGGGCTTGATGCCGTAGCGCACCCCGGTCCACCACTGCGCGCAGCAACAGCAATGCAGCCAAGACTTCACGAGAACCAACAGCCTGCCAGGCTTTTAATAACAGGCTGCCCGGCTCCTGATAATGGAAGGTCCGCCAGGCTCCTAAATACATCAACAGCCCGCCAGGCGGTTGATGCCTTGCTGCTGTTGGCCTGAAACAGGTGTGCAACATAGCAGCATCTGCCAGCTGATGTACCAACGTTGAAACTAGCACATGCAAAGCGCGGTTGCAAGCCAAGATGCACAGCATGCCACCTGTGGTCAGGTTACAAAACTTGGCTCACGCAACGTCATGCGACTTCACAGCTGCCATGTTTGCAATGCTCACCTGCAGCACGCCACCCTGGCTCGAGCCCCCGCCTCCCCTGGCGGGAGACCTCCCACCACCCCTGCCTCCCCTGCTGCTTCTGCCGCCTCTGCCGCCACCTGCTGCCCCTGTGGGCTGCGTAACGCTGCTGCTGCTGCCTGCTGGCAGCAGCATTGCACGTGCAGTCTCCACTGCCCCCTGTGGCAGCAGCACAGCCTGCAGCGAGGCTTTGAGCACCATGGACAGCTGCTGTAGGGTGTCAGGGTCGTCAACGCTGCCGGACGTAGTGGGCTGGGCTGCTGCAGTGGCCTCCTGGGTGATGCTGACCTGCAGGTACCAGACAGGCAGACCAGCCGCATGTCCGGCATGAGTTGCAGCAGGCATGCTGACAGTAGCAGGGGACCATTCCATGCCCACTGCGTCTCCTTCCAGGCATGCAACTTGTAAGCCCCATGCAACGCAGCTAACTACTATCACGACCTATGAGTGGTGTGGCTCCGCCGCTGTCCAGCATTGCATACGGAACAAACACTGAACACCACCGCAGGATTGCAACAACCTGCCACCCAAGTAGCCCCTTCCAGAAGCTGCATCATTGATTATTGACCAACCATTTGTGCTACATGTGCTGTTGGCACAATCCGCCTGCGATTGGTTTTGCAGGTGTCAATTTCCTTGTGTATGGCGCGCCTCCCGCATGTTGGTGCAGGCACACCGCTCCGAGCCTTCACACCACACCTAGCTGGCACCTGCGCAAGCCAAACATGGGTACCAACCATGAACGTGCTGGCTCCTCCCTTGCGTCCCTGCCCTGCTGCCGCCTCCACCGCAGAGCCAACCGCCAGCTCCTGCAGGCTGAACAAACGATTGGACGGTGGGTCATATTGCCAGCTGTCATCGGCCCAGCCCTGCTGCTGTGCCACTTGTGCGAGCAGCTGCTGCCTCACATCCAATGGTATGACAGCAGCTGACGGCTTAGACCCTGACGCCGCTGCTGGTGCTGATGCTGGCGGCGCCTTGGGTGAAATGGTGACGCGGTACCTGGCTGCTGCGCGGAACTGGCTGATGGCGAGGTGGTTGGTCAGCAGCCGCACCGGCTGCCCCAGCTGGCCAGGGGTGTCCGGGGCCAGGCAGATGCCAGTGGCAGGGTCCTGCGGGCGGCAGCAGAAGAACCATACGCCGCATACGGCATGCAGCAAGTCAGGCAGACAGTGCAGACCTTGCCAGGTGCTACGTTGCACTGCATGCGCATGCTGTTGCAGAAAGGTGTCCTTATGCCACGTCACCACCTGCTGCAAAGTGGCCAATTCTCGGCACCATCCAGTACACGCCCTTGTCACTGCATTTCGAACTGCTTTGCTCTGCTGAGGTGTCACCTGCTTGCCTCGCTGTGGCTTGATGCGCTGCCACACGCTTCTTAGTTGATCAGCAGCATCCCTGAGCCTTGTGCCAGGCGCTTGGCTGCCAGGGCGTTGCTGAGTGCTGACGTTGCGCCTTGGGCCCTGGTCACGGCCGGGGTCAGGGTTCCTGGTGGGTGGCGGCCTCAACTGGCTGGCCGAGATTGCAAGGCCAGCAGGGGCCCTGCAGCTGCTGCGCAGTGGCATGCTCGACATTCTGCTGCTCCTGCTGCTTGCACTGCTGCAGGGTTGCCACGGTACGCCAGCGTGCATGCTGGTATGCTGAAAGCAGTCACTTTCTTTGATCGTCTTTTGAGTGCTATATGGCGACCAAACCGCTGGTGCACTGAGGCACGGATAGGGGCAGGGGTGATGCCAACACACACATCTGCACAGTCTTTGCAACAGCGTCGCACATAAAACAGGGTTTTTACCAATAATTCTCCAAATGTTAAGCTCGGACTTCAAGGCCGTGAAGACTCCGGTACGGTCACAACACAGTTACCTGCACAGTCAGATTGAAGGTAGCGACAGGAAGTATGCCAGAAAGAATTGAACAGTGGTTTTATTTGGTGAAATTTTCTGCATGAAGTGCAGCTGTCACCCTGCGGCGTCATTCATATGGCTGCAGCACAGAGTCAGTCATCAAGCTTGCCTCAACCTTCAGGTGGAAGCCTCCTTTGTTACGCGATGCTTCATGTCACATAAGCGGTATGGTGAGCATTTTAACATGCCTGTTTGGTGACCAGGTGATATTTAAATGAGCACTGTGACAAACGTGCCCTAGCCTGCCAGGCTGGCAGCTGCCCGGCTGCCAGGCTGCTGTAACGACTCGACCCCAAAACCGGTTGCCTGGAGAGGGAGTCTCAGGCATATAGACCGTAGCCAGGCAGTGCCCAGTTCGAACCCGGGAGCAATGCTCAACCAAGGCCTAGGACTTAGCGGCCTGCTACACTCCTCCCCACCTTCTCTCGAATTGGTCCTACCAATTCGATCACCGAAGGGAACATTCCGTTCGACTTCCTCGGGAGTCGAACCGTGTACCTTTGATCTGCCACCCGCGTACGGTTTCGAGAGTTCACCTCTAACCTTTCCGCTAAGGTGGCCGACCTGTCTCAGCTACCAATGTAACGGGTCGACCCCAAAACCGGTTGCCTGGAGAGGGAGTCTCAGGCATATAGACCGTAGCCAGGCAGTGCCCAGTTCGAACCCGGGAGCAGCAGCAGCAGCAGCAGCAGCAGCAACCGCAACAACAACAGCAACCACAGCAACAGCAGCCAGCGCTGCCGCTACAACAGCAGCAACCGCTGCTGCTACAGCAGCAGCAACCGCTGCCGCCACGGCAGCGGCAAGCGCTGCCGCTACAGCAGCGGCAAACGCTGCCGCAACAGCAGCAGCAGCAGCAGCAGCAGCAGCAGCCATTGCAGACGCAGCCGCCCCTGCCTCCAGGGCAGCCGTCCCCAGGTTTGGGTCAATTGCGCCAGCAGATGGCTGTTCTTTCCAGTGCCCCGGTTCTACAGCCTGGGCCTTGGTGTGCTCTGGCCCCTGTCTTTGCCAATTGTTTCCTGCTTGGGGGTATCCCTGGTGCTAGGCCGGGTGGTTTGCATGTGTTGCCTGTTCCGCCGGCTAGAGCTGCATTCTACTACACGGGCGGGAAGGTCAGGCCCACCATTCGTACACTTGGGGATTTGATTAGGTCTCATCGTGTGATTGAACGTGTGGTACAAGCCAAACTGCCCCACCCTCTGATCCCATGCAGCAGCAGCAATGCTGAGGGCGAGTTTGATGACCTCAACTTGTTGCTGTATAATGTGCCTCTTGCATGGACTCAAGCTGCTGCAAGCGAGGCAGCAAGAGCAGGCTGGCCAGCTGTTCTGCCTTCTGCTCCTGCAGTGCCATCTGAGGCAGAACAAATTGTTGAATGCATGCTGGTCTCACGGCTTGGCTGGTATTTGTTGCCTGCAGGCAAGCCCTGCTCCATCAGGCGGCTGTCCGTGAAGACAGCTACCGCCTTGCAGCTGCGTAATTTGCGTGTTGAGCAGCAGGCTCGGAAACGTCAGTTTGTGGTCCTTGCACTCAATAACTCAAATTCAGCAGCGACTAGGGATGGTGTTGGTAGTGTGACCGCTGCGCAGCGTAAACTGTGGAAGTTGCGCTGGGATAACCGCATCAAAGAGGTGTTCTGGCGTGTGGTGTTGAATGGTGTACCTACTGCTGCTCGAATGCCGGGCGTGCAGCGTGCTTGCTTGTGTGGTGCGTGTATGCCTGGTTATGACCACCATTACTGGCACTGCCCTGTTGCGCAAGCGGTGGTACAGTCCATAGTGGAGAATTTGCCTACAGCATGGTGCACTCGCACGCCTGGATCCTCAGCTTTAAGTATGCAGCATATTTGGCTCATGCAACCGCCGCATGGTGGGCGGAGTGTGCTCACATGCGTGTGGCGTGTCGTGTGTTTGGCGGCCTTCAATGCTATGGATGTTGGCAGGAGGGCAGCTAACCTACAGCATGTGCTAAACCGGCAGCATGACCTTGTTGCCAGTCCAGCAGGTGGCCCTGCCCAGGCGCCACCTGCTGACCAGCAGCTTATCACTCAGTTGTTGCAGCCTGCTACTCCCTCAGCTGCGCAACTGGCTCATAATGAGGCAGTGAGGCAGCACAGAGAGCAGCAGCAGCTACAGCTTCAGCAGCGGCGACAGCAGGAGCTTGATGAGCTGGTGCAGACGAAGAAGAAGGCGGCGGTGGCTAGGTTTTGGGAGCTGCTGGTTGACTTCATAGTCATCAAGGCGGCACCCTTGACCTGGCTGGATAATGTGCCAGCTGATCACCCCTTTTTACGCGTGGTTGAAGGCCGGCTGCAGCTAGCACCAAGAAGGGACTTGGCCTCTGCGTCATAGCATGAATTGGGGTTATTTCTTGCATCCTCTGCTCTTTGATCCGTTTTGCTACATGTGGTTGCATGTCTTGTGCTGTTAGTACTCTCATGCAGCCTGTGTCAGCCAGTAGGTGTGTTGGGCAGGTGCCATTGCCAGGGGTGTGGCCTTGCCAGACACATCAGTAGGGTGGCAGGTGCCTGTGGTGCCACGGCGCTGCGGGTTATGCTGTTGCTTTGTGCGCGTTCTAGTAGCAGAGAGTTATGATCATGTTGATCATCATGTTGTACAATGTCTTCAACACCTGAAGCAGGAGCACCGAGGTGCCCAGTACCTGCTAGTTGTTGCCATGTCTGCATGTTCCAATCCTATTTCGCTGACGTTGACACCTTTTTGTTCCGTCCTGATGATTTTTCTCTGCGCAGAGTTTGTGTTATTTTGGGTGAGGAAACTGCAAATTGCTTCTCTGAGGCTTTTTGTGGTTTATTCTCGTGTCCTGCGCGCTGCAGTCCTCGAAGTGTTCCGTTTCCAACGTGCACACCCATGTAACTCTCCTCAACCAAGGGAGCATATGCCTGGTTATGACCACCATTACTGGCACTGCCCTGTTGCGCAAGCGGTGGTACAGTCCATAGTGGAGAATTTGCCTACAGCATGGTGCACTCGCACGCCTGGATCCTCAGCTTTAAGTATGCAGCATATTTGGCTCATGCAACCGCCGCATGGTGGGCGGAGTGTGCTCACATGCGTGTGGCGTGTCGTGTGTTTGGCGGCCTTCAATGCTATGGATGTTGGCAGGAGGGCAGCCAACCTACAGCATGTGCTAAACCGGCAGCATGACCTTGTTGCCAGTCCAGCAGGTGGCCCTGCCCGGGCGCCACCTGCTGACCAGCAGCTTATCACTCAGTTGTTGCAGCCTGCTACTCCCTCAGCTGCGCAACTGGCTCATAATGAGGCAGTGAGGCAGCACAGAGAGCAGCAGCAGCTACAGCTTCAGCAGCGGCGACAGCAGGAGCTTGATGAGCTGGTGCAGACGAAGAAGAAGGCGGCGGTGGCTAGGTTTTGGGAGCTGCTGGTTGACTTCATAGTCATCAAGGCGGCACCCTTGCCCTGGCTGGATATTGTGCCAGCTGATCACCCCTTTTTACGCGTGGTTGAAGGCCGGCTGCAGCTAGCACCAAGAAGGGACTTGGCCTCTGCGTCATAGCATGAATTGGGGTTATTTCTTGCATCCTCTGCTCTTTGATCCGTTTTGCTACATGTGGTTGCATGTCTTGTGCTGTTAGTACTCTCATGCAGCCTGTGTCAGCCAGTAGGTGTGTTGGGCAGGTGCCATTGCCAGGGGTGTGGCCTTGCCAGACACATCAGTAGGGTGGCAGGTGCCTGTGGTGCCACGGCGCTGCGGGTTATGCTGTTGCTTTGTGCGCGTTCTAGTAGCAGAGAGTTATGATCATGTTGATCATCATGTTGTACAATGTCTTCAACACCTGAAGCAGGAGCACCGAGGTGCCCAGTACCTGCTAGTTGTTGCCATGTCTGCATGTTCCAATCCTATTTCGCTGACGTTGACACCTTTTTGTTCCGTCCTGATGATTTTTCTCTGCGCAGAGTTTGTGTTATTTTGGGTGAGGAAACTGCAAATTGCTTCTCTGAGGCTTTTTGTGGTTTATTCTCGTGTCCTGCGCGCTGCAGTCCTCGAAGTGTTCCGTTTCCAACGTGCACACCCATGTAACTCTCCTCAACCAGGGAGCAATGCTCAACCAAGGCCTAGGACTTAGCGGCCTGCTACACTCCTCCCCACCTTCTCTCGAATTGGTCCTACCACTTCGATCACCGAAGGGAACATTCCATTCGACTTCCTCGGGAATCGAACCTGGAGAGGGAGTCTCAGGCATATAGACCGTAGCCAGGCAGTGCCCAGTTCGAACCCGGGAGCAATGCTCAACCAAGGCCTAGGACTTAGCGGCCTGCTACAGCTGCAGGCCCTCAGGGCCTGGCACCAAGGCTGTTGTTAGCAACTAGTCAGGCTGCTGCAGGCGATAGAAGGTGAGCATAATATATACTTCACGATCGAGTGCAGGTGTAAAATGACAGAGCGCTAGCGACAGCATCGCCACTTGCATTTTGTACTTCAAGGTGAAGCAGCTTGTCACTACAGCAGTGACGGTGACCGATCAGCTTTGAAGAACAAGGCTAGGTTGAAGCAGCAAGAACCTGGTAATAAGCCTTTAAAACTCTGTCAGCGCTGCAAGCATGTTGTGGTCCGCAGGAAGTGAGCTCCACTACAGTACTGGAAGTAAACCCTACTTCGGCTCTGTCGCTCAAGAGCGACACAGCTGCCGGTTTGCAAGTGAAATTAAAGATTCTTTTGATTGTTTTACGCCGATACATTTGCCAAACAATGTGGTGACGTACACATTCCTTACTTGTGGAGCTGCTGAAGGCATGGGCCAACACCAGCTACCAAGCAGGGGGGAGCACGAAGTGGATGCTATGGATGCACATGAGACAGATCGCTTGCGGCCTGCGGGCCCTGCTACGGCTCTTCAATCCTTTGACAGCGAGATGCTGAATGCCAGCCACATCCGGAGCAAATCACGCAGCTCAACGCCACTTGAAGAGCTCCAAAAGTGCGTGCTGCAACAGCCGCGAATGCAAGCGGGCAGCAGCAACAGCACTAGTGGCAGCAGCAGTGGTGGCAGCAGCAGTATCTGATGCTTAGTGACTACAGATGTTTGATGTGCTACTCTTGTCCCTGGAGTAACTTTGTAAGTACTGGGGGTGCAGCCATTGGATCAAGCAGCAACCTGTGTACTGGCTGAGCTGCAGCTGCACATTCTGCGGTCAAAGTGACGTGTCTGCTGGTGCCTCCTGCGCCCTCCTCACCACAGGCAGTCCAAGATGGCTGGGCCGCTGTTCTTACAGAACCTGCTGTCTTACAGCACATCAGTGGTGGCGGTGGCGTTCATAGGCCACCTGGACGACCCATCGCTGCTGTCGAGTGCTGTGCTGGCCAATTCGCTGTTCAACGTGTCTGGCTACTCAGTGGTGCAGGGGCTGTCAGCTGGCATGGAGACACTGTGCAGTCAGGTGGGCGCTGCCTGCAGTGTCATTAGCTGCAACGGCTGGCGGCTGTTGGCTGTATGCGGCCTTAGCGGTGCAGCCAGGTTGCAGGTGTGTCATGTCGCCAGCAGCTGCCTGCATGCGAGTGCAGCAGCGGCATCCGCCTGCCTGGTGACAACAACACAAGTATGCTCAAACCCGGCCAGTGCCCCAGCACATGGGCGTGACAACCTTGTCAGCCAGCTTCACCAGCCAGCTTGTTCAGGGCTGCCTCCACCAAGGCCAACGCTGGGCGCTGCTGTGGGGTTGTCGGGCTGGCGGCTTCAGTGCGTGCTTGTTGCCCAAAGCCTGGTTATGCCCACGCCCATAACTCACACGCATGCCCGACCTCCGCCCCGTGTGCGTCGCAGGCGTATGGCGGTCGCAGCTACAAGTCGCTGGGGCTGTGGCTGCAGCGTGCGCTGCTGATCACCTGGCTCGTGTGCATGCCCATCAGCCTGCTGTGGACGCACGCAGAGGCGCTGCTGCTGGCCGTGGGCCAGAAGCCCAGCATCGCAGCAGGCGCGGCCAGGTCAGCAGGCGGCAGCAACACCAGCAGCAAACAGCAGGCGTGCATGCCATGCGTTGCAGCCATGTTGGAGTGCCGGAAAGGGCCGTGGCAGTGCCTTCACACTGTGCATCCTGTCTCTAAGATGGTGTGCCGACGCTTGCGCCAGGCCTGCGCTACCCTCATGTTGAACAGCTTCTCACATGCTGCCACACCCGCTCCGAATATGCTGACAAGACTGCTGCTGCTGCTGCTGCAGGTACTTGTGGTGCATCCTGCCGACGCTGTTCATGGGGGCCGTGGTGGAGTGTCTCAAGCGCTACCTGCTGGCGCAGCAGGTGGTGCTGCCTGGCATGGTCATCACCATCATCACCAGCTGCCTCTGCCCGCTGTACAACTGGCTGCTTATCTTCAGGTAGGTGGCTGGCTGCGTGAGGCATGCCTCTGTGGTGGATGTCTTGTTGATTGATGGCCGAACAAAGCATTGTACCTGCCACTCGCCGCACTGAGCCGGCCGCTGCGCCCTACACCATGCATGATGCTGCCAAGGGCAGCCGTGGGTGCAAACGCTGCTGCCCTCCCGCCGTACCCCCATCTTTCGAACCGGCAGGCTGCGGTTGGGCCTGGACGGCGCCGCGTCTGCATTCGTGCTCAGCCAAGCCACCAGCTGCGTGCTGCTCATCGGCTACGCTGTGTGGCGGGACGCGCGCATGGCCGCGGCAGGGCACCCGCAGGCCACCTGGAGCCCGCCCAGCCTGGCTGTGTTTGCGGGCTGGGGCACGTACCTGTCCTACGGCGTGCCCGCCTGCCTCATGATCTGCATGGAGTGGTGGTGCTACGAGGTGCTCATCCTGCTGGCAGGTGCGGCGCGGCTGCTGCTGCATGCTGCGAGGTGCTGGTGACATGTGTGTTTGTGTCACCGCCTGCGTGTCGCACAGCCTCAATGCATGACCGGCATGTTGCATGTGCAAGCTGGACACGGCAGCACGCTGCACTGCGCAACGTGCTGCTGAAACAGGTGGCCGGCTGTTGGGGTTTGTGTGTGCAGGCGTCACCGCCAACGCTGAGGTGGCTGTGGGGTTATGGTGAGCTGCAGCTGCAGACTGCGCAGGGACGCACACACAGCTTCTCATCCTCATCACCCTATTCATCTTAACGAAGCTCGTCTGTGGAGTGCAGCTGCACAGATGACATGCTGCATGAAGCAGCGTAGCAGTTTGACTGAGCTAGCGCCTGAGTGGAATCAAATGCCATGTTTGGGATGCCCTCGACCATGCACCCGAGCTTGCCATTGACCTGACGACATGCCAACGAACTCCATGTGTCATGTCAATCTTGTTTTCTGCTGCAGGGCCTGTGCCTCCAGATCTCAGCCATGGCCTACATGTCGTCCTTGGCCTATGCGTCCGCAGTCAACACGCGCATCGGCAACGAGCTGGGCGCGGGGAACGCTGCCACAGCACGGCTGGCGTTTGTCATCGGCGTCGCCGCAGTCATCTTGGTGCAGGCCTGCATCACGCTGGCGCTGTTCTTTGGCGCCCGGCGGGTGTTGAGCTTGCTGACCAACAACGAGGAGGTGGAGAGGCTGACGCTGCACGTGTTCCCGGTGCTGCTGCCAACATTCATAGGTGATGACGAGGGCGCGAGGCAGCGGCTGGGTGCATTGCCGGGACCAGGCTCGGCGCCCTGACCAGGCTGGCACACGCCTGCTAGGTGCTCACTGGGCGGCTGGTGTACACCGGCGCTGCCACATGTCTGCAGTGTGCTGTGCTGCTGAGACGTGATTGCCAGGAACTCGTCTTTTGACCACCTTCTTCACCTGCTGCTGCTGCTGCCAGGTGACGGCGTGACTGCTGTGAGTGGTGCCGCGCTGAGGGGCGCTGGCAGGCAGGGCCTTGGGGCTGGCATTAACGCTGTTGGCTACTGGTGAGTGAGGGGCCGCGTTGCCATATTGTTCCAGGGAAACTTTGTGGCGCTGCCAGGCACTGCCAGGACGCACCAGGTGCAGCATAACAGCTCACTGCTCGGGCTGGGTACACACCTGTCTAGGAGTGTGTCGTCAGCTGCATTCTGTGGATCGCTGTTGCAGCTACCGTCCTTTTTTTACACAGCAGTCCTCCGTGACCATAATACTCATGTTGCTGTTGCTGCTGCTGCTGCTGCTGCTGCTGCTGCTGCTGCTGCTGCTGCTGCTGCTGCTGCGTGCTGCAGGTGCTTTGGCGTGCCGCTGTCTGCGCTGTTTGGTCTGAAGCTGGGCATGAACGTGCGCGGCTTCTGGCTGGGCCTGCTGTGCACCACCTACAGCATGTCGGCAGTGCAGCTGCTCATCATCGCGCGCTTCAACTGGCCCCGCGAGGTGGAGCGGGCTGCAGCGCTGCTGGCTTCCGACGCGCATGAAGCTGCAGATGTCAAGGCAGCAGCACTTGGAGCAGCAACCGCAACCAGTGCCGGTGGTGATTCTGCTGGCAGTGGGAGCGACGGTTCAGGATGTGCAGTGGAAGAAGGGCTTGATACATTCAAAGTTGCTGATGTTCGGCCTAAGGCAGCCTGCAGCATTAGTAAGGGTGGCGTGGGCAGGCATGGTAGGCCGCGGCAGGCAGGGACGGATCAGGAGCGTGTGTCGCTGCTGGCTGGCCCTGGTGGCGGTAACAGCAGCAGTGAACTGGCCCTACACCCTACAGGGCTGCAGCAGCAGGTGCAGCAGCAGCATGTGTTGCAGCATCAGGTCAGCTTGCAACGGGGGTTGCTGCAGTCCTGTGACAGCATAGACAGGTAGTGGACCCAGTGGCTGCCTGGATCTTCACTCATTGAATCACAACCGCACCTAATCTTTACCTATATTGCCCCACACTTGCCAACCCAAACCCTGATGTCAGTTTATTTATATCAACCGCATCTGATCAGCTTGTTTGTTTGCTTGCTGTGCTTTTGGCAGCTGAATAGGCCTGGTTAGGATCTGTTCAGTCATGAAGAATGGGATACCACCACTTCATCGGACTTCTGCACAGGGCTAGCCTTATTTTGTACTTCAAGTATGTGCTTATAAGCATGTTAGGAGGTGGTATGTTCTGCAGCAGCTGTCACTTGGCCGCTGGTGCAGTATGCTGTTGTATTGTTGTTGAAGGCATCGTCAGGCATCGTCAGCACACAGGAAGCAGCCACCCTGAATTAGGCTAAGTGGATACCCAATTGCTCTGTTATGTGGTGCACCCAACGTTGACGTTGCCAATGGCAAATTGAGCCTGCAAATGTACACATTGCTCACTGATGAGTTCGCGCTTGACTTGAGTTTGTCAACTGAGGTCGCGCAACAATGCACAATTGCATCTTCTTTCAGGCTCTGGCCCAAAGCTGGTGATGGCGGCTAGAGTGCGCTGGCATTGCCGCGGTTGTTGGGTGTGGTGTTGCAGCACAGCACGAGCCGTTTCTGCTTCAGGAGGTGCAGCCACGCTGCGTTCTGCACTTGGTGTCACTGGCAAGGGTCTTGACCTATCACCGGCCGGGGACCGCGGTCAAGAAATGTGTCTGATGCACCACCCATGCATATGCATAGGTTGCAGTGCTGCTGCGCAGCACATGCTGGTTGTGTTGTTGGGGGCGGTTGGGCACCTGCCGACCCCTCACCTGCCTTTATCTTACCTTGCAATTTGCGGGACTGGTCGGGTGACGTGGCTGATGTCCTGCAGCTTTCCAGCTGATATGAGGTGGTGCTAGCGGTGTGACTGTGGTAACTTGAAGCTGTGGTAACTAGCGATGTTCCCGTCGTGTAACATCCAGGTTTCTTAGGGGATGTTCAAGAGCATGCGTGCGTAGCCTCTACCTTTGCTTCCTGGACGTGGAAGGGCTGGGGCCCCAGAAGCGGCTCCGGTGGCCTCAACTTGCTTCATGTTCCTCAGTACAACCAATGGCGCAGTACAGTGGGTGGAGCCAGCTTTGCTTACACGAGCAGCCTCGCATGCAGGGGCAGGGAGACACTTGCTTGCCTTTTCATGCTAGGTGCTGCTTACTCTTCACATCCAAACTGTGAAGGCTTCTTGGAGTGCTCATGTACGTCGGTGCTGCCAGTGCATACCTGAGGTTGAGCATGACCAAGTGGCCCGAGTGGAAGAATGTGGGGTAAGCAGCACTGCAAATGGCATGGCGAGCACATATCTGTTGTACAGCTGGCCCCCTGTTACTCAACAGGTGTAACATCCAAATTGTGACAAGCATTTGTGCAAGCGTGCTGCGTCACAACTGCTGTTTCTGCTGAGCTGACATGGGGGCAAGTATTGGTCAGCTCTGATGTTGCAGCATGCTCTGCGCAGAGGCGCGTGATCCCATACGGGATGGCATGCATGCCCGGCGCAGGGCCTGGCTGCGGCACTGACACGTGGAGAGCTGGAGAGCTGGGGATCAAAGTTGCTGGGCTTGATTGCACGCCGGATTGAGCGGGAATGGCTACATGACCATCAGCACAACCAGTGCTAATAGAAGGGTAGGTGTAACTTTTCTGGGCAGGTGTGACGGAAGTTCAACCGTCGTTGCTAGAGGCAGGACATGGAGTATGCCGCCTGGCTGGCACAATTGCACATTGGGTACGGTGACGTCCTATTACTGCTTGTTGGACGCGTTTTCATCGTTGTTTCAACCAGTGCCCAGTAATGAAATCGGTCGCAATCGCTCGTCCTCCGTATGGCGGGCAATTACACCGCTTTTCAGCTCCTGGATGGGTTTACACGCGCTGTATATGTCAGCAGGCAAGAAGCAGCCTCAATCCTTGATGCGCAGTTGCTGCTGTGCCAGCTACTGACTCATCAGGAGGACCCGCTGTCCGGCTCCTACATTGCTTTGCAAAGCGGCAACAGCAACATCACGCTACGTCAAGTGATCAAGAGCACTCCCAAAACCACTGCGGCAGGTGCGGGCCACTACTTGAGTGCAACAAAGTCAGCCAATGTGACAGCAAGCAGCACACATGGTGATTGATGCCTGCTCACAATGCCCACAGCAAGCCCACTTGAAACACCTGCAGTTGTACACCAATCTCACTGCACCTCACTGCCTCCGTATGGTTGCAGGGCTGCTGGATGTGGGGGAGACACTGCTGCTTTGCACAGATGGCTCTGGTGACGAGCAGCAGCTCAGCCTGTCATCTGCTGTTGACCTGCTGCCACCTGCTGTGGTTGCGGACATTGGTGCAGCAGAGCACATCAGTGAGGCCAGCTGGTGCAGTTCAGTGCAGCAGCTGCAGGCCTGCGCAGGAGACAGGAGCCTCATCACCAAGCAGCAGGTACGCGCGTTGTGACGTGGAATGGTTGCCTTTCTTCACTATGCTCGATGCGCATATCGAGTGTACTTGTAGCATGTTAGGTGTGTACTATAGTAGTACTGTGCTGAACGTTGGGTGTTTAGTACAATGATACTGTGCTGAACAAGTCACGACCCAACCGAGTCATGAAGCAGCCTCAGCCAGGGCACACCGAAAGTAAGTACTGGTGCGCTCTTGAGTCAGGTGTGCTGTGCTCCACATCATGGTATTTACATGCCAGCGCACAGCATGCTGTATATGTGATGCGCAGGTGGCAACCGTCATGCTCAAGCTATGGCGATACAGCACAGCACACCAGTTGCTGCGGCCTGTGCAGCAGCTGCTGAAACGGCACAGGTGCAGCATGGCAGCGCTGCGCCCCACCATCACAGCACTGCAGGACATCAGCAGTGGGCAGCAGCAGCGGTGCTGGTCGCAGTTGCTGGCGGAGCCGACTGATGCGTTGGTGCAGCAGCTGCACACCCAGCTGCCTGGGGTCCCTGGAAGGGACTGCTGCAGCTGCTGCGGCTGCTGTCAGCGGCTGTGGCGGGCCTGGAAGCCAACGTCACACCGGGGGTGCTGCGGCAGATGCTGCATGCATTGGACCACCCAGGAAGCTTCCAGCATGCAGCACAGAAGCAGACACACGGCATGCAGCAGCAGCAGCAGCAGCAGCAGCAGCAGCAGCAGCACCTGACTGGGCAGGGCAACGCCGCAGTGGCGTCCGTGCACATCAAGCAGGAGCAACAGCATCAACTGCCACAGACTGGAGTCGCAACACATAACATCGCAGCTGCTGCACAAGTGCCCGAAAAGCAGCAGCAGCCGCAGCAGCAGCAACAAGAAGCCGATGACAGGCAGCTAGATGACGCATCGTCTGGCCTGGCAGCGGTGCTGCCATCCCGCACTGCGCCTGCCACACAGCTGCAAACCCCAAAGGCCCTACCCCTACATGCGGAGCATCGGCAACAGCTCCAGCAGCAGCAGCAGCCGCAGGCAGCAGCTGCACAGGTACCTGCGCCGCCGACCGTGGCAGCCACACAAGCAGCTCACAGCCAACAGATTAAAGAAGAAGACGAGCCTGACAGCCCCACGCGACATGCAGCAGAGGACGCGGCAACTGCTGCAGCAGCAACAATGGCAGCAGCAGCAAGGACGTGTGTGCGCGCTGACGCCGCCAAAGCTGAACGACAGCAGGCACAGCAGCAGCAGCAGCTGCTGGGTGCGAAGCGTGCTGCTGCGGATGGGCAGCAGCTGCAGCAGCCGCACAGCAAGAAGCCTGCCACGCAGCAGGCTGTGACTGCAGCCAGTGGATGCTTGGGTGCGCATGGCGCTGCTGCCAGACCCAGCGCGGCTGGCGGCGGTTCACCTGCTGTTGCTGCTGGGCCTTCTGGGGCTGCGGCAGATGGTGCAGCAGCAGCAGCAGCGGGGGCGCCCAAGTACAGGCTGCCTGGTGAGGCCTACGCGCTCACGCTGGCTGACGACCTGCGCTTCTCCCTGCAGCAGCTGGGGTCGGCCCGGGCCATGGTGGACACGCGCGGCGGCAGGCTGGTGCAGCTGAGCTGGTACCTGCAGGTGAACGAGCCGCTGCGGCAGCGCCTGCCCAGCCAGGAGCTCGCAGCGAAGTTCCTGGCCAGGTTCCCAGGTGGGAGGTGGCCGCGTGTGCAGAGTCGCATTGGGGGTGACGGGATTAGTTTTTGAGGGCCAGCCCGCTGCTGTCTCTGCCAGCGGTGGCAGCCGTTGCACAGCTGTGAGACATGGCATGGGGCTGCTGTTGACGGGGTGGGTGCATGGCGGGGGTCATGGCTGAGGTTTCTCGCTCTGGTTGTGCCTGCCCCGCCTTGAGCCGGTGGTGGAGGCCCTTGGGTAGCAGAAGCACCTTTGGTGTGCTGTAACACAACAACAACAACAAGCAGTACGCCGCTGATGGTGCGCTTGCGCATCAACAGCAGCATTCCTAGGGCCCCTTGGCTGCATCTGCTGACTGGCTGGGATATCATGCCTAGCTTGTGTGTGCTGCCTAGCTGGTGCATCATACCCAGCTTGTGTGTCATGCTTAGCTTGCTTGGAAGGGCGTCCACTGGGTGCGCCAATGCAAGTACGTCTCCAGCGGCTCGTTTACGTCACGTACACAGCCTCGGCTGTTCTCCTGCCGCCGACGTGGCAACCTGCCTCCTGCTGCTGTGCTTGCCACGTGCTACTGCACCCTTGCAGGTGTGTTCAGGCTGGAGAAGCGGCCGCCCGCAACCGGCGCACACCAGAAACCTTCCTGGGGCTGCAACCTGGTGCGGCACAGGCGCTGCTAGCTGGCAAGCGCTGCCAGCTGCTGCTGACAGCGTACAAGGCCCGCCTGCACAGCCACTTGCAGCAGCAGCAGCAGCAGCAGCAGCAGCAGCAGCAGCAGCAGGGCAGCTCAGCAGCAGGCACCATTGATCCTGTGCTGGCATCCACCCCCAGGCAGGCTGGAGGGCTGCTTGACCACCAGCTACAGCAGTACCTTGACAAGGTATGCTGGGGCGGTATGCTTGTGTGTATGTATGGGTGCTCGGGGCTGTGAATTAGTTGCTGCCAAGCTGCATGACGTGCAGGCAAAGCAAGTCGGCAGCAATTTGCTCATCATCCAGCGCTCGCCTGCTGTTCATTGCTTGTTGGCTACACATGTCGAAGGTGTGCAGGGTGATGCCAGTAGCCCACTTCCGTTTAACGCCCGGCCCTTGGGTGTGGTGTGCGTCTCTGCAGCTCTTCCCAAGCTTCCAGGCCTTTGCTGAGGCCGCGCTGGCTGATGAGTTCGTGCTGGTGAACTTGGGGTGGGACAGGCAGGCCCTGGTGCCACGGCAGCTGGCGCGCGCACAGCCTGCTGACTCATCCAACCTGTCCCTCCAAGTTGGTGAGTTGCCACAAAACGGTGCATCCGCATCAGCAGCAGCAGTGGCCAGCAGTACACAGCAGCCGCCAGGGCAACCACCCATGCTGAGTGTGCCTTTGCTACCATCTGCAGCAAGTGGCGCGCTGCTGCAGCAGGGGTCAGCTGGAGCACCTCAGCAGCCTCACCAGCAGCACGTGCGGTGGATGCTGAGCTGGCATGGCTGACCTCAGCAGGAGCAGAGGTGCTCCACCCACAGCATGAGCGGCAGCAGCAGCAGCAGCAGCAGCTGCAACCGCAGCAGGGTGGGCCACTCAGCAGGGATCGCAGCAGTGTGTGGGAGAGGTTGGGTGGTGCATTAGGCAACCCTGGGCATGCGCACGATGAAGTCGGGTCCCCAAAGGCGGCAGCAGCAGCAGCAGCGTGGTCGCCGTCGCCTGCCCTGGCAGGCAGGCTGCCGCCGGAGCTGCAGGTGCCTCTGCAGCGCAACAGATCCAAGGACCTGTCGCCGTCACCGGCGCTTGCCAGCAGGCTTCAGCTGCCACAGCTTGACAAGCAGCTGCTGGCCAAGCAGCAGCAAGCGTCGCCTGTGCCACAGCTGCCCCCAGAGACGATCGACCTGCTCGACTTGGCTATTGTGGACGCTTTTGTGGAGCACGCTGAAAGGCGCCAGCGGCAGCGAATGTTTGCAGAGGAAGGCCAGCTGCTGGAGGCGCGCGAGGCCAAGCAGGAGCTGCAGCAACGCGACGCAGAAATGCCACTGGAGGTGTGTCACACTTGCTGTAAGCTATGGCGTGGTGACTGGCCTTGCTTATGGTGTTCAACCATGTTTGTCACGGTCGGTGGTGACATGCAGGCAGTCACAACAGCTGTCTGTCAGCCAGGCTGCGCTCACCGCAGCCAGCTGATGGGCGCTGGCATGGTCCACCCCTCCCGGGGACGGTTGATCTGGCACGCGAGTCTTGTTGCTGCGCTGTCACCTGCAGGCCCTGATCGCTTCGCTGCTGGGCGAGAAGCATCAGCTGCCAGGGGTAGAGACGGAAGCGCAGCTGCTGCGCTGGCTGTTCCACCTGCAGACCGACCGTGGCGTGCTGCTGCCAGAGACCCCTGGCGCCGCAGCTGTCGCGGAACCTGCCGCTGGCGGCAGCCGCCTGGTCAGCTTGGCGCTGCGGGTGATGCTGCAGCGGCTGCTGGCACACCGGCGGCTGCGGGCCGGGCAGAAGCTGGCACAACGCGCAGAGGAGGTGCTGGTTGCTGAGCTGTCACGGGGAGCTGACAGGCCAGGCCGGCTGCGTGTGCCGCGCACGACCCTGCAGAGCGCTGCGCGGTTGCTGCGGCAGGAGGTGCCTGCGCTGCAGCCGTACCTGCTGGTGAGACCATCGGCAGCAGGAGTCGGAACATGCAGCTGCAGCACAGTGCATGGAGCGTGGTGTGCTGGCACTAGGTTGGCGCCAGGTGCTTCAGCACCCTGTGCTCGCAGCCGTTGCGGCAGGCGACAGTCATGGATTGGCTCACGCTGCCCTGCACTGTCATCTGCCACCTGCCGCTGTCCACTGCATCAGGTGCCTGGGTTCCTTGAGGGGTGGGTCAAACGGGAACTGCATCCATCCTTTGTCCTGACTGACAGCCTGGAGCAGCAGCTGCCCGCTGTCAGGAGGCTGCCCGTCAGGGAGGTCAACCTGGAGGTCACAATTGCGGCAGCTCGCGCGCATGGCCTGCAGCTGCGGCGTTGCTGGCGTACCAGGGGCAAAGCAACATGCCCTTTTGGTGACAGATGTTATGATAGCCATGCATTGTAGTGTGTATGCGCAGGTGTGCACCTATCAGGGGAGGGGTCTGGCACTGGTTCCCAAATGGGTGCCTTTTCTCTTTGCTTAAACCGGCTGATGCTTGTGCGTGGCTGTGTCATTAGACAGCACCTGGCTCCTGTGCAGCAGTGGCGGAGAGAATTACGCAGCGATGACTCTCATAGTATGGTATGTCGACTTGAGATGGCGGTAATTGTTACATGAGTCAGCGTACGGTACGCAGGAAGGGATTAGTAACCTCAGGTTACTCAATCAGTTATGTCATGTTATGTCATGAAACAGGACACCACCAACCGTCAATGACACTTGTGTAACCATTATTTCACGCATAATCAGTTCTTTACTTTGTGGAGTTGCGTGGCAGGGTGTGATGAAATTTCCTGCATATATCAGCCTCCCTCCTGTTGGACCTGACAGCAGCAGCACCATGTCGTTGCTGGGCATGCCATGGGTGGTTATCAACCTGGGCTGCGAGATGGTGTACATTCTCGAGCAGCGTTTAAAAGCTCAAGGCATCCAGCAGGACAAAGGCGCGAAGGTGCTCCAGGACATCGTGCGCACCATGTTTGACCGCAGCTTCCTCAGCGAAAAGCTTTTTGTTTCGCAAGACATGTACAGCCTTCACTCGACACGCAAGATCTTCGACCGCCTGGCGCACTCGTCTATCATGCGGTTGAGCGAGTCCAGGTAGGAAGCTGTGAAATAACACAGCACTGGTAGTAAGCTGTGCTGGCCTGATGGCCAGGTGCAAAGGCCTGATCTCTGCTCCAGGGCACCGGCAGCCAGCTATTCACATTATTTACTGCATCAAATGCAGCATGGACAAGCTGTTCGACCTGATGGTAATGGGGGCCAAATACCAGCTGATGTGCGCATCGCGGCTGGACGACATGATTCAGGTGCGGTTGACAGGCAGGTGTGGTGGACAGAAGCACACAACAGCAGAACTAGAATCAAAGTGTAGCAGCCAATGTTTGACAAACTGCACAGTTCAAGCTGTAACACTCACCTACAGCAGAGTCTGCTGCATGCTGAGCACTGCTGTCCAAGGTGTGTACACAGGATACCCCTTGAGCCAGCAACAGCTCATACGCTGGCCGGACAAGCAGCTTGCTGCTTGCACTAGTAAGAACAGCTTAATAAAGTTCAAAACTTGTTGAGTCTGATGCAAAACAGCAGATATTTGTCACCACTGACCTGCAATGGCACGGGTTTCTGCCCGTACCATGGCAGGTCACCCTGCGCCACCTGGGCACAGTGCAAGCCATCTTGGCGACAGCAGCAGCAGCCAGCTCAGAGGGCAAGGTGGATGCTGATGTCATCAACCTGGTCAGCTTTGCAGAAGAGTCCACAATCAGGTTTTACGGCACACTCAGCATAGGAGAGCTGGCACTGCTGCGGCAAACGCTGGCCAGGTGCGCTCCCTGGCATGCTAGCAGGCAAGTGCCAAGCAGGGCTGGGGTATAAATGCAGCTTGAAGGAATCTGCAAGATTGGGTTGGTAACGGCAGAACACTTGCATACGACATGTAAAAGCAAAGGCATCACTGCTGCCTGATCTAGATGACATAGCAACATCCGTGTATTGCTGTCCCTGCTGCCCTTGTTTGCAGGTTCTTCCAGGACAAGCGCGTGAAGGTGAGCCTGTTCCTGGCAGAAGGCATCCAGCAGCCCACTTCAGGCAAGCTGGTGGCTCCCAGCTGCATCAGCGACCAGGTGGGGCTGGTGCGCAGCTACGACGACACGGGCAGGCTGGAGCGCAAGGAGTGGCTGCAAGTCAACAGCCAGAAGGTGGGCGGAGAACTTGCAGCAGCACTGCTGGTAGCAGCGACTTGCATGCGCAGCAGCAAAAGTGGCGGCTGTGCTGATGCCGGGCAGCAACCGGGCCTGACTACAACAGGTTGGTCAGAGCAGCAGCACGGCTTGGTGCTGTTTGCCAGTGCGCATGCGCTCTCCCGTGCAATGCATAGCCGTAGCAACTGGTTTAATAATCCTGGTCCAACCGCCCGTGGGCATAAAAAGCAACTGGAATTGACGGACTTGCGCGGGTGGTTTCGATCGCCCAAACAACGAAGGAAAGACTGGGTACAACTACGATCACCTCATGAGCGGAGTAGCGGCTCGCTGGGCTAGTGCCTGAGGTCAGGTTTCAATCCTGAAGAGTATTGTATTGTATTGTATTGTAATAAAGGAGTTGGGTGGCAACCAACTGCTTGCAGCAGATGTGCTGCTCTGCTACAGGAGGTAGCCTGTTGTGGTTGGGTGTGTCAAGTCAGGAAGCTGACAGGTGGCCAGAACAGCGGCCCTTGCGATGCATCCAAGCAGTGCTCATATGTCATGACGATCAGCGCCTAAGTTAGACACTTTTGACCATGTGATCGTGTGCAGGCTGATCCAAACGAGTTCTTTTGCCACCCAGTAGCGTTGGGCGACAACCTGTATCGCAAGGACCGCGACAAGGCTGTGCCGCCACCACGCTCAGCTGACACAGACGCAGCCAAGAGCAGTGCAGGAGCACAGCCGCAGCAGCCACCTGCTCAGTCAGCTAGGGTGAGCACTGCAGAAGTCGCTCAGCACTACTTGCAGCCACCAAGGCTCCAGATAGCTGGCTCAAGGCACCCTTGAACTTACGGATGTGACGAACTATACTGCTGATCACCATTTACATTTGCATGTGTCCCTGCTTGTGATGCCTTACAATGTAGTTGAACTTGTGTGTGCCTGTTTGCCGCCTTCCGCCAACACAGTACGTGGAGGAGCAGGTCAACAAGGCAGCAATACAAGAGCTGGACCTGCTGGCAGCCCTGGTGCAGACCAGCAAGGCGCCAGCCGACAACTTCAAGCTTAACCTGTGCTTTGATGACGAGCCAGCCGAAGAGCTGACTGTGCAGCAGCCGCGAGCAGCAGACGCAAGCTTGAAGCAGCAGAAGCAGCTGGCATTTGGGGCGGAGGGCAAAAACGAGGGCTACATAAAAGCAGTTGGGGTTGTGCTGGAAGGGTTGAAGCTGGATGAGCAGCAGCAAGGCAAGAGCTTAGGCGAAGATCTGCTGGATCTGATGGATAGTGTAGTTTAACGACACAGCTGTCAATGGCTGACAGGACAGCCGCAGTGAGGCACTTTGACTTGATGAACCCACTCTAGGGTCGAAGAAGGTCAACACGCCTGTGGATCCGTGTTGCAGTACACTTTGGGGGCCTTGCACTGTACAGCCTCGGGGTCGAGTACGAGCAGACTGCCAGCTTATAACAGGCAGTGCAACCGTCAGTTGAGCGCCGATTGTGCAGCGGAAACCAGAGCACGGGGCTACACGGTGACGTATCGTTGCCTGCGGGCGTTTGGTTTGGGCCTCGTCCTAGGAATGCACAAGCGCTGCGCACCGTCATCAGTATGCCTGTTTAGTCATGAGGGCGGTTCCTTCACCCGCGAACATGCCACGTTGGGGTAGCTTGCCGCGTCTTGTGGTGAGTGCTGCAGCTGCAACAGCAGTACTACATCAAACGAAGAAAGCACGTGGGCGCCTTACCACCGGAAAGACAGACTATAGTGCGTCAGCTCAACAACAAGAAACATTAGCTCAAACCTCTAAAGCTAGCACACAAGTGGCAGCAGTAGCAGCAGCAACATCAGCAGCAGCTGCAGGGCTGCTGCCCCAGTGGGGCTTGCTACTACCAAGCTTGATTGCGGTGGGCCTGTCTTGGCTGGGGGTACTATACTCAACACTTGGTCCCATCAAAAGCTGGATGGTTGCAGCGGTGCCTGGCCTAGTACAGGTACAAAGGAGCCCCATGGACCCACATGCAGTAGCACGGACATGTGCATTCAGCCGATAAGCTCCACCATCATCATCTGCAAGGAGGGGAGGAGAAGTACAGTGTTCAAGGCTTGCAGTCTGCTGGCTACTATATGCAGCCGTGCGAGTGCAGTCCTGCTACTCTCCTGCTGGCAGCCAGGCATGATCACACCACCTGTTCTTGTGCTGCTGGTGCGGCATTTGCTGCACTGCAGCTTGCAGACATGGAGCATCATACTGAGCCTGCTGTTGAGATGGAGACCGTGCAAGCCTTCTGCGGCACATGGGTGAAGGTGAGCATGGGGTGACGGCAGCAGGCCCATGTCAGCTTCAAACAGGCATGATGCATGCTAGTGCATGCATAGCAACCAACTTACGTCAGCAGCATGCAGTAACTCGGTAGTAGGTGCTGCATCTGGCAATATGATAGAATGCTTACTGACAACATCCACTTGCTGGTGAAGCCTGGATCACTTGCAGCTGTCATGATTGGTTTGTGGCAGCGGCTGAAGCAACATGGGCTGCTGGTTGCTAGCCTGCAGGACTGGGGCTTCACCCCAAAGAGGCATAAAGCAAAGCCTGATACAATACAATTCATCACAATACAATACAGTAGTACAGGACTGAACCTGCCTCAGGCACTAGCCCAGCGAGACACATTTATCTGTCGCTGCATGCTTGCAGGATGTGAGGCGCAGCGATTCCATGGACGGGTTCTGCCAGCTGTTTGGGGTGCCGCGCTGGCTGCGCCAGGCCACCCGCCTCATGGCAGGCCTGGAGATCAGCCTCAGCGGCGACACGCTGCTGGTGAAGCAGGTGCGGCAGGCATGGCTGAGCAGCACAGCTGTGCATGCTTCTCAGCACCCGTGGCGGATGTGCGGCATTCTGGCAGGCTGTTGCTGGAAAGTGTGTGTCATACCCCGCAGGGTGGACAGCGCTGGAAAGTGTGTGTCATACCCCGCAGGGTGGACAGCGCTTACTGGTGTGCATTGCTTGCTGCTGTGTTGCTTGCTGCCATCGAGGGTGCAGGTGTGCAAGTTGAGCTGGCTGTCCACCAGCGAGGCCTTCCCAGTTGATGGGCTAAGCACTGCTCCACAGCGCAGGCGGGACATGCGCTCAGGCGAGTGCAACCGTGCTCTGCTCAACCTTGCTGCGTTGTCTCACATGGCTCTGCCGCGACCCGCTGGCTAATGTGTCGTGCCAGCAGGGGTGATCTGTGCGGCTGTGCCTTCATGCGGCGATGCAGACTAGCCTATCGTCGTAAAAGCTCTCCGTCAGCTGAGTGGCTTCAGGCGGACGGCTGCATGCCAGCTATGCTTGGACTTGCTGTTGAGTGCTGACGTGTGCTGTGTTGTTCTGCCCTGCAGGCAAGCAGCTTGGGCAGCTGGTGTCTGCCAGTGGTGATGTGATGCAGCTGCGTGTGCTGTGGCAGGGCAGTCTGTCGGGGCAGGCCACAGACACGCTGCGGCTGGTGGTGCCTGGGGAGCTGCTGGTGCTGCACGAGGCACAGGTGGATGGCAAGGGCAGCGCATGCTTCAGCGAGGTGTATGTCAAGCGAGCAGTGTGATGCAACAGACCAGGCACATTGGCTGTGAGCTGACTAAGAGCGCTGGCGTCCCTATTGGACCGCTTGCCATGCATTGTCATGTCCATGGGTGCGCGGTGTGCATCACTGCATGATGGGCAGGTGTATGAGTACAGCGGGTGTACACACAGCACTGTTGCGGCTGGTGTGCAGCTCACTTGTTTGCACACCTCAGCAGAGCTACTACCAGTCCAATGGCAGTTCTGTTGCGTAAATTTCAGCCCACGTGAGTGGTGGCTTCTGTGTTTGTTGCTGTTGTGTGCTGGTGAAAGCGCCCTCTGGGTGGCATCCACTGCTTTCTGCACCATCAGTTCAATAACGCACATTCTCTTCGTGAGCGACCAAGTCTCTTCCCCTGCGTGATGCCACACCGTATGCAGGTGCAGCACCTGATTGATGGTTCATCCACCTTCAAAATGCTTTAGCAAGCAATGATGTACTTTTATGATGCTACTAGGTGCTAGGCACTGTGTTGAACAATGTAGATCCCTTGTCTTTTGCTGTGTGATGCAGCTCGTAGTTCCAATGTGTCATGCGCACCATACTCTGTCCAGTGATGCCTGTGCATGTGCATTGCACGTCATGGTAATTCACATTGGGTTGCCATTGTGCATGCTGATGTCGCCGTAGCAGCCAGCTACTGTTTTCCTGCAAGCAGAATGGACGTTACACATGGGCACAGGCACAACCAGGATGGCCTGCAATCAGCGCCGAAGTGTACAACAGGCACTTGATGCTTGCCGTGCCGCCCTTACAGTTTGATTTGATAGAGCTGTGTGGTTTCTGTTTATATGTGTTGGTACTTGGCAGGATGTTAAATTCAAGTTGCTGTGCTGAGATCGGATGCCATGTGCAGCAGCTGCAGGCTTGCTCACACGGAGTTGAAGAGTCACCAACAAGTCGCCCCACCAACATAGCTTCGTGTCCTCACGCATGTGTCTGGTGTAAAGCTTACACTTCCTTGTATGGCGCCAGCAGTTCAATCTGCACCGGCTGGTAGTGGTGCTGCTTGTCAGACTTGCACAGCATGCAGCACTCGTCACGCCCAGGGTTCTTGGGGTTGCCCTTGTTGTGCAAGGTTGACATGATGTGCCGCCGCTATCAAATCATTAAATCATGATGGTGTCACGTGTGTGCTGCATGACATGCACATCGGCGGTCACAGCCCCCGGGGGTGCAAGGCTCTTCTTTACAAGCTTTTTTGAAGCTTGTGCATGGCTTGTCAGGTATTGCTGTGTGGTGTTCACCATGATGGTGCATTGCTCGCTGTGATGGTGCAGTAGCCTGTGAAAAATGACTGTAGCGCAGAATCATTTGATTAGTTATCCAAAACATCAACATGGGTTGGGCTTATGGATAGCCCCTGATCATGAGTTTGTACAGGCCCCTGAAGATGCTTGAACCACTGGTCTGGAAGTGAAAAAAGTGAGCCCACGTGAGCCTAACCAAGTGTTGCAGTACATAGCATGCAGTGCTGTGTCCTCATACAAGTGGCACTTCTGTGCATGCATGCAGTGCTGCGTGCTTTCACAGGTGTAGAGGGCCAAGTATTGTTGTGTCATCGCATACACCGCAACCTGGCAGGGTTTTTAATTTAAGCAGCAGCACTCTAGCCTCAGGTTAGGGGGTAGGCCAGCCGGGACTCCCGGGTTATAGTAAGCGAAGCAAGGTTGTTGTGATCAGCATTGTCCTATGGAAGCCCTGCCTTACAGAGTCCATCCGGCATTGTAGTTTGTTTTGTGCCGTTGAGGTGTGGATGACGAACCTCCTGCAGGAACTAGCTTGTGCCTTGGGCAGTGCCCAGGCTGATGCTGCAAACAGCTGGCACATATGTGCCTGTTGGCGCACAGCAGTGGTTGATCCAGTGGTGGTAGCCTGTTGCACAGGCTGCAATCTTTTCTTGGATCTATGACTGCTTGGCACAACAGCAGCCTGTCCTATCAGACGCCAAGCCTATGTCTCAGGGAAGGAAAAACGCGGGCTAAAGCCTAGAGAGCCAAGATCACCTGCCGGCACAGAGAGCACTGCTGTGGTAGCACGGAAGCTCGTTTAGTTGAAAGACGAGGCGGGTTAAAGCTTGCATCACCACGCAGGCAGCAGCGTCTCAGTGGCAGTCTCTGGTAGTGTTTGCCAGAACGAAAACGCTTCATAAGGCACCACGAGATCATTATAACAGTACTCTACGTGTGAAGGGCCTGCCAGAGCCCCCTCAACTTGATCACAGGGTGTGTTCACCACTTGCTCTCAGCACACAGCCTGTGTACCATACCAGCGCACGCTCCTGCGACCCTGCTGGGACGTGTGGTCGAAGATCTAAAAGAATTCATTGTTTTGCAGGTCGCTTGGCGACAGGCACTCGCGTTTACAGCTCTGGGAGTACAAGAAGCCATGCCAGCCTACAGTGGCAGTGGTAAGTCGCCACTGGTCACCAAACTCTGCTTCAACGTTGCTTTTTATGTGCGCTGGACTTATTCCTGATGATATGCCACATCTGTGTCCTGCAGACGTTTCCGAGGAGAGGCTCAAGTTGGACGGTGACGATGGGGACACTTACAGAGGCAGGCAGAGGTATGCACGGCGTCTGATGCCTTCAGCTGCAGTGTACTATCAGCATCCGGAGGCACAGCAGCGACTGCTGCACCAGGGTGGTAGAGCAAGGAGCAGCAGCACTTCAGCTGCTGCTGGGCTCACCCTCATTGCACAGCAGCCCACCGCCCACAGGCCAGCACCGCTCCAGCACAACAGTTACAGATTTAAGCCCGCACCATGCGCTTCTTCACGTGCCTAGGCAGCTGTGCAGCATAGGGGTTTCAGAGCAGAGACTGCTTGCAGCCACTCTGTCGCTTGCTGCACAGCGCACCAGCATGTTTACAGCGTGAGCAAATCAGCCGCCCAGGGTCACCAGGGACAAATATGTAGCTGGCATCTGCTGCTGCGATGTCGCCAGCCAGCATTTGCAGCACAGAACAGGCTATGTATGCTGGAGTTACACTGGGGCTGCAGCCAGGTCAGGACACTGCAGCGACTGGGGCCAGTACCGGTAGCAGCAACGCGCAGTGAAGGCTGAGTTGCAGCAGCAACCTGGCCGCTTTACTGCAGCTGCAGGCTACAGCCAGATCAAGCAGCTTGGCCAGCCTGCATGTGTGCTGTGTGTTGCAGCGCTGCCAGCAGTCGCAGCAGGTGCACCGGCAGCTGCAGGGCAGGAGTGCTCTGTGCAGGCGGCAACAAACACACCGGCAGGCTCGCTCTTGGAAGCAGTTCTGCACCACAGCAATTCCCAAGAGTTCTCACAGTCAGTCCATGTGCACACACGTCTATTCCTGCAGCAGCTAGCAGTGACAAGACCAATGTCAGAGCAGCAGTGCCCGTGGGCAACCACAGGTAGCAGCCAGCTGATGCTGCAAGAGGGTGCATGCACAGGCGTACCACGCACAGCTGGCATGTGTGAGGCAGCTGCGCTCAGGTGGCGCTGCACCAGCTGCGTGCACCGCAGCCAAGGCAGGTCTGGCAGCTGGCTTGTGTGGCTGGCCTCCAGCTACGCAGGGAGGGCCACGCAATCTGTCAGTCGGTCAGTGGCTGAAGTGTGCAGTGCATGCAGCAGGCATGTGCGCAGTTGCGTGCTGTGCCTGCTGTTGGGCGAGGCAACTTGCCTCTGCTGCCCTTCTTGATGGTGTGTTTGTGGACGCTGGCACAGCGTGCTGCAGGACATCGTGCAGCACAAGCAGTACAGCTCATCTCACAACCGCCATTCAGCACAGCTGCACACATTTCGGCAGCAAACGCAGGGCTCAGGTTCAACAAAAGCAGGGCTCAGCTTGAACACATGCAGGGCTCAGCTTCAGGAAGCTTCAAGGAGACTCTCAAAGCACTGTAGCAGCCGTTGCAGCTGAGCCATCCAGCTGTGTGGCAGGGGCTGTCAGCAGATGCTCAGGCCCTCCACTGAGCCATGGGCGACTGCTGCTGTCATACACGCAGCAGCTGCAGCAGGACTCAGCGGGCATGGCACTGATCAGTAGGCTCCTGCGCTGCTGTGCTTGCTGCTGTTTTGTGCAGCCACAGGACTGGCAGTGACGACTATGGCAGGGACAGCGTCAGCAATAGGAGCAGAAGCAGGAGCAGAAGTGTCTCCAGGTGAGTCACAAGCCAGGCTTCTGCACGGCTCCTTCCTGGGCATGCCAAACAGCAGATTATTTGTTTCAAACTGCTGTAACAGGAGGCAGCCTTAGCTCAGCCCATCACACTGGAGACCAGCAGATAGGGTCGTGTTCCCATTCCCTGCTGAAGAGCTGGCTGCCAGTGCACTGCTGATGCGTTGCCCGGGCTTGCCAGGATGCTGTCAGCTGCTTTCAGCTGTGCGTAATCACGGTGAGGTTCGCGATTGGCCAGTGACACCACTAGCCATCTCGAACGCTACCGTGATTACGCACAGCTGAAAGCAGCTGACAGCATTCCTGGCAAGCCCGGGCAACGCATCAGCAGTGCACTGGCAGCCAGCGCTTCGGGCACTGCCAAGTCAGCACCAGCAGCAGCAGCTACTGCCAAGGCAGTAGTGACAGCAGCAGAGCTACGGGAGAAGGCAGTCACCCGCTTGTGACTTTTGAGGGGTGTCATCAACAGCATTGCTGCATGCATGTGCCTCCGTACTCGCTGCAACTGGTGTACATCCCTGTGCAGCTAGTACATGTAAAGTCAGTGCCCTGCTGCTGCACTGCTGACCTCCCTGCTTCGCTGCTTCTGCTGCTGCTGTTGTTGCTGCCTTGCAGCCGCTCCTATTCCCGCCGCTCAAGGTCCACGTCACGCTCGCTATCACCCAGGGCAAGGGGCGGCAGGAGCCGCAGCCGTAGCAGGTCGGCTGCCGCTCGGCGCAAGCGTAGCACATCCGCCAGCAGCAGCCGCAGCGACAGCCCTGCTCCCCGCGCGCCCGCAGCAGCAGCCACAGCAGCGGCAGGCAGCCGCCGCGCGCGCAGCCGCAGCCGCAGCAGGGGCCGTGCTGGCGCTGCCGGCAGGCGGGGGGTCCTGGGATGCCAGGGTCTGCTGGTGGGGCGCGGCGTGGCCGCTCGCGCTCGCCCGGCTTGCGTGGGCGGCGGCGCGGCTCCCCAGGGCTGTCCGGCCCACCCCGGCGCATGATGGGCGGGCCCCCGCCTGGCCTTGGCATGCCGTTTGATCCTCGCGACAGGTTTTTTGGCCCGCCTGGCCCGCCTGGGCCTCCTGCTTGGGAGCGTGGCCCGTATGGTGGGCCGCCGCCCCCGATGGGCTTCAGGGACCGTGGGCCACCGCTGCTGCCGCACATGATGTGAGTGTGCTGGAGCGCGGTTCTTCTTTACAGTCAGCTGACTGGACACTTGGCACCGACTAGTGACAGCAGTGCCAAGTGTCGGAAGCATTTGTCTGGGTGCGAGTTTAGGGGGTGCGCATGTGGTGCTTAAGCACTGTGCTGTCCTCATTCAAATAGCACCAAGGTGGCTTCATCCAGTGCTGGCCCTGCTGCAGCAGGCTTTGACATGCGTGCCGCTGTACTTGGTAGCAAGGTCTGGGCACAGTAATCTTCCACATTTGGTGTTGAGAAGATGTCTTGTGTTTGGTCTGCGGAGTAGCACCTCCAGCAGTTCCTGTGCTGTGCTCGGCTGCCTTGTGTTCAACTGTTTGTTGATGCGCTGCCTCTGCGGCAACGCTGCCTTGTGCTGCGCGTGGCAGCCGCAGCCGTGCATTAGCTGATCACCGAAGTACAGAGCTAGCAAACAAACCACCTTGCATGTGACTCTTCTGCTGCCGCTGCCCCGCCACTGCCTCCATGCAGCTCCCCACTACCCCTCAGGGATGGCCCATTGCGTGATGGGCCGCTGATGGGGCGGGGCCCTCCCTTTGGCCTGCTACCGCCAGGCCGCGGCCACTCCCCGCCGCGCTACATGCCCCCGCCAGGCCCCCCACGCCGCTCCTCCCCAGGCGCGATGCCAGGCCGGCCGTACGGCCCCGACCCCCGCAGCATGGACAGGCAGGGCTCCGGCGTCGGCTACGGCGGGCCGCCTCCGCCCCCTGGCCTGCTCACGCGTGAGGTGACAGCCAGCCGCATCCCTCCATCCGGCAGGCCTGACAGGCCTGACAGGCTGGAGCGCCTGGAGCGGCCAGACGCGCCCGGGCTGCGCGGGCCAGGCGCGGGCGGGCTGCTGCAGCCGCCGCCGCCCACACGCGAGAGGTCGGCGCGGCCACTCAGTGACAAGGGCAGGGAGGGCCGGCAGCGCAGGGACAAGGCGCGCAAGGAGCGCAAGAGGCTGGAGAAGCAGGGGCAGCTGCAGCTGTCGGATGCTGGCGGCTCAGGGGGGCTGTCAGACAGGGCAGCGTCTGGCCCGCTCGCGGTGAAGCTCACCGGCAGCAACCGCGTGCCGATCGGCAGCCATGCGGAGGATCGCAGCGTATCGCCCGCCGCTGGTCTAGCTGGTGGCGAGTATGTGATGGTCGATGTGCCCGCTGGCGGCAGCAGGCCGTCCAGCCGGGGCGAGGTGCTGCACGGGCAGCAGCCGGAGCAAGACAGGCAGGGGAAGAAGCCTCGCATCCGCAGCACAGTTGTAGCATCAAGCGCAGCAGGGGCTGCGGCTGCAGATGGTGCTGCTGCAGGGCAGGATGCACCGGATGAGCGCGCAGCCAAGAAACTGCGGCAGCAGGAGCCCGCAGCAGCAGCTGCGGATCCGTATGTTGGCAGTGCAGTGTTTGCTCAGCGGCAGGCCAGCTTACGGGCTGCTCCCTTGACGGCAGAGGAGCGGGAGCGGGAGCGGCAAAAGCAGCGGGAGCGGGAGCGGGAGCAGCAGCAGCAGCAGGTTAGCAAGCAGCGGGAAGGCGGCAGTGGCAAGTCAACCAAGGAGAGCGGCAGCAGCAAAAAGAGCAGGGACAAGAGCTCACGAGAGGGCAAGCCTGACTCTGTGAGCCCGGCAGTTGCACAACAGACGCCTGCTGACACAGCACCAGCAGCAGCAGCAGCAGCAGCAGCAGGAGGGTCTGCAGCAGCAGCGGCAGTGCTGGACGCAGTGCCAGACCGGCTCAAGGGCAGGCTGGGACTGCCTGTTGCTGGCGGTGGTGCAGACCCTGCAGCAGCACCAGCAGCAGCAGCAAACGGGGGCGGTAGTAGTGCGGCTGCTGGTGACCGCTGGCAGCCAGGCACAGAAGATGGCATGCAGCTGCTGCCCAACCCCAGCAGGGAGCAGCAGCGCCAGCAGCAGCAGGCTGCTGCAAACGGCACCGCAACTGGACGTGGGCGTGGTGGCAGCGGCGGCGGCGGCTTTGTCACTCCTGACGATGCTCCCATCTTTGACGAGTTCTGTGAGGTGTGGTTTTGGCGTGACGAGGGCGCTGAGATCGGCCCCAAGAGCATCCGGGATCTGCGGCGCCTGGTCAAGAACCTGCCCGGCGACCTGCTGACGCAGATGAACAACACAGAGTGCTACACGAAGCAGGCCAAGCCCGAGCACAAGCTGCTGAAGCACCTGCTGCGCTTTGGCAATGCGGATGCGCCGCAGCTGGGCAGCTAGGGATTCTGGCCAGCTAGGTGCTCTGGAGTCATCTGGGTTGATGCAGGTCCGCATAGTGTGTGGCTGCTGCTACTGCTGCAGCAGCAGCAGGTGCAGATGTGGTGGCGATCAGGCAGGGTGGACATGTAAGGGGGCGGGCTTGTCGCTGTCGCTCTTGGCTGTCATCTGCATTGGCGTGCAGGGCCATGCATGCACTAGATGTCCCGGGGTTTGTTAAGCACTTTGCACAATGTTATGGCTCAACTGTAGCAGCTGCTGTACATATACTTATGTAGTTAGGGGCAGGCGCAATGCTGCTTGCATGCAGCATGGGTTTTGGCTATCTGGCGCAGCCTGGCAGCTGTCAAGCTTGAATGTCATGCTACAGCTGCAGTGGGGCCACTCGCTCCGCACCACCTTATTGAAACTGCTTTCTGGCTCGCGTTGGCCAACGTGTTGGCCATGGCCAGGCTGCTCATGGGGCATCAAAGCGGCAATGGTGCAAGCAGAGTGGCTGGCCAGAGCATGCATGCAGCTTGGTGCATACCGTACCATTGCATCTGCCTTGATTACACTGATGATTGCCCATTGACTTGCGGCAGCCATGGCCACACCACCACACAGCATTGCAAGCATGGCGATGTATTGCAGCGGCAATTTTGTAAAATTTTCCACGAGCTCATGCACACAGCCAATCAATTTGAGTACAGTCACTGGAAGAAGGAGCAGCACTTGCAACATTGCTGGTAACAGCCGGTGCAAACATAATCATTGAATGATGCTGTTGGTCGCGGACACATCCTGCGTAACAAACATAGTAAGCAGCATGCGACTCTTGAATGTTGCCGGCTCAAGAAGCTCATAAGCCTTGCGGGAGGCCAGCTGCTCGTGAGGCAGATGTGAAGAAGCAGCAGCACTTTAGCATGAAAAGGCAAGCAAGCAAGCAGTGTCACCCTACCCCTGCATGCGAGGCTGCGCATGTAAGCAAAGCTGGCTCCACCCATTGTGCTGCGCCGCTGGTTGTACTGATGAGATATGCCACATGAAGTTCAACTTCAAGAAGTTCTTGACATGAAGCTACGACAGTTTGTCACCACGTGCATGTCAGTGTGACAACAGCTGTGCAACTGTGGTACACAGCCGGCACAGAAGCACCACAAACACTGTCAAAGCCTGACAACAACAGCCTCCCAGGAGGCCTGTGCTGGCAGCACACCATCTCCGCCAAAAAACCTGTCAGACCCTGTGGCAGTTAATGCCACAACCCATACTGTACATGCCCTTACTGCAGACAACACAGCCAGCGGCGAACAATGCCCAAAGCTCTGGCTCTGCTACAATTCTATGATACACTTCCACTGCTACCTGTAGCTTGGCCACTGTCGCCCAAGATCTAGTAGTACAAGCAGCTGCCAGCGACGGACCATCACTGAGGCGGCCAGCGCGTCTGCTAGCCGCCTGAAGCCTGCAGCCTCACTTGTTCTGCCGCCTACCAAAGCGCCGCTGCCGCTGTGCATACTGCTGCAATGCTGCGTCAAATTGCTGCTTGTCAAAGTCGGGCCACATGCAGTCCAGGAAGCACAGCTCAGTGTATGCCGCTTCAAACAGCATGAAGTTGCTCAGCCGCTGCTCGCCGCTGGTGCGTATGAGCAGGTCTGGCGGACCAACCGCTGCAGTGACCGCTGCCGATGCCAGCTGCTGAGAGATCAGCGCAGGTGTTATCTGCAGAGCCAGGCAGCAGCAGCAGCCAACAGACGGCAAGGCACAGAGCAGCAGTGACACAGACAGCCGAGACCTGCAGTACTTGTGCACTGCGACGCGGCGCAGCAGAGTGTGCTGCTGCAGCACCATGGGCTCCTGCCACTGTGTGGTGCCACGTAGCCAGGCTCCAGCGGGGCATGGGGCTGATGGCGCTGCTGCCCTGTCTGCAATTGCAGGATGATGCCGACCATCCCGCAGGCGACCTGCAGTGAGCAGCAGCTGCCCTGCACTTTCAACTCCCCTCACCTGCTCTGGGGTCAGCGAGCCTTCTTGCACGCGCTGCGCCAGCCGCTGCACTGCTGCGGTCATGTCGTGCTGCGCGCTGTAGCTCACAGCCACATTCAGCAGCAGCTGGCTGTTGCCTGCCGTGGCTGCTGTGCAGTCTGCCATCTGCTGCTGCAGGGCAGGCGGCAGCAGCTCCACCTGGCCCATGAACTGCAGGCGCACACCATTGCGCTGCAGCTCCGGCAGCTGCTGCCGCAGAGCTGACCGGAACAAGTCCATGAGGAACGTGACCTCTGCTTTGTCACGTTGCCAGTTGTCCAAAGAGAAGGCATACACCTGCAGCCAGCAGAGTCAGGAGCAGGAGTGCCAACGGCAGGACAGCAGCAGCAGCACAGCCAAAGCAGGGCATCAGCAGCACTGCGACTAGTGTGTCACACACGGTCTATGGCAGCAGCCACTCCAACTGTGGCGCTGTAAGCTATCGAATGAGAGCGCAAGCCTAATGACTGGCCACGACTTTGGAGGCACAGTACAGCGCATTGTGACACGACATGATGACGCGAACTTCAACTGTGCATCCATGCAAGCCTTCTCCCCAGATGCAAGCCTCATGACTTACCGTAAGTGCTGGTATGCCCCACTCCTGGGCTGCCAGGACTGCTGCTCTTAGTGCTGCTACGCCTCTTTCGTGCCCCACCCAAGCCGGCAGCCCTCTCGCCTCAGCCCAGCGTGAGTTGCCATCCATGATAATGGCAACATGCTTGGGCAGTTGCTGTTGCTGTCGCCGCTGCAAGCTTTGCTGTTGCGGGTGTTCTTGCTGCCTAGCAAATGCGGAAGGTTGAGGTATCACGTGTGCTGCGGCAGGGTACGCTTGCTGTGGCACACTGTGCTGTTGCTGTTCTGGGAGTGTTGCTGCTGCTGCCCGCAGCCTGGAGCTTGAAAATCCCCAGTACTTGCAAGAACGACGTGCGTGACACAAGTGGTATGGCAACTGCTTTGTGGTTGAAATGCTGCCTGCGATGCAGTCTTGTGTTGCTTGCATGATGCCCGTGTCGCTGTCCACAGCTCAGGCGCTCCGTCTCCCTACGACTGCTCTAAAATTCACAAAGTCCTCTGTTTGATCGAAGAATATACCGACTTCGCGTTGCATCTCTGCCCGAAGTCTCAGACAACTAGTACTGTGGTTCGTGCCTCAGTGTCAGCCTAGGTGTCAGGCCTGTGGTGCAACAATGTGTCTCTTAACTTCAATCCTGGCAGCAGTCGGAGGCCTCCAAAACCCAGAAACAGGACCAACATGGACATGATTACCAACATGATGCATAGCAGCTGATGCCGCTGGGTGTGAACTGCCTCACATCTAGTCCTTTCACATCTTCACAGCAATGCTGGGGGGCTCAACACTTCTGAATAGCACACATGAAAGCATGTCGCTGCATTCGCAACCCTTCAACTACAAGTTGTCCTACAGCTCACGCCTCCTGTTGCAGCATCTGCTGTTGTGGCTGCTGCTGCTGCTGCTGCTGCTGCTGGCTAGGCGCACTGCCGTCGGTCATTGGCAGCTCACCATCTGCTAGTGCGTCAGCCATGCGCGGCCTTGTCTCCCTGTCAAGCCAGTCATTTACCGGGCGACCAGGCTGCTGTTGCTGCTGCTGTTGCTGCTGTGGCTGCTGCTGAGGCTGCTGTTGCGTTTGTGCTGCACCAGATTGCTGCTGCTGCAGCGGCCGCCCCGCCGCAGGTGCTGCCCGTGCTGCAACGCCTGCCGTTCCAGCACCAGCTGCTGCACTGCGCTGCTGCTGCTGCTGCTGCTGCTGCTGCTGCTGCTGCTGGGCAGCCCGGACCTGCTGCTGCTGCTGCTGAGGTGGCATGCCTGCCATACCCGCAGCCCCTGCATAACCAGTGCCAGCAGGTGCAGCAAACCTAGGAACTGCATACGGGTTGGCGCCCGTTGCAGCTCCTGCTGCTGCACCCCAGGCAGGCTGCTGCACTGGTGCTGCTGGTGCTGCTGCTGCTGCTGCTGCTGCAGCTGCTGCTGGCGGTGGCGAGCCAAACTGTGGCCTTGTCTGACGAGCGTCAAACCGCTGCTGCTGCACTGGCTGTTGCTGCTGCAGCGGCTGCTGCTGCTGTGGCTGCATCATCGGTGCTGGCCGCTGCTGCGGCATGCCCGGCTGGCCGTACTGCTGCTGCTGCGGCCGCGGCCCTGGTTGTGCTGCGTACCCAGGCTGCTGCTGCTGCTGCTGCTGTGCTGGCGGCATCATGCCGTAGGCTTGCTGGCCACCGTAGCCTCCTTGATAAGCAGCTGCAGCCGGCTGTGCAGCAGTGCTGCCAGCAGGTGGCAGTGCTGCCCGCGCCTGAGGCTGTGACTGGGTCCTGCGGCAATCGTCACCAGCACGAACAGCGCGGCAAACAACGTGAGGTTGCTGAAGGGCTAGATGCAACACCAGCAAAGCGTCACTTTGCATGCTCAGGCGCTACGGCTGCGCCCTGTCAACGCAGCAACTTCCCGCCCAAGACGCTACCATCTCTCATGGCCGCGGCCTAGCTGAGGTTGTGCTCGCAACCTTGCGTCAAGTGTGCAGCACCCACCTGAGGTACTGCTCGTACGTCATGCCAGTCTCGGCCTCCCAGCGCCTCAGATCAGCCTGCCACTGCTCATACGTGTAATCAGCAGGCAGGTACCGCCCACTTGTACTGCCACTTGTACTGCCTGCAGCCCCAAGGCGGTACATATCACTTGTACCGCTGGCAGGAGCCGGCAGTGCCAGCTGAGGGCTGCCGCCGCCGCCGCGGCCTCCGTTCAACGACTTGAGCAGTGAGGGGATGGCGGCGAACAGCCCGCTGCTCTCCTTGCGTTCGCGGTACTTGGCGTCGTCGTACACGATGAGGTCGCTGCGCCCGATGGAGAGCACGTCCTGCATTGCCACGCTGTAGCAGTCGAAGAACGAGATGGGCAGGAAGGGCAGCCCAAACTCGTCGTAGGTGATGCGTGCGATGGAGCCAGAGTCCGGGCTGAACGACAGGTCCCGCACCTGCGGCAGTCACAGACACAGAGCAGCACAACGTCAATGCAAGCGTGGAGCTGTGGGTGTGCTGCAGCATGTGCAAGCGCTGCTGCTGGAATGACCAAATCAAGCGAGTTACACACCGATGAAGCAGAAGAGAACCCCACACAGGCATGGCACTCACAGTGCAAACAGCTTTGCACGGTGTCGAGCAGCCACAGCAGAACTGGATGATGGATTTCATGTACAAAGTGAACTGGTCCAGCAGCACTGCTACTGCCGCCGACGCCGACGCCGCGCCGCCGCCTCGGGGCCCTGCAGGCTCACCTTGCCGAGGAACTCTCCTGTGCGGGTGCGCACGCCCAGCCCGACCGGGTTGACAAAGCCCAGGCGCCCGTCAAGGTCCTGCTCGTACAGCCCTGACTCATCATGCACCAGCACCACATCACCAATCTGAGCAGCAGGAGAGGTGGCAGGGCAGCGGCGCAGTGGCAGCGTTGCAGTTGATGCAATCAACGGATCGACTGGCACAGCAGCGGCAAAGCACCGTGTACGCACCCGGGCGTGCACTGGCCGCAATGCATGCATGTCTTAGGTGTAGCAACAACGACATAGCCGTGTTCCCAGAACGCTGTTACAACTCCAACCGTCCACGCCATAAACTGAGGTGCAGCTGTGCTGGCTGCGCTGCGCTGTGCACGTGCGTTCAGTCACCTGGCGCAGTGCAGACAGGGGTATGTTGCCGGCGCGCGCGGGGCTGCTGAGCACCAGGCCGCTGCCGCTGCCTGGCCGCCTGTCGTCCAGATCGAAGGACACCAGCGTGCCGCGTGCCGGGTCCAGCCATGCGCCGCTGATGGTGCCCAGGGAGCGGCCGCTGGTGCGCGTGACCACCTGCTTGCTCAGCACCTGGCATGGCAGCAGACGCATGGCGCGGGCGGGCGGGGGGTGGGCATTGTGGTTGGAAACTGAACCATCCAGGCAACGGACGAGGCAGTGAAGAAGCCTGTGATCCACGCACAGGCGTTGCTTGCTGGGTGCATGCAGCATAGGCTGGCGGAGGAATGCGTGGGAGCTGCGCAGTGCTGAGCCAGCACCCAGCTGCAGTCTTGCAGGACGGGCTGGCATGCGTGAGGCCTGATGCACAGGGCAAACTGGTCACTGGCTGCCATCACACGCGTGGCAGCGTGCCATGTCATCAGCTCACCTGAGTGAGCTCCAAATAGACAGGGCTGGCTGGGTAGGGGTTGCCACGAGCCATGGGAGCAAGCTGCCGGTTTGGCTGCTGCTGCTGTTGCTGCTGAAGCGGCGGCTGTGGTTGAACTTGCTGTTGTTGCTGGGGTTGAGGCTGCCAGCCAGACTGCATCGCCGTCACCCGCACTGCTGGCGTGTGTGTGCTTGCATGCCAGCGCATGCCTTTCCCTGCCGCTGCAGCTGCCCTGCTGTGGCTGCTGGTGGCTGGCTGGCAGCGTAGCAATGGCCTGCTGGCACAGCCCAACCTCCTGGCTTGGCCCAGATCGGAGACAGGCCTGTGCCGCATGCCGTAAGCTTGCATAGGGTCACTGCACTAGTGCACCAGTGTACTTGGCTGGTAGCTGGTGGGTTGTGCCTAGCGGAGGTCACCCAACCAAATAGGTTCCCAAATGTGCAACGATCAGCGCTACGGAACTGCTGCACGTACGCCCCAGTCACATGAAGCAAGGCTGCAGGCAGCCCAGAGGCTCTTAGCTTCAGCAAAAGCGTGCCATCAACAGCAGACGAGGGTGCATTCTTGCACCCTGACCCAGCAGGGACAAGTTCACCCTTCGCTGGGGTTCTAGCAGCCAAGCACCTGACTGTTTGCAGGACTTGTGCGCTCGCACGCACCTTACTCAGCCTCCTTTGAAAATTGTTGTCTCCTGTTAGTGCCTCAAGGCTTAAATATCTTTCAGGCAAGCTTGCCTTTCCCGCTGGTCCAACCAGCCGTCGGTGTGCTCTGTGCTGAAGCTAACGTTAGCCATTCTACTCACAGGATGTCAACTTCCGAGCTTGCCTGCGTGTACGCAGCGCTGATCCTGCACGATGACGGTCTGGAAATCACTGTAAGTGTCTGCTGCTGATGGCAGCCCACCACCCATCAGCCTCGGAGCTTTAGCCGTGCCTCACGCTGTTTTATGAAACACCACGGTTACTTTGTCATTAATCAGTGTGATTGCAGCTGTGCTGGCAGCTGCATGCTTGTACCTGACAGCAGCTAGCTGCATGGTGCTTGCCTGCTGCTGCTGCCCGGCTGTGGACTGGCGTGCACTACAGGCTGACAACATCAACAGCATCGTGAAGGCAGCTGGCATCACTGTGGAGCCATACTGGCCCGGCCTGTTCGTCAAGCTCTTCGCTAAGAAGAGCGTTGAGGACCTGATCTGCAACGTTGGCGCTGGTGAGGCTTTGCAGCACGCAGCAGCACAAGCAGCAGCAGCAGCAGCGCCACATTAGGCAGCAGAGCAGCAGCTGTACCTGCCATGACAGGTGTGCAGGAGAGGAGGCTGGATGAGCATGCTAGCATTGTGTGGTGCACTACCGCCAACAGCAGCCTGCCGGTACAGCTGCCATACCTTGGCTTGCGGATTGGGTCCCGGCTGTGTGCATCATCTCCTTCAGGCACGTAATCACTCTCGTGACTGTTTTGAGAGCTTTCTGCAACACCGTGCTGCCTGCATTGATGTGTGTGTCTGCTGCAGGTGGCGGTGCCCCCGCTGCTGCTGCCCCTGCTGCTGGTGGCGCTGCTGCTGGCGGTGCTGCTGCGCCCAAGGAGGAGAAGAAGGAGGAGCCATCCGAGGAGGATGAGGTAAAGCCCGGGCACTGCTGTATATGCAGTCTCGAGTTTGTGTGGACTTGATGTACAGCGTTTTGCAACAGCAAGTATGAAGCTGTCACATGGCAGCATCAAGCATAGTGAGCAGCTACACCAGCAGCATTGACGCAGTCATCCTAGGACATATGCAGCGTTTAACTGAGGTTGACTGATGTGAAGTGGGGCCTTCTGTCCCGCGCCTCTCCATCAGCAGTGGCAATACGCTTCAATTTGCCACGTGCACTGTGTGGTACTTGCAGCTGGCTTTGTGAAAATGTTTGCAAGCAGTTGATGTCAGAGTCAGCGGTGGCTTGCAGCAGCTTCACATTCTTTTGTCCACCATTGTGACGTACTGCATGATGGTTCTCTTTGCTCTGACAATCAGCTGCTGCTGCTTCTGCCGCCACTGCTGTGCGTCTCCCTTTGCAGGACATGGGCTTCTCCCTGTTCGACTAAGCAGTGCGCCATGTTGGCTTGTCAGTTGCGGCCATGTGATGCGGCAGTTTGTTATGGCGTAGCATCTTGTTACTTTGTAACAGTCTGCGGCTGACACAAGGGTTCCATCATGGCTCAGCTGCACACGGGTCGGCAGTTAGTGACCTTAAACGGCACCGAAGCAATTGTAGTCGCAGCAGGACTGCAGCCGACGCAGTGGCTAGCAGTTGTGATGGCTTCAAGAACCTGTCACACTACCAACGAGATGCTCGAGTCACTTTCAGAGGACAGGAGGGCACAGCTTGTAGCCACATAAAGTGCTGCTCAGCAATTGCCTGGCAGTTGCAGCAGCAGAACATTCAGCAGTTCAGTCATGTATCGGTCAATGGTCTAAACTTGACACACGGACAAAAGTGCTGTGGAAGCCCTTACGCCTGATGTACAGACTTGCACAATGTACATGCTGTGCTCATGCCTCTGCCAGATGAAAGCGCTTCGCAAGAGGACCACCGGTGGTACCACGGCATGACCTGGCATGACACATGTTCCTTACACAAAGGTCATGGGCTGGGTGGGCTGCCAGTGTACTGCATGCTAGTGCCGTGTCCTCTCATAAAGATCATACTATGTAATAGAACGAGCTTAATGTAGTACTACATGCAACCAACTGCCAATCATAATCGCAAGCCTGGCAATAACAGTGGTACACAGACACGCGCACGTGGTGGCTACAGAACTGTGGGTTAGATTGCAACCCAGGCAGCCAAAAGAGCACAGCCTGCAGTGAGTGCAACAGCCATGCTCAGCAATGACAACATGCGTGGCAGCACGTGCGTTGAATGGGTAATATGATGATGATGATGATGATGATGATGATGCGTGGCAGCACGTGCTACCTACACAGCCGCCTTAGGCCAACGCACCTGCAGCTCGCAGCATCACACCATCAAAGCACCAGCCAAACTGCAGGGCTGCGCAACTAATGCGACAACATGCATACAAAGAACATTAGCATGCGGCTGAAAGGGTATGTAGCACCAAACACCAAGTTTGACAAGTTGCCAACCAGCCCCCAGCTGCAGCCATGCCCGCGCAGACATCAGCCAGTCCGGGCTGCGCTGCACATGGGCCATATCAAGGCGGCCCACCGCCACCGCCCTCGTGCCAGCCGTAAGAAAAATCATGCTGTGCCACAAGGGGAACGTGTGTCTGAGAGCATTTGTGATTGGCAGCATTGCCTTCTTTGTAAGCAGCACAGCGCACTCACCGACTCATCCTGTCGAGCGTGGCATGGCATGCACCGCCAAGGAGTTGCACTCCAGACAGTCAGGCATATCAACTGCCAAGTACTGCAAGACCATTGATGCGCAATGGTCCTCTGTCTGTCTGCAACCGTGCAGATCTGGAGCCACACCCTCATGCGCCCACCGCGTCACTGTGTGCATCCCCTCGACTTTTGGGCCGTGCAGACAAACAAAAATAAACAGCAGCATCATGAAGCTGTCGTGCTGCAAGTGCACCATTACAAATGATAGCCCCATACAATGCTGTTGCGTTGGAAATGCACCTCTTCAGATAACAGCCCCATACAATGCTTGCATGCAGGCTGTGTCCTTTTGACGATGCTTGTGCAGCACAGTTTGCTTCCAGATTTTGATACACTGCAACTCTGGTTGCTCTGTGTACATTGAGCAATCATTGGCCGGCAGCCAACTCAAACCTTGCTGCTGCTCTTCCTCACCAAATATATATGTGATACACCACACTCTGCATAAAACGCAGCAGCATTACGCTGCCTAGCTTGCTTGCGGGCGTCCCACACACACCTCACACCAATCATCAGGCCTAAAGCAAAGCCACGCTCTGCCATGCATGGTATGGCCAGCACTGCGCTGCCATGTGCATTGGCTGCCTGCCCGTGTCAAAGACAGCACACTTCGGTAGCAGCTTGCCTGCGTGCCTCTGCCTGCCAAGTTTACGGCACAATCGCACGTCAGCGCCGCCAGCAGCACCTGCGCAACAGCGCTTGGCATGATGCATTGTTGTAACTGCCTGCTGCCTGGCACATGTTTTACTCATTGCATCATGTCCATCATGGTTTGGTAGCTATTTGCATGGAAGTATGCGTAAGCATACAACCTGTACAGCTGCATTGAGAAGTAGATGAGCACTGCCATGGACAGTGACATCATCAGCACATCGCCAAGGTCACCCTGTAGCAGGAAGCAGCAGCAGCAGAAGCAAAAGCAGCAACCAGCAGCGCATCTTCTGGTGGGCTAAATCAACAAGGATGACTACAGGAGGATATCAATGCATGCTAGCCTTGCTGTGGCTGCTGTGTACCACTGGATGCTCAAGGACAAACCAGCGCATTGCTGCCGTTCAGGCAACCACCCTGCATGCTGCCTGACAACGGAGTGACAGACGCATGAGCATGTGTTGCTGATGCTGCTGCTGCCGCCGCTGTTGTTGCTGCCGCCGCTGTTGCTGCTGCTGCAGTAGCGGCTCACCTCCTGCTTTGGTGTTAAGTATTGGACTAGAGACCTGACACGCTCCCTCACACCACCCAGCTGATCCTGCAAACCAATTTGTCCCTGTCAGCAAAGACTTTCTACAGCGCACCCTGCACACCATGGGCAGACGCTGGCGGCATTTGCAGAAGCGCACCTGCACAGACTTGCTGGTGTTGGATGCCAGTGGCTGCTGCTGCGCAGACGAGCTTTCACTGCTGCTGGCTGTCTTGGACCTGCTGCTGGTTGTTTTCGCCCAGCACTGCACGCTCCTGCGGCATGGGCCCTGCTGGCCGTTCTTGAAAAGGCTCCTGCTGCAAGCTGCTGCCCGTCTGCCCGAAGCCTGCCTGCACAGCATACTGCTGAGTTGCACTAGGAGCTGGTTGCTGCTGTGCTGCAGCAGTCAGGCCCTTGCACCGGCAGCTTCTTGTCTGCAAACCAACTAATGTCAACACAATGATTTTGCCAGTGCGTTGACGATCGGTGCTCCGCCGGGGCACGCAATGTACACTCAGCAAGGTGCGATGTAATGCATCTGCCTGGATGTTCCGGCAGTGCAGGCTCTAATGTTGGTCAACAACGGAGGAAGTGTGCTCGCCTGGGTGCCATCCCAGCACAACACGTGTTGGTGTGTGTCACACTGATGCTAACCCCGCGTGCTCGCCACACTTTCAGAGCAGAGTTTTCGCCAAGATTGTGTATGTTCCACTTCAAGATGTATAGTGTTTTCAGCTGTGCATAGTAAACTGTTTGGCTCACCATCGTGAAGTTGCTGTACAGTGGCCGGCCCGCCATTACCTCCTTGTCAATATTGGAGCCGAGTGTGCAGCTTGTGCTGCACAAAAGCTGACATATCATCCTGTGTACTAGACTTTCAGTTATCACAAGTACTTTCAGCTACTAAAAGTATCAGGTCAGGTAGCCTCTGCCGAACATCCGGAGGTTGGGCTGCGCGCGTCCGTAGCAGCGCCCGCACGGCAACCACACTTGCAGCTGCAAACAGGTGATTGAACAATTGCGCCTGATCAATTCACCAGAACACCACGTCAATTACACTTCCAAAACCTTTGCTGGCTGGCGAACTGCACTTCAGGCACTATGCTGGGGTTGGCTACCACAGCTACTGCAGTCGACAGCTTGCTGCCAGAGCAGGACGGAGCAAGCAGCACTGCCATGGACAGTATGCTTATGTCGTTGGATTCAGTCTCTGGCGAATCAGTGTCAGTGCTCAGCCGCTGTTGTGGGCTTTCACCAAAGCTGGCGTCGTACGTGCCACTGCTGTCCACAAGTGTGCTGCCGGCTGTGGCAACCCTCTGCATAGTCAGGGTGAGTACACACGTATAATCTGGTAGAATCGTCCGTGATATTGTTTGGAAGCTCTAGGTGGATACTATGTTTATCGTGGCCTGGCCTCCATGGCCCTAAGCACACCCAGCAGTTGTAGACGTGGCCAACTGTCGCAGCTGGTGCTGCATTGCTATTCACCACTCATTTCCACCATGTCACATACTTGATGTGTTCATCCTGATTTCTGCAGGTGCCCAATGTAGGCAGCCGCTTGCAGAGGCTGTCGATTGTGGCTCTGTGCATGCTGCTGTTGTGCGCGGCCACATACTGCACGGCGTCACAGCAGACACAAGGTGCCAGCACTACAGATATGCTCAGCAGCAGCAGCAGCAGCGCAGCAGGGATGCAGATGCCTCCTACCTACAGTGCTTCCTCAAGCAGCAGTACAGGCACACTGATCAGCATGACAGGGGCTGCATTGCCCATCCTCCTGGCTCTCTTCATGGTGCAGGTGGGTCAGCAGCCAACAAAGGCTATTCACACACAGCTGACGGTTGCCTGCCACCTTTGTCAACTGTCTATCTGCTATGAGGAATGTATTAACACCATATATGCACGCCTGATTGTTGTGCGCATCATGCCCTGCTGCGTATCCCTGATGTAACCGCTGGCATGCGTTGCAGGCGCCTGCCGCAATACCGCAGGGCCGCAGGTCCCAAGCTGGCCTTGCTGCTGTGCTGAGCCTAAGCATTATGCTGCAGCTGGTAACCGTGGACGCAGCAGCTAGCGTGTGCGCGTCAATCAAGCCAATGTGGTGAGTGCTGCAAGCGTGTGCAGCGCTTCTTGGCCAGCAGCAGAGACTCGGGGCGCAGCTTTTCGTGGCTGAGCATAGCAGTCACTCTTGTGTCTGTGTTGGGTCAACCTCCTGGGTGGGTAAATCTACACAGCTTGAGCTAGAGACAGACGGCAGCAACCGCACGTGGCTAGTGCCATGGGGGCCGCATCTGTTTCAGTGGTTGGTCTGCCATGCCCACACGCGCCTGCAGCACCGGCCCCCGACCCATTGTGATGGTTGCCAACGTCCCCAAGTCAACGGCAACCAAGAGCTGGGGGGCTGCACCTTCCAAACTCAGCAGCAGCAGCAGCAGCAGCAGCAGCAGTGTCAACCCTCTAGCAGCAATGGGTTTGAGGAAGGAGGCACTCCATGTCGCTTTGCTCCGAGCACCAGAGTCAGCAGTGCCTCAAAGAGTGTTCCCAGACACTCCCCATATGAGACTGTCCAAGGCGCGCGAGCAGCAGCTGTTCACGCAGCTGCTGGTGGCACTGGCTAGCAACAGCAGCCGCAGCAGCACCAGCCCAGCTGTGCCGCGGACTTTCCGCCCGGCAATGCCCGTGTCAACTCCTGTGAGTCCTGCTTGCACTATGATGTCCACTCGTTTGGTAAAGTGCATCGCAAACTTGGGTGGCTGGGTGTGAGAGCAGCATGATGTGTGACCACCTTCCATAGCACTTGCAGGCAGCAGTTTGTGTGGAACCCAAGAAAATGTGTCTTCCACCATCAGAGGCTGTGCAGCACAGCATCTGGTGGGCGAAGCTGCAAAGCAGCAATTATCATATGTCCTCTTCCAGCTCAGGCGGTTGCGTCTTTTCGCCCATGCGCTGCATGCATGTCCACTTTGGTCCCGTTGGTCTCCAATGCCCAGGTGGCCCCGTCTGACGGACTGCTGTACGTCAGCAATGCGCGGCTGAGGGTTGGCATGGACCCTGCACGGGGCGGCGCCATCACCCACCTGTCTTCACCCGTAATGCCACCAGAGTGGGCCGGCAGGAATCTCATCAACACATGGGACAGCGGGCGGCTCATCCAGCAGTCTTACTATGGTGCGTGAGCAGGCCCGGCTCTTGCGCTGATGCATCAGCTCCCCTGCTGTCATGCCGTGATAGTGTTGCTGCTGCAGTCTACTGTGCTCCTGGTAGGGTGGACTATAAAGGCTTGGCTCATCGTCAGCTGGCTGGCAGCGCCACTGGCAGGCAGTGCTGGATGTACAGCAGCAGCCACCATTGCTGCGATTCCAATGCATATCCTGGTTGTTGCTGTGCTTGCTGCTTCAGGGTGTGAGGACGGCAGCTGCTGGTCCAGCCGTGCGTGGCGCTGGAACCCTGTGCAGGGCGGCTCCTGGCACAACGCAGCACCCAAGCTGCTGGCCAGCTCCACATTCGGCGACATGATCTCCACCAGCGCGCTGCCGCGCAACTGGGGTGGGCAGAACCTGCTGGATGATGTCGTCATGACCACGCAGACACTCCTGCTGCCAAACATGGTGAAGGTGCGCCACATCAGCGCTGACTTGTGACTTTTCATGCAGTGAATGGTCAGTAGTGGAGCTATGTGGTGGACACTACACCACAAGAGCTGTGACACTAGGGTGGTGGGCAGCTTCGCAGCTTTTAACGCAGCTTTCATTACCATCTTACGATCTGAAAAGGCAAACAATGGTACTGCTCAGTTCATGCACAGCAGTGCTCCTGCAATTGTTACGTCTAGGTGCTGTGGCTGACACGCCTGAGCACTGCGCACTCGGACGTGGGTCTTTGCGTAGCTCAGTTACTAAGTTTCATTCGTACTACTCCACTGCGTGTGCTGTGCGCAACCCACAGGTGCGCCAGACGATGCGCTACACAGGCGACGCAGCGCACCCAGAGCGCCACCAGGAGGTGCCAGCTGTCTTCGTGGACCGCCGCCTCAATGCACTGGCACTCTACAACGGCAGTGCCCCCTGGACTGGCGGCCAGCTCAGCTACCTCATGCCCGGCCAAGTCAATGAGTACTACAAGATGCCCGAGAAGTGGGCTGCGTATGTGGACACCAAGTCTGGTTATGGTGTGGGCATCTACACGCCGATTGCTGAGCAGGTGGTTGCGTATCGCGTTGGTGGCGAGAACAGCACCGCTCACAGCGACTGCTCGTACTTGGCACCGTTGATCACAAGCGCCATCCAGCCGCATTCGGAGTTCAGTTACGACACGTACATTGCGGTTGGCCGAGTAGACGAGATGCGGCAGTGGTTTGCTGCGCTGGCGGCCACGACAGAGCCGGCACTGGCTGTGCAGCGGCGCATCGCGCCACCCTCGCAGCCGTCATTGCTGCGGCTGGCAACACCTGCAGGCGCAGGCGCTGCAGCTCGTGCGCCTTCACCTGCTGCCCCTGCACCGGGGCCACTGAGCTTTGTTCAGGCACTGCCGCTGCGCTGGGACAGCTACAGCGCTTTCGTCAACACGTCAGGGATGCAGAACAGCAGCAGGCCAGGGGCACAGATGCTGCCGGTAAAGGTGGTGGCTGCTGGGGCTGGCGCGCAGCAGCCTGCCCTGCTGGCTCCAATGGCTGTGCACCCTACACCTAGGGGTCGAGTCAAGGCCAGCACAGGCTGAGCTCGCTGACAGCGGCAGATGAACGGGGCAGTGCGTAGTAGCTGATTTGTAGCAGAGGCACAGTGTGTAGGAGGGCTGCTTGTAGTGCCACTGATCAGTCGAACGGTATATTAGCTAGTGGGGTGGATAAAGAGTGTGGGGATACAGCATGGAAGCATGCATCGCCTTTTTTGTGCTGGTCCATCATTTGACGTTGTGTGCAGGGGGCCTTGCTTTTCTATCAGCTACCGCAGCGGCGCCACCTGCAGGGGCGACAGGCGTGCGGTTTGGTGAACACAATCAGCTATGTGCTATGTCCAAGGGCATTCTTGCTTTTAGTTGAGGACTAGAGCAGCCTTTTCATTCTGCGTGCCAATGCGCATTGGCCATATGGCTGCTGGCATGAGACACCCATACATGACCATCAACGCCAGCTGTGAAACAATCTGTGGAAGGCGGTGGCTGCAGCCAGCATACCCTTGTCTTGTTCACTCTTGCTTGTGAAGTGATGTCTGCCGTGACCTGTCCTGTGACTGAGCATGTGCACTCGAATGTTATGGCGAAGGTATCAGCGCGCAGCACTCTCAACATTGAGTATCAACGGGTGGCATCAAGTGACAGCAGTGGTTCAGGCGCAATGGGCTGGCGGGGAGTCCTGCCAGCATGCCTACCTGCTGTCTGCCTGCCAGCTTGCCGCCAACACAGTGGCTGCTTTTTTGTTGTCATACCTGGAAGAACTATAGAAGCTGTTGCCTGTGGCGGCACTCACTGGGGCGCTCACATCATGTTTTCATCTCCTTGCTTCTGCTTCAAAAGCCCGTCAGCAGGAAGCCTGAGCTCTTGGCAGAGTTGCAAGGTGAACAGTTGCCCGTGACGGCTAAACACATGTGATGCATGGGTAATGTCTGTGTCGTGGCCTGTTTTTGAATGCATGTCAAGGAGTGGAGCCTGCCACATGTTCATGGTTTCAATACAGTGAGCTCACTTGAGGGGCTGTAGGATGTCACAGCTGGTTACATCGCGTTAGAGTGCTGCTGCTTATTACACTGTGTGTCGCTGGCAGGGATATTTCATGTTGCCATCGCAACATGTTGTGGCTGCCGCAAACCATTTTGCAAACTCAATCAGATGAAGGCCGGCACTACTGCGGCAGTCTAGCCTACAATGCAGCCATTGCACAAGGGTGAGGCAGCAACAGGTTGGAACGTCACATGGTGCATGCACCATGTGCACATTTAGGTGGACTTTAAGTAGCATTGACGCAAGATTGCAACACCTTTGGGGCTGTTTGGCTGGTAGGTGACGTATGGTGTGCTAAAGGGTGTCAAACAGGTTGTGCCTGTTGGGGTGTACTTTTTTTGTAGATAGTACAGCAAGCGCATCCAAAAAATGCCAAGTTTATACTGGGTGCATCCTGCATGCATCATGGCTGGCCATCTTGGAGACACACTGCTTGCTGGCTTGCCAATTCATGCTTGAGTGCTGCTGCTTCTTCACACAGCTCTCTCCAAAGGTGGTCACGCATGGCTTGTTGTGTCTGCAGCTATCATGCACTTCTTTGCATTAGGCTGTGAGTAAACTTGCACCTGGGTGTTTGTGTGTCAATTGCAGCTGCTGCGGTTCAAGGTTGGCATGTGATATGATAATACCTGCATGATCAGGGGTCACACACACAGCCTGTTGCTTGTGTGTCTAGGCACAGCAGTTCAGGCAGCTGACGTACCATCCGGCTGTGGCTTGGAACATATACAATTTCGCAGTTCAGCCTGCTGCACTTCAGTCCTGGGTCTCAGTCTGAGACTCCCGGACCACCGCACACTATCTGCTCATGCCGATATCGTTTGTTGAGTTACGAATCAACTGTCTACAAGCTTAGGAAACTACTGGAGAACCAGTCTGCCCACCAGGGCCAAATTCACAGCAATGGCTCGTTGGTTGCAGCCACGGCTAGCAATCTCGATAGCATGGGTCATATTGTGGCTGGGAAGCAGTACTGCTGTTCATCACGAAGGAGACTTTATTCACACATCTCGGCGAGCGCAGTTCCTACGGGTACATGCCACAGACCTGCACAACTGACTGGACAGCTGGGCACACTTGGAAACAACACCAACTCGGGTGCCTACTGTCCTGCAGAAAAGAACAAACTGGAACGATCTAATCGAGCATCACTGCCCAAGGTTTGGCCACAACCGGATAGTAAGTTCCCTGCTGCTGAGGCGCCTTTCAGAGCACTGCAACTGCTGCGCAGTGCCTCAGCTGACGCTGCGTGCTGCAGGTTGCCATGCCTATCAACAAACCAGGCACAGATGGACAGGAAGTCACGGATTACCGGATGCAACTGTCGTTTGATGGTGGGTGGTGGCATGAGGGAGGACCGGCAGGGGCTGCGGCGACAACAGTGCAGATCTGCACTCTAAAGCCATGCGTAGGAATGTCTTGTTCTGGCCCCAAGCGGCCAAGCAACTGCTTGAAGCACCCCCAGTGCAGCAGCTACACTGCTTGGCACCCATAATGCTGCTGCACAAGCCGCCTCTGCATGTCCCTGCCGTCCCTCTTGTGTTGCTGCAGGTGACCGTGTGCTGACGCCGTGGCTGACAGTGCTGGGCAAGAATGTGGAAGGCATGCCGCTGCTGGAGGTGCAGCTGCGGCGTGCTGGAGACGAGCTGAAAGGCGTCAAGGCATGGGTGAGAGCAAGCAGGCAGTGCATGGGATAGCAGTCCATCCAACACCCTACGCTATGCTGGGACCGCTGACAAAGAAGCTTTTCAGCTGCAGAAGGGTCAAGTAGAAGCGCAGGTAGAGCTCAAAAGACAGGAAAGATTGCACTATGAACAGACAGTATGCTGCAGTCGCAAACCATGCATCGTGGAGAGCAGGGCAGTCAGCAGAGGACCGCCAAACACGCCCAACAGGCACTCAGCTACAGCTGCTCATCTGCCCGTAGCACAAGATGTGCTGCGTGGATGCAGACAGAGCACGGAGCCTGCATCACACACTGAAGTTCACACCTGATGTTGGCGGGTGGTTGCTGGCCTGCGGCAGGTGCTGCCGCTGCCTGATGAGCTGCTGATGAAGCACGCCGCGCTGTACGAGGACTACAAGAACACCACGCACTGGCCGAAGCATGTGCTGGTGCACTACCGCTTCCATGACGAGGGGGATGTGGACTTCAACAAGGGGCTGTACGTGCTCCTTACAACAGGTGAGGACCAGCCTGCTTGCGGTGCAGCAGCAGCTCTTGCACATTTGCTTATCACAAGTTTGAGTTGCGCGCGTCGTGATGTGATGTGATCTGACATCTTCAGGCCACAGGCGCATGCAAGTGGCAGCATTGTCCTGCAGCAGAAGATGCAGGAGCTATCACAGATCAGCATGCTGGTGTGGCTTCGTCTTCAGCATTTGCTCGCTAACGCCGGTGCTCAGGCTCTTGCCGTTTGAGTGGGTGATGGCCCATATTGCTGAGCCATCTCAGATGAGTACAGGATGGCTACAGCCGCTGTGTTATCTCAGATGAGTGCAGGACAGCTACAGCTGCTGTTCCTGGATTGCAATGTTTGGCCATGAAGTGTGCTTCACGCCAGCATCGATCGACCATTGAGACGTACTTGTGCCTCGCTCTGCCGCTGCTGCAGGCTTGCTGTTGTTCATGCTCCTGAGCTTCAATACGTTGGCTGGTGTGCAGACCAAGGTGGCGCAATTCCTCAAGGACGTGGTGGGCAGCGAGTGCGACCCGCTCAAGGGGCCACCTCTGCCAGAAGGAGCGTGGGGACAGCCGGCGCCATACATACCCTTCAAGGGCGGCAGCCATGTAGAATAAGTGCGGCGCACGTCTGGTGTACAGACGTGACACAAGCCAACTGCAATGCAGCGCGGGATTGGTGCTGCGTGAGAAGGCACGGCACTAGCACCATGACACTGTGTTATGTTGGAACACTGTTGAGTCAAAGGCTGGCTACTGTCACTGCACAATATGTGACTGCTACCGTAAAAGAACGGATTTAACGGCTCCTGCTGTTTTGCGCTAGCTCAGAAGCCTGCAGTCAGGCTTACTGTTTGTGCAGTGAATGAGCAAGCATGCATACAGTCTGCAGCATTCAATGGCAGGCGATGTTGACCATGTGATAGCCCATTTGTGTGGGTGCAGTCGTTGAACCTCGACTCCACAGGAACTTGCTTTCATTCCAGGGTGCTGGGGGCAATGAGCAGCAATTGTTGCTTCCCAAGCAAGGCTTGCAGCCGTTTTGCAACATTGACTGCTAGCCTACTAAAGTGGACATACACCCCACGACGTACCGGCCGCCGCCGCGCGCTCTCGTCATGGGTACGGCATACAACCAACACAGGCTGCTGAGTCATACCGTAATAAACTGCAGGGTCCGCGACTTGCTTACAGAAAGAGTGCACGGCCGTGCAAGCATGCATGCATAAGTGGAAGGTGAGCAGGCATGCCAACAGCTAAGTGCAACAAATGAGTGCAACAGCAGGCTGCAAGCATGTGAAAGGAACCAGCACTAGTACTGCATGCAAAGCAAAGTGCCCACAGCTCACCCCCAAGCAAGCATTTGAGATGCTGAGCGCAGCAGCATGTCAACTGCAGCTTGTTGCAGCCGCAGCAAGCCAAGCGCTGTGTAGTGGTGTGCCACCCCTATCTGATTGCGCCAAATGCTCTGATGCATGCCAGGTAACTGCAGCATGCTACCAGTAGCCCTGGCCCCAACCACACAATGCACAACCCATGTCAGTTCTTTCCGCCCCGGTGGGGCGCGGGGCCGATGGCGCTGATGCTATGGCTTGATTGGGTAATATGATGATGATGAACCCATGTCATTCTCCTGCAAACACATGTTTGCATCACTCCTGCACTCCTGCTTGCCAGCTGGCATGTCATAGGCGCTTGCTGCACCCCACCCGCGCACACCGCATCGTATGCACGGCTGCCCGTAGGGCTGGCGACTGCTGCGGCCTCACTTTGGCTTGTGCGCAGCAATGGTTTGCGTGAACTCCTCCACCTTTTGGGCGCTGCCCATTGTGAGCATGCACACTTGCACCTGCAGGCACAGCAGCAGCAGCAGCAGCAGCAGCAGCAGCAGCAGCAGCAGCAGCAAGCTCAGCACGTTTCATGGTGCAGCATTGTTCAGCATCAATACCAATGAGGGGTTCTTGCAAGTGCAGAAGCTGTACAGAAACAGCCGCAGCAGCAGCAGTGGCTGGGATTTGCAGTACAGTGCTTACTAGGGAAACACACCAGGATGCCGCACATGCCTCTGCACATTCCAGAGGATGCAACGCCGAGCAGCTGCAGCAAAAGATGCCGGCTGGCACAGCAACATCCAGGCTGGGAAGAGCAGCGCAGCACACGCCAGCAGCATCGGGGGACCAACAGCAACCTCGTGAAAGTAATGGTGAGCTGCCCAAGCAGCCGTGTTGGTGCTCACCAAATGCCGTGGCTTGTCTGCTGCCGCTGCAGCCCCGCCGCCTTCCTTGCCAGCTGGGGGCAGGTCATACTGCAGCACCATGAGGCTCATGCGGCACTTCTTGGGCTGGTTGGGGATGGGGGACACCGCGCTGTTGCTCATCAGCTGCGACGATACAAGCTGCTTGCCCTGCAGTAGCAGCAGGAGCAGGAGCGTAACACATGAAGGCAGCACCAAAGCAAAATGTTCACTTGCTGGCAGCAGCCGGGACCTCGTAGCATGCCAGTTGCATTCATGAGGAGACATGCAGGCACTAAGCATCCTGTTTTGTGCATGCAGCGCGCACAGCCATTGAGTCAGCAGCAGCAGCACGTGGCTTGCACACAAGCAGCCCTCCACTCAGCACAGCGCGGCGCCTCCAGCACACCCTTTGTGCTTGCTTCCGCGACCTCGCCTGCACCCACTGCAGTCCACCACAGTACGCTGCTGAACCTCACGCGCAGGCTCCCACGCAGCCCACAGACCTACGCACACCGCCGCGTCTTTGACGCCTTCAGCTCACCACATCAGTGCTGAACATGATGTAGGTCTTGTTGCTGTCGCCCTGCTTGGGCTGCCGCACAGTCAGCATGCCAATGCCTCGCCCCTCCCAGTCGTTCGGGGCGCCGCCTTTCTTCACACGCACGTGCAGGCGTGCCTTGCTGCTGAACAGCACGTTCCACACAGCCTCGTCGACCTTGAGCTCTGGTTTGAACTTGGGCGCCGCCTCCTCAGCGCCAGCGTCACCATCAGCGCCGCCAGCAGCAGCCGCACCGTCGGAGCCGCCTGCAGGCCGGTCGCAAGGTGGAGGTCACAGTGATGTGTGTCGCTAGGCCAGTGTGCATGGTCAAGACACTTTTGTTGTTATGGCAGCGCAAAACTGGACATGGAAGCAGCTGCCTGCTAAAGGCAAATTCAGGATGCATGGGCGACAGCCACGGGTGGCTGATGCTTGGCAGTGTGGCATCGTCAGCCATGCAGACTCAGCGAATTGCACACACACCATGATTTTGCAGTAACGAGCTAAGCAAGCAGCAGGCGGCTCAACACACACCATGATTTTGCAGTAACGAGCTAAGCAAGCAGCAGGCGGCTTCAACACCAACTAGGTGAAGGCCTGCTCACCTGCGCCGCGGAGGGTGCTGGGAAATTGAACAGCCCAGCCCCTGCTGCGCCGCTGCCAGCTGCTGCCCCGGTGGCAAAGCCAAAGGCTGGAGCGCTGCTGTCACCACCAGCGCCACCAGCAGCTGCATCAGCGGCACCAGCTGGCGAGGGGAAAGCACCAAAGCTGAACGTGGTAGCAGCAGGCCCGCTGCCGCTACCCCCGTCAGCCGCTGCTGCTGTTGCACTAGCAGGGCTTGCTCCAAAGCTGAAACCCCAGAGCTGCCTGCTGCTGCTGCTGCTGCCGGTGATGCCCCAAAAGCGAAGCCTGCGCCACTGCTGCTGGTGCCCGCCGCTGCAGATTCCTGGCCAGCAGGTGCGCTGCTGCTGCTGACACCAAAGGTAAACCCAGAGCCGCCTGCTGCTGGTGTTAATGCTGCCCCTGCTGCTGCCGCCGCTGCCGCCGCCCCTGCTGGGGTGAAGCCAAAGCCACCACCGCCACCATCAGCTGCTGGAGTGCCGAATTTGAAGCCACTCGTGGAGGGTGAGGGGCCTGGACTGATGCCAGCAGCGCCCCCAGCGCTGCTAGGCGTGGCTGAACCACCCAGCTTGAACGGCTCTGGCGAAGGCAGCTCCGCACCCTTGGGTGCAGCAGGCGTGGCGCCAGGCGTGGCACCAAAGCTGAAGCCTAAGCCGCTGGCAGGAGCGGGAGTGTGCCCGGCATTTGCTGTGTTGGCTGTGCCTGGTGTTGCCGCGCTAGCAGCAGCGCCGAATCCAGGTGTTGCAGCAGCTGCTGAGACTGTTGTAGCGCTGGGTTGCTCTGCAAAGGTGACAGACTTGCGGCCACCGCCTGCGCCAAAGCCGGTGGAGCGGCCTGTGGCGCCTCCTGCGTCTGCTGCTGCTGGCCCATTAGCTGCTGGTGCTGGCGTGCCGAAGAGATTGCTTGCTAGCGGCGAGCTGCTGCGATGCTGGTTGCCTGGAAAGTTGTATGCAGTGCGCAGGCAAGCAGGGGAGGCAGGAGACGATAGAGCTCAGGGTAATGCAGGGTTGGATGGGTGGTGAGAACAGGAAGGCAAAATATGTGTGACATGATGCTGCACGCCATTGATGTGCACTTGCTAAGGCGAGATATTTGCCTCCTGTATTGGCCGAGCACAGGTAAAATGTGTGTTGAATGCCACTGCAGGACAATCAAACGCACAAGCTACTAGCCGACACCCACCAGGATCTGACAGACGACAGGAAGCAGCTGCATCCTGCCAAATCTTGATAGATCGTTGGACTGCTGCTGCAATACGGCACTCACCATTGACTAGTACATCATCATACTGCTCCAGCAGCTTGTCTGCATGCTTGACATAGTCCTTCACACCAGCCAGCCACAGCTGATCACCTGCCTGGGCAGCTTGCTGTTGTACCCACCTGCAGGTGGCAGGCTGTTGTCAGCCACATAGAACATTCAAGAGCAGCAAGGACGCTGCAAAGTGCTGCTGCTGGCAACTTACTGTGCAAATTGGCTGTTCAGGCCCCGCAGGTGTGCAGTGAACTCAGAACCGCGGCCTGTCTGATCTGTTCTCTGCAAGCAGGAAAGAAAGATAAGCAGTCTGTCAGATCCTGCCCTTTCAACCAAGCCGGAGGGCCGCGATAGCGGCTGATTCCGAAGCATGTGTAGCACCTTGGCGCTGTCGCCGTACAGCTCGTCTGTTGCACGTCTTTTGCTCATGATGAGCAAAGCATATAAGCTCGGTCAGGTTGGGGCTGTTGTATTGATCAAATGTGGCTCTGTGATTAAGCAATAGAGCTTCCAGTGCTGCAGACTCTGTCTGTAAGTTGGTGTTACTCTGCTGCTTGCAGGAATGTAGGTGTGACTGCTAGAGTCCGTAGCCAACGCTCAGCTCTGACATCAGCAAATCTGACTTCAGCGGAGCTGGTGTTGCTGCTGTGTCTTGCCAGGTGGTGACCCAATGTTAGTACCATACATAACGTCACCCCAACGTCATACATACATTCTGACTGAACAATGTTGCCACACATACAGGCTGAGGCAGCACAGCTAAACCGCATTCAACCATGCTCACCCAACCAGAAAGTATGTGTGAATAATCAATCTACTACCAATGAACTCGTGCTCAGTCCATCACACAGGGCGACAAACAGCCATTGCTGGAAGGGGCTGAACATGCACCCACCCCTGGTTGACTTGATTAACACAATGCACAAACTGCGTTGGTTGCCTCTGCTCAACAGGCACACATGTTCTGAACTGGTGACGGTTGAGGGCTGCAGGTGGCCTACACTGCAAGCAGCTGATGCCATATCAGCACAGCCGCCAGGAGGTATGACTGCCCAGCTGCAGCCCGCCTGCTGCAGTGCTAGCACGGCGCCTAGCCAAACTGCTTGCGCAGGTACGACCTCCACGTTCGCTTGCGTGATACAACTTCGTAAGTGAACTCGTCCGGCTCCACGCCATCGTTGACCATGCGGTCGATGACGTCCAGAGCACGGTCAGAGTCATTCGACTTGGAGCAGATCTCCAGCAGTGCATTGTAACTCTCTACAGATGGCAGCAGCAGCAGCAGCAGCAGCAGCAGCAGCAGCAGCAGCAGCAGCAGCAGCAGCAGCAGCAGCAGCAGCAGCAGCAGCAGCACATTGGACAGCCACATGAAGGCCAGGTCAAGAGGCTCTCTACCCAATGCCTGCATGTGTAGCATCATGTAACATTTTCCAATGTTCATGTAACAGTGGTGCATAACAGTCAGCAACCATGCACACATGTGTGACTGTGTCTTGCTGCATACTTGAGCTGCTGCTGACAAGAGTTGCGTGTTGCTACCACCGCAATAAAGGCTGAAACACAGCATTGATGAGTGGTGTACCAACTGACCTGCCAGCTAGCCAAGCTTGCTGCTGCTGCTGCTGCTGCTGCTGCTGCTGCTGCTGCTGCTGCTATTCTGCTGCTGCCACTCACTTGCGCTGGGCTCTAGTCCGTAGCTCATCTTCATCTGTGTGAGCACTGAGTCTATCTTCTGCCAGTCTGGCGGGCTCTGGCTGCCGTAGCCGCGCAGCATGACGGCAAACGTGATCTCATCGGGCTGCAGGAAGTCACCTGCAGCAGAGGCAGCAGCACAGGCAGCAGCTGCTTTATCCAATCCATTGAGGCAGCAGCCTGCCAATGGTCCTTCAAGAGCACATGTCATCGATGCTGCGAGACACATGCGGCGCCATTGCTGCAGTATCTGCATTCACCAAGGAGCATCACTGCTGCACAGCGCGGGTGCTACCGCGCTGCTGAGCCCTAGCACACCAGAGCAACTGCTTCTACTGTGTTGCTGCCACTCACCAAACAGCTGGTCGAAGACACTCTGCGCCACCTTCATATCCCTGCTGCGTGTGCACGCGGCCAGCAGCGTGGTAGCCGCCTGAGTATCTGGCTGCACACCCAGTGCTGCCAGACTAGCCAGCTGCTGCACTGCCTCCTTGAATTTGCGCTGCTCTCCAAGCTGCTTGATTCGACGAGTGACCTCCTGCCGTATCTCCCGCTCCCGCTCAGCAGGCGACTGCTCCTGCAGTGATCCACAGCGATTCAAGTACATCAATGTGATGCACGTCAGCATCTGCCAATGGCAGCTCTTTTGATGCAGAGTGTCAGTTCAAGGTAAACCCGCAACCTCTTGATAGCGTGTCCACTCAGGGCCCCAGCAAGTCAACAAAGACACCATGAGACACTGAATGCCTGTGCCCCCAGTCCGTGCTGGCTCTTGACATGCCAGAGTGACCCCACATACCTGCTAGTTGAAAACCAAAGGAACAAGCAGCATGCAGCAGGTGCATGTGTGCCTGCCAAGCCCAAGAGAACGGAGCAAAAGCTGTTGTTGCATCCAAATTCATGTACAGCATGTACAGCAGCATAGTGTGAAGCACTAACCAACTGCAAATGTGTTCTTACTTGTTGGTCTGACTGTGCTGCTATGCTGGCGACCCGGCGTTGCTGCATGTTGCGCCTGGCTGCTGGTGCTGCTGCTGCTCTTGGCACCATCCTGCTGACACCACCACACTCCCAGCATCCTGTCACTGATGTGGAGAACCGACCACCAAGCGTAGTGCTCATATTAAGAGATGAGCCTGCCGTTAAAAGTCACAGAGGCGTGTGAAATATGTGGCAGGAAAGGGCGGAGGCTGGTACAAAGGGCACAAATGAACGTTGAACTTTGCAGCATCGATAAGCAAACGTATACAAACGTTGCTGAAGGTCGCAACGCTGGTTCTCGCCTTGTTCCCAATGTTATTTCGCACAGCCCCGCGCCGGTTCAGCGCACGTCATGTGATTTGACCTCAACTCCGTTCGATCAGCAGTAGATGTTCCTTGCAGTTTAAGGTCACTGCATCAGCAGCCGTTGCTACAGGCTTTGATGCAATTGTGGTCAAGGAAAGCCGCAGGAGCAGGCACAAGCTCATCAGCCTCCCTATTAAGCTGTCCAAAGACCCGTTTTGCTGCTGGCTATCACAATCAAGCAAGGGTTTCCCGCGCTACACTTGACAGCTGCGGCAGGCGGCAAACACAGCAGGCAGCAGCAATCATGGGCTTGTTCGGTCTTAAGAAGAACAAGGGCGATGCACAGCCCACCACCAGTTCTGTGGCTGCCAGGGCCACGACTGTGAGTTCCATGTGCAGCACGCCAGCACTTGTGCCGAAAGGCAGTGTGTGTTTTCTGGGCAGCTGCATTAGCTGCCCACAGTAGGTGATGGGAGGGTGATGCAGGCTGGTGCTGTTGCTAGGCCACAAGCAGCTCAGCGGCTGCTGAGCGTTGCTGTGCTGCTGTTTCAAATGCAATCGCACATGCAGTACACCTTGATCAGGTTCATGTGTGCTTCACTGTGCTGTTCGCGTTTATTTGATGCATGTTCTGCAGAAGGAGCCCATGACACAGGAGGAAATCGAGGAGCTCTGCCTGGAGTTGAACAAGATCGGGGTGAGTCAGCATTACCAGACACAACCCTGCCTGAAGGCATCACTGGCTGGGGCCTACCAGGACAGCAGCCATGACAGCAGCAGCAGCAGCAGCAGCGCATCGTCATCCTTGGTCTGCTGGTCACTGCTGCACCCTTCCTGCATTCTGCGGTATCAGTTGACTGTGGCAGGTGCTGGTCTTGCCACTGTCTGCAGTGATTGCAATAGCAGCCAAGGGCGGGGCTCCCTGCCTTTGTGTGCTGCAGGCCGTGAAGTTTGGCGAGTTCAAGCTGAAGAGTGGGCTGATGTCGCCGGTGTACGTGGACTTGCGCGTGATTGTGTCATACCCGCTGGTGCTGGAGCAGGTGGGCGGCATGCCAGCAGCGCGAGTGACGCCTGGCTGTGATGCAGCAGCCAGGTTCTGGCCTGCCTGAAGAAACCTGGCCAGCAGTGGCAGCAGCAGCAGCAGCAGCATCGCCACGGCTTGGCACTTCTTGCGGCATCAGCTTGCATGCAGCTGCTGTGTTTGGGCAACAGCCATGGGTGTTTGGTGCACCACGCGGCCTGCCAGCTAAGCAGTGCACATGCAGCAGAGCAGCGCTGCAAGGGCAGCAGAGCAGCTGCTGGCTATGATGCAATTGTCAGGTCGGGAAGCCGTTGGCTTCCACCACTCCCCCCCGGTTCTGCCTTCCCAGCCAGCCAGGCCTCCTCTTGGAAGACACCCTGCCATTAGTCTCCGCCTCCGCCTGTGCCCAGGCACCCACAAGTCTGTGCAGTTCCCCGCCCTCAAACCACCCCTGCCACACCCATCGCTTGCGCTGTGCAGGTGTCACGCATGATGTACAGCCAGGTCAAGGACCTGCAGTTTGACATCATGTGCGGTGTGCCCTACACAGCGCTGCCCATCGCCACCTGCATGTCGCTGGGCTTCGGGCTGCCCATGGTGATGCGGCGCAAGGAGGTGAAGGACTACGGCACCAAGAGGGCCATTGAGGGCGCGTACAGCGCGGGCCAGTCCTGCCTCATGTCGAGGACCTGGTCACCAGCGGAGCCAGTGTGCTGGAAACGCTGGACCCCCTGCAGGTGGGCAGACGACTGGGCGTGATGTGGCTGAGCTGAGCGGCAAGATCAGTGTGGTAGCTGCTGGGCAGCAGCGCCAGGGTGCTGGTGACGCCGCACCGCCCGCAGGCCGGCAGTGATTGAGCGGACGGTGGTCGAGGGGAGCAGTGCACGTAGCGTCATGTGCTGTGGCAGCAGCTGTTCCTTCAGCAGCGGTGGTGCGCTGGAGACGCTGGATGCGTCTGGGTGCGCACATGCTTGGCAGTTGTTGTTGGGCAAGGTGTTGTTGGACAGGGCTCTGCTGCGGCTGGTGCTTCGGGCGTAGCAGCGTTCACGGGCTTGATCAACTGCGGCCCTTTTTTCAGAAACTTACCCTCCCCCTGCTGCCATGCTGCTGGCGTCCACTGCTTGCTCCGCACCCTCGCACCCTGCAGAAGGAGCAGCTGAAGGTGACGGATGTGGTGGTGCTCATAGACCGCGAGCAGGGGGGTGCGGCACACCTGGAGAAGAATGGCCTGAAGCTGCATGCCGCCTTCAAGCTGTCAGCCATGCTGGACGTGCTGCAGAAGCACAGCCTGGTGGATGATGGCGTGGCCGGCAAAGTGCGCGCCTTCATCGCAGAGAACCAGACGCAGCTGCCAGCTGCTGCTGCTGCTGCTGCACCACCTGCTCAGCCAAAGAGGTACGGAAAGCTGACGATGGCTTTGAGTGGTGTAAGCGTGTGCAGCTCGCTGTTGCCTGCTTGTGTCTCGCCCCATGGGCACCGGCAAGGTGCAGTCTGCACGAGCGCTGGCACTTCTGGCCTTGCTTATGCTGCAGCAGGTGCACCAGCGTAGGCACGTGCATCCTTCGACTGCTTTGGAGGCGACTTGGCCCGCCAGCCAAACGCTGGTGTGCTGCTTGCCTGCTCGTCTTCCTTGCCCTGCCCTGCCCTGCTCATGCTGCCAGGCTGGCGTATGAGGAGCGTGCCGGCCTGTCCAAGAACAGCGTGGCAAAGCAGTGCTTTGAGATCATGGCCCGCAAGCGCACCAACCTGGCCGTGGCAGCCGACGTGGCCACTGCTGACGAGATGCTGGCGCTGGCTGAGCAGACGGGGCCGCACATCTGCGTGTTCAAGACACACGTGGACATCTTTGACAGGTGCGGGCGTGTGGCTGCAGTGCCGGGGATGGTGCGCAGCTCTGGGTGTCTGCTCTGCAGGGAGGACAGACTGCTCAGGGTTGGGGCCTTCCAAGGGGTTTACTTCAGCCAATCAGAGCAGGTAGGCATCCGTTCCACTGGCTGTAGGTGTGTTGGGATCATGCCAGCAGTTGATCATCCAGACTTGACACAACATCCGTCACAGCGCATGGGTTGGGGTGTGTCTGCTAGCTGCTTGCATTCACTCTGTTCCCCTGTTGGCAGCAGCGTGCAACTGCCGCAGGGATGTAAGCCGGTGCACCAGCAAGTGGGCAGCCCATCACCCTATTACGTCAGCACGTCAGCACTCCCCCTGTTTCCCAACCAGCCGGAACCTATCACCCATTCACGGCGGCCCAACCTGCGGTTCATGCTGCATGCGAATCATCATCATCATATTACCCGTTCAAGCCATAGCATCAGCGCCATCGGCCCCGCGCCCCACCGGGCGGAAAGAGGAGGGAGCACTGCTCCAGAATGTTTGCATGCATAGCGCATATCCCAAGACTTGACAAGAAAAGCAGCAATACACGGTGACACCATCCGACATCTTCCAGAACTGCCCCAAATATCTTCAGATACAAAACGCAACACGTTGATTGACGAATCATTCACCCTAGTGCGCTTTTCATACAGATGGTTTTGCAGGCGCTGCACAGCACACCCAGCATGTTACCTGCTCCTGCAGTGCAGAGCGTAGACGCTGGCCCCATACACCTCAGCACATGCACCGGCCGCGTGGTAGTCGGATCGGTAACCATATGCAGGTGCACATGTGACCTTGCAGGTGATACCGCAGCTTGTTGCCAGTTGAACTTTTTCTTGCCAGTCAGAAGTGCCCACATAAATGCACGCAATCGCACACTTTGCGTCACCTGCAGGTGGGATGACAGCATCGCCACAAAGCTGCAGGAGATTGCCAGCCGCCACGATTTCCTCATCTTTGAGGACCGCAAGTTTGCAGACATCGGCAACACTGTGGTCAGCCAGTGCGCGGGAGGCATCTACAAGATCGCCGACTGGAGCCACATCACCAACGCACACCTGGTGCCAGGCCCAGGCATCATTGACGGGCTCAAGCAGGTGCGCGGCGCCATGCCTTGCGGTGCTTGCCAGGCGGGGCCCAGCGACTCGTCATACAACACCTGTGGCTGTGCATCTTTCATGCATGCTGTTGCCTGTAGAGCCAGTGTCGCAAGTGCAGCCATGGGCAGCGTCAGCCAGCTGTGCAAATCTCCTAGGCCTCTGGTCCCCCATGCAAAGCTGCTTCCGCTGATTGCTCGTGCATCTGTGTAGTTTTTGGCGTGCTGTGCTTGCTGTGGTATCCTTGCCTGCTCATTATGTTCTTGCTGCTGCTGCTGCTGCTGCTGCTGGTGCTGCTGCTGGTGCTGCAGGTGGGCCTGCCAAAGGGCCGCGGCTGCCTTCTACTTGCAGAGATGAGCAGCAAGGGCACGCTTGCCAATGGCAGCTACACAGATGCAGTGGCAGTGGCTGCCAAGCAGCATGAGGACTTTGTCATGGGTTTTATTAGCGTGAACCCTGCAGCATGGAAGGGCGGGCCAGGCAGCCCAGGCCTCATCCACATGACGCCAGGCGTGCAGCTTGCAGAGGGTGGTGATGCGCTGGGGCAGCAGTACAACACACCAGCGAGTGTGATTGGTGCGCGCGGCAGCGACGTGATCATTGTGGGCAGGGGCGTGATCAAGGCAGCGGATCCTGCAGCTGCAGCAGCAGAGTACAAGGAGGCTGGCTGGGCAGCTTATGAATCTAGCCTGGCTGCATGAGGGAGGCGAGTTGCTTGGTGTATGTCATGTAACATATGATGCTGACCTGGACCCGTGTCGTTTGCCTCGGCCCAAGTATGCATGGGCAACCCTCATGCTCATGGTCTGTCACATGTCATGGCATGTTGGCAGCTACATCAACACGTTCGCCGTTCACGCCCATTGCGGCTGGAAGCCGTTGTCAAAACGCCGGGATACTAAAATAAGTGATTGACGTTGGCTGAGTCGCTTCTCAAGAGAATCAGGTGGAAGGCCCGTTGTTCATTATGCCACGAATTAGTGATACATGTTGATGAAGCCGCGCTAGCTTCTGATCAGCATCAATCAGCATACAGCGCTAATTTGCTGATGGACACCATATCTGCCACGTGGCGGAGGAAAGCGGCCGGAGCATATGAGACCATACTCGAGGGCAGCAGGCAGCCGTCCGATGCTCTGGACACAACACTTCAAATCAACACAGGCATAACACGCCCACGCCTGCTGAACAAGCAGTGAGTGGAGGTGCACTGGGTGCTTTGAACGCAGCAACAATATGGCAGTAGCAGTACCAGCTACTGAGTAGCATGTGCTGGACATGTGTGCCAGCTGAGACTGCCTTGAATGCACAACTGCTGCCGGTAGATCTGATGAAGCATGTATCTGAGCAGCAATAGCAGTACTACACGTGTGTTGGCATAGTGCACACATTGTCAGTTGTACTGCCAGCCGCGGCCAAGGGGCCCACCACAAACCTCTACCCAGGGGGGGCGGGGGACGCACAGCCTAAATCTCAGAGGGGTGTGGGGTTGTTTTGGAGATCGAGCCTAAACGCGAAGGGGGGGTAGGGCTTCGAGGGGTCTCGGCTAGCTGTACTGGTGCCCCTGATGTACAGCCTATTTCGACCAGGGGGGTGGGGTGACCCGGCAAATTCAGCCTAAACACGAAGGGGGTGGGGGTGCTGCGATAGCTGCGTCCGCCCCCCCTGGTTATAGGTTTGTGGTGGGCCCCCAATGCCGCTGTGCTTCCGTTTGTCACATGTTAGCCGGCTCATTGACTTGAGGGTCCCTCATGGCACCTGTGTAAACCATGTTCTACTGATTACGTTGCTGTATCTGTGCACCGCAGGCACCAGGGGAAGGCAATTGACCGGTTCGGGGTGGAATGGGAGAAGGCAGCGCTGTACTTTGGGGATGTCTTCCACACACTGCTGAATGTGAGTTGTGCAGAGTGCCACTGCCAGAACCTTGACAGCAGCTCGCGTTGTGCTCGCCGGCATGAGACATGCGATATCAGGTGTTTACGCCTCATAGCAGGTCACTGGTTCTCAGGGTGAGCAGCTGTATGAGGACGGCAGCAGAGTGCTTGTGCATGGCTACAGCAAGCAGTTGCAGCGTTGCAGTGGCTCAAGAAGCCTTTGTCTCAGCTGACATGTGCCTGCTCCTGTGGTTGTCGTGCTGTGTGGCATCCTGTTGCTCTACAGATGCCGCGCTCAAGGTAAGCAGCTGGTAGCAACAGCTGACACAACAGCTGCACACTGACAGCACAAGGAGGGTGCGTGCTGCTGTTGATTTACAGTAGTAGTCAGCACTGTTTGTTTGTGCAGTAAATGCCGCCTAACAACGTTTGAACAGTAGCTTGCTACTCAGCTATTGACAGACAGCTTTCTACAGGTTGAACCTCTATTGCAGCCAATGTGTGTAGGCCCACACGCCGTTGACACGTGCCCATGTGGTTCTATGCACTGACACCCCTGTCTGCCACCCCGCAGGTTCATCCTGATCTTCTTCCTCATCTACGTGTTCGAGTATTTCATGTTTGCGCTGCTGTACCTGTGGCAGCCCAACCACTGCATACCGCACATCAACCACCTGCGCATCGCGCTCTGGTTCTCAGTGCAGACAGCAGCAACCATTGGTGCGCAAAGCATGTGCAGATTTGCCTGCCACCCTACGCTTGTGCAGCCCAGATAACGACCAGCTCTCACTGCTCAAGGATGTGGGCAGTCTGCAGCAGTGCCTCTGCAACCCTGCCACTATACTGACGGATGATTCCAGGGTTTCTCCATTGCTTGCAGGACTGCATGCAGCGTCCTGCTGCTCACAGTAAGCGCGCATGGTGCTGCTGCCTGCAGGCTACGGTGCGCCACTTGCGCCCAACCCTCAGTGCACCCTGGTGAATGTGATCGTCATGTTTCAGGTCATCACATCTTCTCTCGTAGACTACTGCTGCATGGGCTTGGTCTTTGCCAGGTGAGGGGCAGGCGGGGCTGCTGCTGACTTTCTGACCACAGCTACAGTGTGCCAGGCCCACAAATGGCTGATGATCGGAGCTAAAGGCAGCCACCGCGTCTTCACCAGGACTCGCAGCACTGCTTGCTGACCATGCAGCCATGCTGCAGGTTCTCCGCTCCCTCCAAGCGCTCCTCCTCGCTGCGCTTCAGCCGCTGCATGGTGCTGGCGCCGCACGCGCCTAGCGGCTACTGGGCGCTGGGGCTGCGTGTCGCAAACATGCGCAAGCACATCATGATACGGCCAGAGGTACGAATTGACATCCAGCCCAGCGGCGGCACATGTATGTTCAAGCAACATGTTCTCAGCCTGCAGCCTTACTGGCACCGTGGACTGGTCTGTTCCTGTTGCACTGCAGCTGCAGAGTCAGCCATGCACTGCGTGCGAGCTTAACCGCTGGGATGGAGGTTGCTGACATGACAAGGGCAGCTTACCACACTTGGGCAGTGTTGCCATGTGTGTGTTGTGGGTGCAGGTGCAGATCCTGCTGGCCAAGCCTGACAACCCTGGCCAGTCTGCGTTCGAGTGCCAGGAGCTGCAGCTGGAGAACAGCGTCAGCAGCATGGCCAACCTGCGGCTGGGCATGGCTGTGACCATCATGCACGTCATACGGTGCGCCGGTGGCAGCGCGCCGCACACTCGCCCGCAGGCTGCTTCTTTTTGGGACGTGCGGTGCAGAGCACACACACAGGGCTGTTAGGCTGGGTGACGCATGTGGCGCGTGGACAGCAGCTGTGTGGATCGCAGGTTTCGGCGCTTGCATCATTAACAAAATGTACACATGCATGTGGACGTACCTCACTTTGACTTCCACCGCTTTTGCTGCTGCTGCTGGCCCTTGCTGCGCTGCTGCAGGCCTGGCTCTCCACTCTGGAACATGTCTATAGGTAGGCGGTGCAGAGTCCCACTGCAGGCGTGATGCAGCTGCAGATGGCAGCTCATATGGCACACTAGTAGCCGTGCTGCATCCGCATCTGTGCCTGCTGGCGTTGGTTTGCACTGCACAGGTCATTGCTGGTGGGTCTGCGGTTGCCCTTTTGGTGCCTGGCTTGCTTGAGGGTGCGTGTCTCCTGTCTGCGCTGCACTTGTCAGATGACCTGCTGCTGCAGGAGATGGAGGTGATGGTGTTCTTTGAAGGCATAGACGCGATGACCAGCAACAGCGTGCAGGTGAGGCCGGCTAGGCTGTCTGAACACACACACACACACACACACACACACACACACACACACACACGTGATCGCCAGCAACCCAGGCAGCCAAAGGAGAGCAGCGCAACGAGGACAAAGCTTGACCACAAAGTGACCACTGATTTGATCTCCTGGAAGCCTCATCAGGTCCTCGTGTCTTTGAACAGTTCTCATGTGTTCATATACATGTGGTAGGCTCCCATGCAACGCCTTCATTCAAAAACACTGCGGGTCTTGGCAATTGCAGTAGTGAGTGTCTACATACATTACAATACAGTAGTACAGGACGACCTGCCTCAGGCAGGTTCTGACTGGCTGCCTGCACTTGTTGCAGGTGTCAGTTATGGTGTGCCGCATGCATCTGCAGCCATGCTTCAACTGATCACTGCTGCTGCCGCCTCTGCCACTGGCAGGCGCGCTACTCCTACTACCCCAACGACATGCGCATGAACGAGCGTTTTGCCACGCTGTACATGATGTACAAGGGCAAGAAGCTGGGCCTGGACCTCAGCGAGTTCGACGCAACGGTGGCGCTGGGTGCGTGGTGCGGTGCTGCCGCCCAGCTTGGTGCCATTGATTACAGCTGAGCAGCAATTTGGCAGTGCTGGCAAGCACCACCCAGTCAGCGCTTGCCAGGCGCACGCGCAGGTGTATGGGTGGTCATCGCATGAGCGTGTGGCGGGCGGTGCACTCCTGAACTGCCTTGCCAACATGCACAATAACAGGCTGCACAGCGTCGCGTGCATGCCCCATGCACAACATTCTGTTCTTTCTTCTTTACTGTTTGGGAACTTGTGTGGCTGCTTGCTCAGCTGCTGTCCTCAGGCTCCCCTGACACCACTCCATGGGTGTGGTGCCGGCTGGCCTGCCATCATGCGCCTGCGTGCCTGACAGCCTGCTGCGTGCCTTGCTGCTCTCCGCAGGCTCCCCTGAGGCCAGCTCCATGAGGCGGCGGCAGACCTTCAGCAGCCTCACAGCAGCAGCGCGGCAGCAGCTGCAGGCAGAGCAGGTGGCAGCAGCAACACAGCGCCATGCAGCAGGCTCGCGGCAGCACTGGCAGTCCGCAGATGGGGCAGCAGCTGCACCGCAGCACTCGCCACAGGAGTCACCCCAACGGCGACAGACGTCGGAGTCGCCGCGCAGCAGCAGCAGCAGGTCGCAGAAGAGGCAGTCAATGGTAAACAGCCGGGCACCTCTGCGGGTGCCGCCAATGCAGTAGAGATGCAGCTGCTGGACACATCTCACAGTCTGTGACTTGGCGTAGGCGTTCAAAAGTTTGCAGTGAAGCTGATGTAATTTTTCTTGGGTCATCAAGGTAGACCAGCTGCAAGTTCTGACACATGCTGTGTGGTGGGGTTTTGGACCCACGTGCTTTACGTGCTGCTTGACTTCTTTTGTGCTGGCCCAGCTTGAGGTGCGACTACATGGACTGTTGAATGACTTTTGTATCATATTAATTTTATATGCACCGTAATGCCTTGAAATATTCGCGGAACAGAAATTCAATTGGACCATGCATTTGCGAATATTTAAACTGTAGGAGATTGTGGTCGCACAGGATTTGCGGAAAGTTATATTGACAGGGAGGTTTCCTTAACATCGCGCGGGAGAAGTTCTAGGGGCTGCTGACGGTCAATATAGCAATAAGGGCATGTCTTGTTAACAATAGGGCCTTCCCCGGCCTATACACAGCCCGATCAAGCGCACAGCTTGTCATCCACGCTTGTGTCATGTACTGCACAATCAGGCCAACAGCTCATTGCAATGTGCTTGCAGTGGTTTACAAGGAACCACAGCAATTCATCAGGGCTCAGGGCGCTACAGAATGCGTGTATAAGGCCTGAAACAGCTATAAGGGGTCTGCAGCAGCTATTCGCGAAAAACCACAGCAGTTCGCGAAAATTAGGGAAATGTTTGTCCCGCTCCTTTCGCGAATATTAGAAGATTAAAAAAAAATTAAAGAAAAATAAACCATTCACGAATACTTTTACCGCAAATACTTAAAGGGATTACGGTATGATAAAGTTGCCTGCTTTTGTTGGCCCTGGCCAGAAGGACAAGCTAGACTGCTGCTTGTCATAACAAACACACGCATGCAGTTGCCCAGCTGTGGGACCCCATGAGCCTTGGTTGGCTCCTTAGTGGGTGGGCCTGTGGCCCTACTTTGGTGTTTGGTATTTGGTCAATGTTACCACCGCTGTGCAGTGGTGCCGTCCTGTGTATGTGTGTGCATTTGGTTTGCTCTCAGCCTGCCCGGGAGGGGGGGAGAGTGTGCCGCACCTCACGGCTTTGTATGATCGTGTTGGCTGTGAGCAGTAGTAGGAAGCAGTACGCTAGCGCTATTGTACGGCAGAACAGCGGTGTTGTAGGTTGTAGTGCGGTAGCATCTGGGTTGTAGGGCAATCCTACTGCTGTACAGCATGGTTGAGCAGGTACAAGGTTGTGCTTAGGTACAGCATTTGGAGCTGTTTGGCAGTTCAGTGGAAGGTATAGTAGGACTTGGTTGCACCTGACGCTTGTGTGAAGAAAATTGCAAGACAACAGCGAGTTGTCATGTGCAGCAGTGCTTGTACAGCTGAAGACAGTTCAGAGAGTGGCGATGGCGCAAAAATGCAAGTGTACCTGGCTCTTTTTACATGTCACTGTGACACGTGACGACACAATGAGTCAGCGATTTAGCATGGTAACATACTTTCCCGCTACAGGCTTGGCTTGGCTCGGCTACCAGGCACCCTGTTCAGCTCTGCTCTGCACTCTCTTTGTAGGTGCTGCACCAAACTTGTGGGCCGTTACCAAGTACTAGTAGGGTAGGCATTGAGCACGGAACATAGCCCGCTGCCACTGGGCGTCTGCTCGTGTTGTTCTGCAATCACTGCTGCATGGCCCTTTGGTTGCATCGTTGCTGGTGTGCAAGGCGGCGTGAACACCAAAAATGGCCAGCTGAACATGTGCCGGGGCATCACACATCCTGTTGGCCACATCATATCTCGAGGAGGAGAAGTAGAAGAGCAGAGACCTGTGGTTCAAGACAGCCATGGTGGCGGGGGCCCCATCTTAGCATGTGAGTGCCGCATTTGCTGCATTGTGCTCTGCAATACATGTATTCTGCAATCCTTTACATCATCATCATATCACCCATTCAAGCGATAGCATGGCCACAGATTGTATCTAGCCGGCTCAATCCCTGCCTCACGCAGTTGCGTCATGCCTGACATGCTTGCCTGACAATTGTATGCAGAAAGCACATGCCATGTGTATGTACAGTGTACATTCAGTGCGGTGGCTGCAGCCTCGCCTTCAGCGCCGCCTGTGCCCACTTTTTAGAAGTGGCAGACCTGTTGGGCGGCATAGACCAGGCAGGCGTTTTGTGCATATGACCAAGCGCCTCAGGATTTGGGTCATAGGCAAGCTCAGTGCCAGGCTGAAACACCGCAACAGAAGCAGGTGGGATCACACTGCCGACACTCATCGCCCGCATCACCCGCGCTGCTGCTGCCCTGCTGTTGGTGCTCCAGCTGCCGCCCTTCACGCGTGGCGCAAAGCCCATGCCCCCAAACGCTGCAGCCTGCTGCAAGCCCAGCATACCGCCATGCCTGCTGCTCTCACTGCCAGCGGCTGGGCCAGCCGTTCTCGGCCGCTGTGCTGCTACTGCTGTGAAGCTCCCGATGCCCAAGCAGCTTGGACCTGCGCATGACCTGCCGGCTGCTGCAGCTCCTGATCGTGTCAGCACGGCACCTGCTGAAGCTGGCCGAGCTGGAGCCTTAGCAGCGTCCCGCCTGTGCAAGTGGTGGCCAGACATTGGCCGCACCTGCTGGAGGTGTTGCTGCCACGACTGCTGCTGGTGCTGCCGTTGAAGTGTGCTTGCAGGCCGGCGATCCCCTCGATCCTCCTGGGGATCAACTAGGTCAGTTGGGAACTGCCGCCGCAAGTACGCCAGCGCATCACGTGATGAAGGTCGCTGATGCCGCTGCACAGTATTGTCCTGCTGCTGCTGCTGCTGCTGCTGCACCTTCGCAAACCCCTCCTGCCGCTGCTCTGCTTCTGCTGCAGGGCATGTGAATCTGCCTGTGAGGTGGCCAATCTGGTGCGAGCACCCGTCAGCAGCTGCTGCCCAGCCCCACAGCCCTGGCCAGTCTGCTGCTGCTGCTGCTGCCCCTGCCAACACAGCTCCGCCACCAACCTCATCTGCTGCTGCTCCAGCTGGGCTGCTGCCAGGTCTGCTGCAGTACTTGTTAAATGCCAGGGCGCCACCTGCTGGGTGCTGGCCGGGGTGGCCAGCTGGCACATGCGCCCCAGTGTGGCTGATGGGCAGCTGGCCGCTCCTGTGGTACGCGCCAGGCCCGAGTGCTGCTGGGCTGCTGCACTCTGACATGGCAGCACTGGCGGGCCGTGGCATCTGCTTGGCAAAACTGCAGGAGCACGCAGTCAAAGGCCGCAACAGGCAGAAGCAACACAGTACTGAACAAGTGCTGCCCAAGACCAGCGTGCTAGTGGGCAACACAGAAGCAAAGTTGTGGCTGAAGGCTGCTTGTTCCTGCTGCCACCATGTGATCAATGCGTGTGGGCTGATGCAAGCCAGTTCGACTCCTATGAACCCTATGATGAAGTGGTCGAGAGAAGCAAGTTGATGTGCTGCTGCTGCTGCTGCTCAACTGCGGACCAAGCCAGTCCTGCAGCTCACGTTGAGGCAGGTCCGCGGCTGCTGCGTGGCCTCGTCAGGCTGTCATACCCCTCCCTATAGTAGTCGGAAGCAGCATCACCAGAACTACCAGCAGCAGTACCAGCGGGCGAAGCACCAGCAGAAGCCAGCCGCTGCTGCCGCTGCAGCTGCGCCCTGCTGACCGCCTTAAATGATGACGTGCCTTTCTGCGTGTGTGGCCTGGCATGCACTCGATGCGGTTGCAGGCCCACCGGCACGTTGGTCTCACCCTCATCTGACCTTGGCGTCCCAGTGGCGGAGCCCCGCGTTGCAAGCACTGTTAGTGCTCCTGCTGCTGCCGCTGCTGTGGGAAAGTCTGTGCTCGGCCGGTGCTGCTGTGCTATGTGCTGCTCTGGCCCCGGCTGCTGCTGCTCCTGTGCTGCTGCTGTGGCTGACGTGCCGGGCAGGGTTGGCCTGCTGCTGCTTGCAGTCACTAAATGTGCTGCGGGCACATGCTTGTCTGTTGGGCCGTGTCGAGGCCTGTAGTGCGCTGGGCCTGGTGCATCAGCTGCTGGGGCTGCCACCCTGCCAACACGCTGCACCTGAATCAATCAACAGCAAGGTTGCACGGTTGCACCCACAGTAGCAGCGCTGTCAAGGATCAGGAGCTTTAATAATGAGCATGCACGTGTGTGAACAGCCATACTAGCCTGCACATGTGCTGTTGAGTTGTGCATAAATCAAGCGGGGGCTACGTGCAGCTCACCTTGTCTCTGCTGGTTGTCCTGAATGAAGCACTGCCTGTCTGCTTGCCCTGCGCGCGGCTGCTGCTGCGGCTGGCATCAGTTGCACTGCTCTGCTCGGCAGCAGCCTGTGATTCTTGTGGCCTTGGAATGTAGATGTGTGCTGCTGAAGCTGCTGGTGCTGCTGGCTTGCTGCTACTGCCTGGCTGCGGCACTGGCGCAACCTGAAGAAAGGCTGCAGCCAAACCTTGTGACCGACCACTGATGCTAGACCGACCAGCTCCTGAGCTGCTGTTGCTGTTGTTGTTGCTGCTGCCAAACCAAGTTGCCGCTACTCCTGCTGCTGCATTTCCCAGCGGGCTGCCAGGCAGCAGCGCAGCATCAGGGGCAGCAAGCAACCCAACAACAGCAAGGGATACCCGGCTTGCTGCCGCAGCTGCTCCTGGCGGTGCTCTGTCTGCAAGCGGGATGGTGCTGCTTCTGCTTGGCACTGGCACAGTCCCTGTCACCTCTGGTGCTGCTGCTGATGTTCCTGCAGTGCCTAAGCCCACAGGCTGTGTTGCAAGGACGCTGGTCCTTGCCCTTGAAACCTTGCCACTGAGCAGACGATTAAAGCTGCCTTCTGAGGCGCCCAACACCTGTGCTGCGGTTGGGGTGCTGCTGCTGGCAGGGCTGTTCAGCAATCCACAGCGGGCGGTCCTTGTTGGCTGCGGACTGCGGCACACTTGCACAACACGGTAGACTGGAGAATGAAGGAGTTGCAGGCCATGACATAGGCAAATGCAGACAATGTAATACTCATCAGATAGGTGTCATACACTGCAATGCGGGGTGCACTCACACGCGGGACTTTGGCTGCAACCAGAGCTCAGCAGCAGCTGCATGGACCATGGCCAGACAACAGCATGCATGGGCTATGCTTGCTGTGCTACTTCTGCTTGCTTGCCCGGCTGTCAGTCTACCTGGCTGGTGTGTGGGGTGAGCTTGCGGCCAGCAGCTTCGATGAGACAATGGCATAGCTGCTGCGGCTCGTAGGGCCTGGTGTCGCAGGCCTGGCCAGCTGCTGCATGCTGTTGCCTGCATCCAGCCATCCTGTTGATGCAACACTGTCTGCTGGTGTGCTGCTGCTGAGTGTGTACGTCTGAGGGGTTACTGTGTTACTGCCAGGAGAGTCAAAAGTGGTGAGCACACTCAAGCGGCTCTTTGGAGCAGCAGTGCTGGGCCGTGCCTGAGTATGCGGCAGCACACACGGGCTCAGCTTAGGCAGTGCAACATTTATGATGGTGCAGAACTGGCCGAACTGTGTGCGCTTGCCTCAAGCAACGCGTTCATGCTTGGGGAGATAGCCCTTCGGTGTCTTGCTGCATTTGAATTACGACTGCGCCTGTGCTGAGTCCTCCAGCTTAATTCTTGCTTTCAGTAGCCTGCTGTGTGTTTATCTTATGAAGATGCACTGCTGGTGCTTTCGCAGTGCAACAAGGGTTGTTTGCGCTCTCGCAATAGCTTGGCCAAGAGCTGGGAGTGAGCAGCCTTGCATCAAACTTTGAGGTGTGAGATATTTTTGCAGGCCTGCAGCTTGTGCTTGGTGCAAGTGCACAGCGTCGATGCCATACGAACGGTGGTGACTCAACTCCCTCCAAATGGGTTTTGGCGCAGGCTGGACGGTTGCTTTAGAACCCAGGGCAACCTGAAACTTGTACAATTGCACCATTGACCGGACACTGTGAGCAGTCAGCCCGCTCCCTGCTGGTCCTCAGTGCCAATGGCACTATGGTGCTGCTGCACAGCCAGCTGCAGCCAGCAGTGCCACACGCACTGACTGTGGGGTTGCAACACTCTTCAACCTGGCCATGCTCATCAAGAGTTATATCTTGATATGTCAATCACCATCTGTCACAGCCACCAAAATTGCCCTCTCTGCGCAAAATTATCCAGAAATGGGCAGACTTGCGTCCATGCAGCAGGGCAAGCCTGTCTTGCTAAAGCAGCTGGTACACGCCACTGCTGGCTTGGCAGCCGCACTGCTGCTGCTGCTGGCTACAACCGCCTGCTGATCGCGACAGCGTTGGTGGCAGTGCCATGCCCACTGACACCACAATTTCCAGGCCTTCTCTGACTGTGAGGTTGGTCCTGATGATGTCACGATCATCAAGCAAGAAGATGTCGCCAACGTACACCTGCAGCAGGATGCCAGCACGCGCAGCCCTCCACTTGCTGCGAGCTCAGGCACGCGATGGGCTGTGTGCAGGTTCCTGCTCTCACCGCTAAGCAGCTGTGTACATGCACCAAGCACATGCATGTCAGCACCGCCAGGCCTGCAAGCAGCTGGTGTTGCCACGCCCGGCTAAGAAGGCAGCTCATGCAGAGAGAGAGCCATGCTCACGTGGTTGGTCGGCACAAAAACAGCCGTGAGACGCATGTCGCCTTCATGCGTCTGCACAGCAGCAGTCCAGCAGCATAAACCTCAGCGTCAGCATCCATCAGCAAGCGAAGCGCAGCAGCTGAGCTAAGCGCAGCACAACTTCCAATTCTGATCACTACTATCCCTTTCCCCATCACCACCGTTATAACCTTACAAGCTAGCATATTAAGCATCATATACAGCCTCGCTCGCACACTCTGGTTGCCGCCCTGCTTTCCCACCCCCCGCAGCCCAGCCTTACCTGCAGCACAGTGCGGCCCGTCACAAAGGCTATCGCGTACTCGCCATGCCGCGGGTGGCGCACCACCACAGCCTCCTGGAAGGCCTTGCCATCGCCAGCATCAGGGTTCAGCGCACCAGACACCTACCAGACACGAGCATCACCAGCAGCAGCAGCAGCAGCAGCAGCAGCAGCAGCAGCAGCAGCAACAGCAACAGCCCCAAGTTTTGGTTACCATGGTGCCTCCATGCTTCTAAGCCGGCCTGCAGCCAGCGTCTCATTCACACAACATCCGCTGAATGGCCCTGCACCGGCGACCGCTCCATCAACAGCCAACGCTGCAGTGTTGCGTGCGCTGCACAGCGTTCCCTGCGAAGCCCAGCATGGCGCCGCACCTGCTTTGATGCGCTGTAGATGTGCTTCACCAGTGGCAGCCGCTTGATGATAACCTCGCCCAGGCTCAGCAGGCTGCCGCCTAGCCAGCTGCTCATGAACACGCCCGTGGTGGTGATGAACAGCTGCACCAGCAAGCAGCACCCGGCAGGGGTTGGTGCACCATTGCAGAGCAAAGCAGCTGCTCGAGGCCCCGTGCACAACGGCACTGCAGTGAAGGCAGGGAGGCTGCGCTGCAGTGCTTCTCCTGCTGGGTGTGAAACAGCAAAGTGCACTGCAGCACCTGCTTGTGTTTGCTGGAGTGGTGGCTGTGCGAAGCAGCAACCTCTTCAGCACACTTTCTCTGAAGCTGCAACCGCCCTCATGCTGCAGCTGCTGCGGCAGCCTGAGCAGCATTGGTAGCCCTAATGCTGCTGCTGCTGCTGCTGCTGCTGCTGCTCACCACTGAGGTGAGGAAGCCCAGCCCAAACACCTCGTAGCCCAGGAAGCGCTTGTACAGCGGCTGCAGCACGCCAGCATGCAGGGCGGTACAGCAAGGCCCTCAGCACACGGAGCCAGTCAAGCAGGGCCCTCGACAGTGCCAGGCGCACGCATTGGCAGATGGCCAGGGCACGTTGTCAAGTGTGTGCACCAGTGAAAGCCCTGCAGGGATCTGCTGTCTGAGCATGCTTGATGCTGGGCACGCAGTCGCCGTGCCAGCCATGGCAGCGTGGTGGTACATGCACGCACGTGCTGCTGTGCCCTGCTGCTCACCGAGAAGATGCCATCAAACAGCTGCAGGAAGTGGTAGGTGATGTAGAACGTCACAACGATCGGCAGCAGAATGGCGCTGCAAACAACGGGGCACAGCAGCAACAGCAGTGCAGGCATGCATGTCCAGCGGGAACAACTGGCAGGGTGTCACTTGTTAAAGCTGCTGCACGGCACATGCCCCAGGCATAACGGCTTGGTAGCAGCCATGCCTCACCAGCTAGATGGGGCAGCAGGCGCCTGCTGCTGAGGCAAGAGCAGCGTGCTGCACCATGCCTCTGTGCTAGCACTGCTCACCAGCCAGTGGCAAACTTCCTGCTGAACCAGCTGTGCACCAGCTGGTGGAACGCCTGCATGCAACGCGTGAGTTTTCAGGCAGGAAGTAAGTGTGCATTGCAGTGAACTAAGGGCAATGCAATGCGATGCAAGAGTGCCAGGTGTCCTCTGGCTCGGCTGAGCGACACCTCAGTACTGCCCGCCCATGCAGGGAGTGCTTTTTGCACTGCACACAACCACAAGAGCCTCTTTGTAGGTTTCGTATTGAGCCAAGCAAGCAACTTGAAGTTGCTGTGTGCTACCAAGCTGAACATGCACCCGCACACCAGGCACATTGCCACAGCAACAACTGATCCCAACTGAGATGACGGAAGTACAGCACTGAGTGTGCGTGCTTTACCTCCTTGGGGGCGTGAGACACAGCTGTCCTGATGGTTTTGCTGGCCCTGCGCTCCAGCAGTGCTTGTGTTTCTATATCTGGGCTGATCGCTGAGCTAGTGGATGGCCCACTGCTGTCTTCTGCTGGCATGCTGGTGTTCTTCAGGCTTGTCTTTCGCGGCAGTGGTGAATGAGCTGACATGCAAACAATGTGGTAGCGGCGCAGCAACCGGATCCACTATGTAGGCTACTCAACCTGGCTAATGCTGTGCTGCTGTGGCTTACCCGTCGGCAAGCAAGCAAGCAAGCAAGCAAGCAAGCAAGCAAGCAAGCGCAATCAAAAGTCTACAACATCAATCTTACGGTGATTCAAAGCGTTTGCTCCGCCTTTTCAGTCATATACCCTGCAGGAGTTGGGTATGACAGGTTGTTCAAATGCTCATGTTGTTCCTGCCCACCTCTAGCTGCTTCAAGCGCACACTCACACGGGTTCTGGTCGCACATAATCCAAGCAGGCGACCGATTGACAGAGTGCAGTCTGGACTCGAAATAGCGTGTCCAACATTTGGTTCAATGAGTGCCTACGGAAACTGAAAACAGGAGTCTAATCTTACATTTGTCCCCTGAGCATGCAACCTAGGCCTTGAAGAATTGCTTTCTCCCGCCTGTGTGTTCAAGCCAGTTCAAACCATGGGCAAGCAGAGCGAGAAGGCAACCCCGCAAAACAGCGGCATGAAGCAGAAATGCATTTCATCGTTCTTTGCTTCAAAACCCAAGCCAAGGATCAGCCCCAGCAAGAAGCCTGGTGGGTGGCAGCAGCATCATCTGTGGCAGCAGCAGCAGCACAGCGTCGTGCTTTGCACTACCATAAACTTGCTGAGCCGCTCGGCTCGAGGTTGCTGCACGTATACTGCCAAGCAAAACATGGTTGGACTCGTTGCCACCTGGCCACGCTGGACAGATGATGGACAACAGACCGACATTGTGTGTTCAACATCCAGCCACAGTTGAGAGTCGGAAGCCATGCAAGGAGCTGAATTGCAGTGCGGTTCCTGTTCATCAGTCGCTGCCATCATGCTCTGCTTGTCATCACTCTGCACATGCTGTTGCCACCATGCTCGTTCAGGTGCCAAAGCTGCCGCCACTAACAGCAACAAGGAGAACAACAAGCAACCCCCAAGCACCGCCACTGCCGTCCCTGCAGGCACGCCGCCACCTGCCAAGCCAGCAGCCCAGCAGCAGCAGCAGCAGCAGCCAGCAGCAGCCAACACGCCTTCCGCAGTACTTGGCAGCAGCAGGGCAGCTGCACAACAGCCAGCCGGGAGCAGGAAGAAGGGTGTTGCTGCCGCCCCACAACAGCCAGCCCAGCAGCAACAGCATGCTGCAGCAGCAGCTGAGGAGGCCACTCCGCTGCCCAGCAAGGTGATGGCAGCAGCAGCGCCTGGCGCTGAGCTGGACCTTGGCGGCGGCGCAGGCGACACCATCATCGGGCGACGCATCAAGGTGTTCTGGCCCAAAGAAAAGGCCTGGTTTGAGGGCACCATCCAGGCCTACAAGGACTCCAAGCACAGGGGTGGGCACCAGCACGCAGCAGGCTGACATGGATCAGCTGCGCACAAGGAGCAGCAGTTGGCAAGTGTTCAGCGTAAACCACAGCTTTGGGCATCAAACATATCTGCATCGCTGCTTCAGCTGCTGCGCATGCATGCCCCTGCCTGGCTCCTGCCTGGTGCCCACCAGTGGCGGCAGGGTAGCATGTGCTGCAGTGGGCCCGCCCAGTGTGCCCCACCACCTGGGCCTGGCAAGTCGTGTGCAACTACTGCTACATGTGAATGTGCATGTGGCGCTGCCGTGCAGTGCTCTACGATGATGATGACGAGGAGTGGCTGGACCTCTCCCAGGAGCGCCACAGGCTGCTGCGCAAAGGCGGGCCAGGCGCAGCGGCAGCAGCTGCACGCAAGAAGCGCAAGGCGGTGCTGGCCAGTGATGATGAGGATGATGCCGCAGCAGATGCTGACGATGCACAGGAGGCCAGTGACAGTGACAGCGACTTTTTGGGTGCGCAGGCACTCGCATGCACCGTGTGGCGGCTGTGTGCACAGCTACATGTGTTCTGGGCGGAAGCAGCCAGCTGGTGCAGCCGGGGTTGCAGGAGGGCTGAACAGCAGCCAGCGGGTGCGGCAGGCAACGCAGGAGCAAGCCCGCTGACAGCAGGAGGATGAGCAAATGAAGTGTGACAACGCGAGTGGACGGCAGTGCTGCTGCTGCTGCTGTCGTCACACTGTCGGCTTGTCCATGTCCTGCACTGCTCTTTGCGGGGTGCTGCGTCATTCGCGCAGGTTACATGCTGACATCGATCAGGGCACATGATGCCCTGCTGCTTGGTCTCTTGCGTCATGCCAACCTCCCCCACACCACAAACAACACAACTGGTGCACCTGTACTGCTGACTCAAAACAACATCCGTTCCTGTTGTCACAGTCTCCAGTCATTATGTCATGCTGTGCTGTGCTGTGCTGTGTTGTGCTGTGTTGTGCTGTGCTGTGCTCTGCAGCTGCTGGTGCTGACGAAGACAGTGAAGAGGCAATGGACGACTGGAGCAGGAGGCAGCTGAAGATGACGATGACGGTGATGCAGCAGCGGCAGGCTCCGATGACGAGGACGGCAGTGCAGCAGCATCAGGCAGCAAGCGCAAGCGCTCTGGCAGCAAGGTGGGCTGCGCGCTGCTTGGGGACTTGTGTGATTCATGCTGATGCTTGCAGCACCAACCGTTCTATTCATCCAGAACCAGCCATCCCAACTCATGGCACGCAGCCGTTACGGGGACCCATCATAAAAGCGTCTGTGCTGCACCTACCACTGCTCAGGCCCTGGTGCTGCTTTGATTGCGCCATCCGCCCGCCACTTCTCCTGCTGCCACGCCGTCCCCTGCTGCCAGGCCTCCTCGCGCAAGCGCTCCACGTCCCTCTCCACACCCGCGGGCAAAGCAGCGGCCGGCCGCAAGCCGCGCACCAGCAGCATCAGCCAGCCGCCCTCCTCTGCAGGCCACACGCCCATGGACAGGCTGAGCTGCGGCTTCAAGGCGACACCGCAGCAGGGCTTCCCCGGCTTCACGCCACCGCCCACAGTGGGCGGCGACGGCGGCACTCCCTCGGCGAAGCTGGGCCTGTTCAAAAGTGCCGGCAAGGGCAGCAGGGACGCCGGCCTCGGCATTGGCGGAGCCGGAGGGCGGTGCACGCCGTCGCCGCTGCCGGGCGGCGGCAGCAGCGTGCGGCAGCGCTGGGAGCAGCAGCAGCCAGCAGCGGCTGGCGAGCCTGACGCCTGACTCGCGCGCCAAGGCGGCACTGCAGGGGGCGCTGGACTTGACGCCGGCGGCAGAGGGAGCAAAGGCTGGTGAGTCAGCGCAGGCATGATGAAGCCTGACCGGCACCCCGGCAACCTGCCAGGTGTTGCGGCAGCTTGCTGGTGCGAGCTGCTGCCAGCACTGCAGTGCTGGACCTTGTGCCGTGCAGCAGCGCGCCCCAGCAAGGCATGCGCCGTCTGTGGGGGCGCTTGGTGGTTGACGGGCGGCGTGCGGCCTCGCAGCCGCACTTACTGCTGCATGGTGTGCCGTGCTGCAGAGCCGTCCATGGTGCTGGGTGTGCTGGCGTCGGGAGGGGCGGAAGCGGCACGCTTTGCCGCGCGCATGGCGGAGCGCTTCCCCTTCCTGCACCCCAACAGGTGCGGGCGCGTGCACTGCAGCAGCGACTGCGCTGCGTACACAGAGCGCTCGGCACACGCATCAGCAGCTGCTGCCGGCCACACCTGTACTGAATCAACTGCGTATGAAAAACAACTGATTCTTTGCAGTTCTTTCTGTGACTGAGCCCTGCTCCAAGCCTCGTGTGCTCAGCGTTTCTGCTGCGTTTCTGGCTGGCAGGATCAAGGACAAGGAAGGCCGCCGTCCTGACGACCCTGAGTATAACGCCCGCACACTGCAGATCCCCAACGCTGCCTCGTGGTTCAAGCAGGCCAAGGTGGGGCGGGGTTCGGGGCCCGACCTGCTGTTGCTGCTGCTGCTGCTGCTGCTGCTGCTGCTGCTGCTGCTGCCGCTGTGCCAGTGGCAAGCCGATCAGTACCCTGCATAGTCCTCGGTCAAATGCATGTCAGCACCATGATCAACGTGCAGCTGCTTTGGGCGGCCTGTCTGGTTCCCCTTGTGAACCCCTGCCTGCTGGCTGGCTGCAGGTGACTGAGGCGCAGCAGCAGTGGTGGAACTTCAAAGCCGACAGCTTTGACAGCGTGCTGCTGTTCAAAGTGGGCAAGTTCTACGAGGTGAGGCCGCTGCAGTCCGCAGCATGGGCCTGGCAATGCGTCGCCGGCGGGGCCATGGTTGCGCTGCATGCAGGGTCCCTACCTCAGCCCAAGCTGCAACCAGACAGACGCTGTGGTGCCCGCTTTGTAACAGCACACTGGCCCCTGCATCAACATCGTTGCTGCTTCTGCATGTGCCCCTTGCTGCTTGCTCGCCTACTGCAGAACTGCTTGAACTGCTTGAACTGCTTTTCGTCCGCTGCAGATGTTTGAGATGGACGCGTTTGTCGGCGTGGACGTGCTGGGGCTGTCGTTCATGAAGGGCGAGCAGCCGCACGCGGGCTTCCCCGAGGCGGCCTACCACGGCATGGCGGAGCAGCTGGCACGCGCGGGCTACCGCGTGGTGGTGGTGGAGCAGGTGCGGGCTCGCTGGCCACAGCCTGCGTGTCCTGGGCGCTGCCTTCTGCTCCATCCCGTGTGGTGGCCCCGCATGTGTGCTGCGTGCCTTGCCATGCTGTGCAGCCATCCCCAGCATGGAGTCGCGCGCCCCGGCATGCACTCGAAAAGTCTCCCCAAACCGACCACAGCAAGTCACGGCTGCGGCGTACTCGTGACGTTCAACAGTTGCATCATGGCACCGCCACCCCTTGCCGCACGCGTGCGCAGACCGAGACCCCTGAGCAGCTGCGGCTGCGCAACTCGGCGCGCAAGCCGGGCCAGAAGGCGGCCAGCGTGGTGCAGCGCCAGGCCGTGGCGGTGCTGAGCAGGGGCACGCTCATGGACCCAGAGATGGTGGCTGGGCACCCCGACGCTGCCTACGTGCTGGCAGGTGAGTGGCTGCACAAGGTCGTGCAGTTTGACGGCCTGCTGCGCTGTGTATGGTTGACGTTGTCAATGCCGAGAGGGCAGGGGAGATGGTGCCAAGCAGCAGTGACACTCTGCAGGCAGCTGAGCGGGGCGGTATTGGTCCTGCCGCATTGCTGGTGTGCCTCCCAAGCAGAGCTGCAGAGCAGGGCCTTCACGCATTCTGCACAGCACCCAGGGCGATGAGCATGATCACCAAGGTTTTAATTTGTCAAGATTGACAGTTGACTGCTGCTGCTGCGCGTGCAGTGGTCGAGGTGACTGACGGCTCGGGGCACGACGCGCCCTTCATGGCGTCTGTGCGCTGGACACAGCAGCAGGCCAGGTGCTGCTGGGCAGCTGGAGGGACGACGAGGTGCGCCGCACCCGCAGCGCGCACAGCAGAGTTGATCGTTGGCTGCTGGGCTGGTTGCATGCAGGTGCAGCTCCCTCCTGCGCCTTGCATGGCAATGTCTGCACCTTACGATACGAAATCTGCTCAAGCCATGTGTGAGAAAAAATTCAGTACCGCTGCATCTTTTGCTGCTGCTGCTGCCGCGTCAGGTGCGGCTGAAGCTGCGCACGCAGCTGACGGGGCTGCGCCCTGTCGAGGTGGTGCTGCCAGGCGTGGCAGCGGGGCGATGAGCGCCACCACCAGCAGGCTGGTGCGCTGCGGCGGCAGCAGGGGCCCGGCGCCCGCGCTGAATGAGCTGCCGGCCAGCAGCGCTGATGCGGGGGCAGCCCTGCAGGTGCGGCAGGGTCGCTGCGGTGGTGGGTCGGAGCAGGCGTTGTTGGGTGCGTGGTGGATTGTGGGGTGCTGGGCTTGGCTCCAGAGGCCAGCCGGCGCCAGGTAGCTGGCCATACGGTGGTGAAGTCAAGCACTTGATGACCATCAAGCTGCTTCATCGGGTAGGAGTTATGCACACTGACCAGCATCATCCTGCACCCCGGCATCATTGCTGCTGTGCTGCCCTGTTGATCTTGGTGCTGCATGCAGGCCTTAGCCAGCCACTTCCCTGAGGGCAAGCTGCCGGCAGTGTTGGAGCAGCTGCAGCAGCAGTACGAAGCAGGGCAGCAGGCCAGCCAACAAGGCAATGCAGCAGCAGCAGGCGTCCATGCAGCAAAGGTTGCGGAGGCTGGGCTGGGTGCGTTTGGGCTGCTGGTGCAGTTCCTCAGCAGCAACATGCTGGAAGCTGCGTTGCTGCCCAACGCAAGATATGAGCCGCTATGTGCAGCGGTGAGTGCTTTGTGCAGGCAGGGCGCCATGCAAGCAGATGTTGCTGTCGGGTGCCTCAGCAGCGCTGATGACATGAGTTTGTGGCGTGAACTGCTGTGTTGTGCTGCACATGTGCTGTGTTAGTTGTTCTGTGTTAGCACGCGGTAACGTGCTGTGCTGTGCCTGCCATGTCATGTTGTGCTGTGCTGTGCTGTACACGGTGTGCCTTATGTGCTGTGGTCATGCCGTGCTGTCATGCTGGGCTGTGGTGCAGTGCATGCTGTGTTCCGTTGTGCCGTGCTATCGTGCTGTGCATGCTGTGCTGTCTGTGCTGTTGCTGTGTCATGCTGTTATGTGCTGCTGTGCTGTTAACTTTTAATGCTTTAAGGTGTTGTGATTACTGTCATTCTGTGCTGTCATGCTGTGCTGGGTGCTGTGCATGCTGTGCTGTGCTGTGCCGTGCCGTGCCGTGCCGTGCCGTTTTTTGCCGTGCCGTGCGTGCTGTGCTGTACGGTGCATGCTGTGTCGTGCTGTGTGTTGATGCTGTTTCTTGCTGAGTTGTCATGCTGTGCTGGGTGCTGTGCATGCTGAGATGTGCCGTGCCGTGCTGTGCCGTGTGAGCTGTGTCATGCTGTGCTGTGTTGTGCCGTGTGTTGTGTGCCGAGCTGTGCTGTGCTGTGCATGCTGTGTCATGCTGTGCTGTGAGATGTCGTCTTGTTGTGTTGCGCTGTGTCGGTGTGTTTCTGCTGTGCACGCAACGCATGCTCTGCTGTCATGAAGTATGTAGTTGTCCTGGTCTGCTACGACTTGCTCTGCATGTTGCATGCCGTGTCATGTTGTGCTGTCTTGTGCAGTGCATGCTGTGTCACGTCGCATGGTGCTGTGCAGCTGTAATGCGCACGTGTGTAATCATCATGCTTGTCCCGCGCGCGCTCGCTGCATGCTGTGCAACCCACCATGTTTTCACATGTGTTGTTGTGTCGCTCCCGCCCTTGCCAGGCCTCTGGCAGCGACGAGCCTGTGGCGATGGAGCTGAACGGCGCTGCATTGGAGGGGCTGGAGATCCTGGAGAACGCACTGGGCGGCACGCAGGGCAGCCTGCTGGGCCTGCTGGACCACTGCTGCACGTCCTTTGGCCGGCGGCGGCTGCGGCGCTGGCTGACGCGCCCGCTGTACAGGAACAGGGACATTGAGCGGCGCCAGGATGCCGTTGAGGTGGGCCGCAAAAACACAACAAAAACACGCGCCCCGAAATGGGCGGCAATGCTGCCACAGCAGCGTGCGTCTGAGGATGTGGTGGTTGGGGCCCTGCATGAAGCTGGTCACCATGTCTAGTGGCATGCTAGCACTCAGCCGTAATTCACGAAAGGACACAGGCTGCCTAAGACAGGCACCCGATGCAGCACCTCTTCGCCGGCATCTGCTTTTGCGCGCGCTCATGCAGCGAACAGCCACTGATGGACCTACCCTGCACCGGCCATCCTTGGCCTCACCTGCAGGAGCTGATGGGCTCAGCCGGCGTTGCAGTGGGCGCCGCGCGCAGGGCCCTGGCAGGCTGCAGCGACCTGGAGCGCTGCCTGGCGCGGCTCAGCGCCTCTGTGGGCAAGGCAGGCAGCGGCAGCGGTGCTGGCGGCTTTGGCCGCGAGGCTGCTCATGTTGTGCTGTACGAGGACATGGCGAAGCGGCGAGTCAAGGTGCTGGTGGGGGCGATGCGGGACCTGCAGGCCCTGCAGGAGGCTCTGCAGGCCTTTGGCGAGGTGAGCGGGGGCCGGGCAGGAGCCGCTTCGTGCAGGTGTTGTGCTTGGCAGCGCTGTCATTGTGCTTGCTCAGGTGCTGCTGTGCATGCGTGCGTGTGTGCCTTGTGTCGTCGATCTCGTGCCGCGCTGTTGTTGCTGTGTGTAGCCGTCTGACAGCGGTTGCTGACCAAGCAGCAGCAGCGTGCACCTTGTGTGGGCACAGGGTGGACACAGCGTGCTGTGCCAGGCCACCAAGTCTGATGCCTGCTGTTCTGCCGCTGCGCTGCGCTGCGGTGTGTCTTTGCTGCCGTGTGCAGCTGTCGCTGAGCAGTGAGCTGCTGTCAGCGCTGGCAGACCCCGAGCGCTGGACAGACTTTCAGGCACGCTTGGGGGACATGCAGGTGCGGCCGGCGCGCCCCTTGCACCTGCAGCGCGTGTGCTGTGGTGGCAGGTCACACAGACGAGATCGATCAGTCGATGTCACTTGCCTGTGAGCTTGCAGGACATGCTCACTGTTGCGAGTGCAGCTTGCCCTGGTGTTTGCGGCTGCGGCAGTACACGAACAGCCGTCCATGCAATGACAGAGCCGTGCCGTCACAGCTGTGCGTCGTGGGCTGTGTGGTGAGTCGAGGGTTGTGCTGGCTGTGTCTCGTCCTGCTGCTGTGCTGCAGGCTGCTGCTGAGTGGGCGCAGGCTGAGAAGCTGGGCGTGGTGCGGCCCAGCAAGGAGGGCGTGGACCCCGCCTACGACGCTGCAAAGGCGGCAGTGGAGGCAGCAGACGCAGACCTGCAGGTGAACCGGCCGCACTGCATGGTGCTGCGCTGTTCGGCGTGTGGTCAGTGACTGCTTCTGCGGGGCGTGCTGTGCGGACGTGCCCGGTGCGCCCTGCGGTTGACACACTGGTGATGAGGAGGCTCCCTGTCAGACCACAGTCGTCGGTGCTGCTGGCGCGAGCTGCTGCAGCATGCACTCGCCCCGGCTCGTGCAGCGCGGCACGCAGCACGCAGCACGCCCCTGCTCACCCGCGCGGCCAACCCCATCCTGCTCAGGCCCTCTGCCCCTCACCCCTCACCGCCTCTGCCTGCAGGCCTACCTGTCGCGTGTGCGCAAGCAGCTGGACTGCCGCGCCATCAGCTTCGTGAGCGTGAACAAGGACAGCCACGTCCTGGAGGTGCCCGAGACGGCCTGCGGCAGCGTGCCGCCCGTGCTGCTGCTGGCCGGCCAGAAGAAGGGCTTCAAGCGCTACAGCAGCGAGGAGCTGCAGGGCCTGGTGGCTGCCCGGCAGGCCAGGGAGGAGGAGCGGGAGGCGGTGCAGTCGGGGGTGTTGCAGGTGGGTGGCCCGGGCAGGTGTGCAGGGCTTGGGTAGGGTCTGCATGCACTGCAGGACGCTGCAGACCATGGTGGAGTCGGGGGTGCTGCGCGTGGCTGGATGCACCGAGTGCGGTGGGGTGGTTGGAAGAGGGTGCTGGAACAGAAGCGTGCAGCAGGCCTTGTCGCAGCAAGGGTGAATGGTTTTTGGGGTGGGGGTGCCCGCGTCTGCTTTGCTAGTCTCACAATGCACGGGGTGTGAACTAAACCATCATGCACAGAGGCGATGTCCAGCTTGGCCTGCATTTCTGACAGCTCATCAATCCACACCTGCATGAGCGGGGGCCCGCCCCCCGGCTGTCCTTGCAGCCCACGCCCACGTGGCTGGTGTGTGTGCCGGCCGGCTGCAGGCGCTGGAGCGGCTGTTTGTGTCGCACAGCGAGCTGTGGTGCTCCGCCATCGAGGCGGTGGCCGTGCTGGACTGCCTCATGGCGCTGGCGGGGGCGGCGCAGGCGGCCGACGGCGAAATGTGCCGCCCCAAGCTGCTGGATGCAGCGGGGAGCGACGGTGAGGGGCTGGAGGCCCGGCCTGGCAGCTGGCCTCTTGCGGGGTTTACGCAGCACTGTGTGATGGCCTCTGCAGCAGGCCTGCCAGCCGCTTGACAGGCATGGGGAGGAGCACTTGCAAGAGATCTTCAGTTCTGCCGGACTGATGTTTTGTGTTCTGGCGTTGTCAGATGATCAGCCAGTTGGCAGTGACAGCAGGAGCTGGGTGGCGACGAACAACAGCGCTTGATGGTGTGTGCTTACACGGTCATATGCCACTACGCACACCCTGAGGTACTTAGGGAGTAGCCGACTGCTGGGTACTGACAAACACTGTGGCTGGAAGCCAGCGGCTTCCCATCCTTGACATGCCCTGGTGCTGCCGCTGCTGCTGCTTCTCCTTGTCCCTCTGCTTGTGTGCATTTCCCAAATTCAGGTGCCGGCGTGTTCTGTGCCACGCAGCTGCGCCACCCTGCAGGCCTCGGCAGCAGCAGCTGCGGCTCGTTCGTGCCGAACGACATCGAGCTGGGCGGCTCTGCGCCCGGCTTCATCCTGCTGACCGGGCCCAACATGGGCGGCAAGAGCACTCTGCTGCGGCAGGTGTGCCTGGCTGCGGTGCTGGCCCAGGTGAGGCTGCGTGGACAACAGCAGCAGCAGCAGCTGGGGTGTCAGCTGGCATGGACAACCAATCGGCCCCTGCACGGCGGCTAGCTCAGTGTCTGGGGCGCAGTGCATGGGTGGGTGCCGCGACTCTGGAGTGCGTGTCTTGTCATCGACTGCGTGCGAGAGCGCCGGTGCTTGCAGGTGTGGCGAGTAGCGCTGCTGCCACGCAGATTTGGCGGGCGTAGGCCATTCATTGCAGCTGCACACGCTGCCTGTGTGCTGACTTTGCGCGGCTGCCGCTGCTGTGCCGCCGCTGTGTGGCTCTGCAGGTTGGCGCCATGGTGCCTGCGCAGAGCCTGCAGCTCACCCCGATGGATGGCTGCTTTGTGCGCATGGGCGCGCGCGACGCCATCCTGTCCGGCCAGTCCACCTTCTTCATTGAGATGGCCGAGACCGCCGCCATGCTGAGCAGGGCCAGCAGCAGGAGCCTGGTGGCTCTGGACGAGCTGGGGCGCGGCACGGCGACGCTCGACGGTGAGGGGGGGGGGCGCGGGAAGGGGCCGAGGCGAGGCGAGGGGAGGGGAGGGGGGGAGGGTGTGGCAGTTGCTGACGAGTGGCGGCTTGTTTGGCGTTGATAGTGGCGGGTGGGTTGGGAAATTTGGTGCAGCACGCTGGGATGTTCTTGGTCAGAACCCTGGTGGGCTGGATTCATGGGTGGATGGCATGAGGCCACCATGCACAAGTGCAGCCAGCGGTGGCGGAGGTGAAGGGCACTTGGCTTGCTGAGTCATGTGGACGGTGCAATGCTTTGAGCTGGTCAGCTGCATCAACGAGCTGCTGGCAGCCGTGCTCCTCTGCCCTTACGCTCGGCGCCCTTGCAGGCAAGATGATGTGTGCAGCATGCACGGCTGACGATGGCTGCTGTGTCTGTGCTGCGTGTGCCCAGGCGCTGCCATCGCAGCGGCCGTGCTGGACCACCTCGTGCACAGCACACGCTGCTGCGGCCTGTTTGCCACACATTACCACCAGCTCGCAGCTGAGCATGCAGCAGACCCCCAGGTGGCCATCATGCACATGGCGTGCGCTGTGGCAGAGCAGCCGGAGCAGCAGCAGCAGCAGGATGAGGAGGAGGGCAGCAGCAGGAGTGCTGCCGGCGAGAGCGGCGTGGCAGAGGTCACCTTCCTGTACAAGCTGACGTCAGGTGCGGCCGCCTGCCCGGCTGGCTGATGCGCCAACTGGACATGCGCGCAAGTCGTGCATGCGGCTTGCCTGAAGCCTTGGACGCTACTGCATCATGCTGTTTCCCGACAACAGTGCCGCCGGTCCAATGCTCCTGGTGCACCATCTGGCGGCGTGGAGCGCGTGCCTGCACATCGGCACTGCTGGCTGCCGCCTGACAAGCTGCTGCTGCTGCTGCTGCTCGTGTGCTGGTTGGTCTGTTCCATCGTGTGTCCACCTGCAGGCGCGTGCCCAAAGAGCTACGGCACCAACGTGGCGCGCCTGGCCGGCCTGCCCGGCTCAGTGGTGGCTCGCGCAGCAGTCATGTCTGGGAGCAGGGAGGCCATCGCCACTGGCGGCCAGCAGCCAGCAGCCGCAGCAGGTGATGCAGCAGCAGCAGCAGCAGCTGCTGCTAGGCCAGATGCAATGGACGTGGATGACGCGCCAGCACAGTCTGGTGCAGCAGCCGCAGGCAAGCAGCAGCTGCAGGAGGTGCTGGGCTTGCTGTGCAGTGTGCGCAGCCAGCTGCAGCAGCTGAAGGATGCCGCTCGCGCTGATGGAGCCGCAGGTGGCTTGGTGCAGCAGCTGGCTGAGCTGCAGCAGCGTGCTGCGGTGCTGTGCAAGTAATATTGTCGATGTGCGTGGCAACCTGGCTCACTTGCGGCGATGGAGTGCATAGATGGAGCTGAGAATGTAGCTCTAGCGTGTTGTGTGTCAACATGGCTCAGTGTTGAGTGCTGTGTGATTGCTGTAGACGTTGGTCGATCCCAGCAATGCTAGCAGCTACTATCTGGGTGACAAGGTGCTAGCACCGACATGTATTGCCTTCAAGGTCGACGGTCGTGCCGTGGCTGTTGTTCCGTGCCGTCACCTGAGAACAGCAAATGACACTGTCATTGGTGGCACCTGAGAACAGCAAATGGGCGCAGCCGCTAATGAGCATGCAGCAGCACTCTAACTTAAACGCAGAAGTTATGTGTGCACTCCACTTGCGCATTGGCAGTATTCACCAGTTCTGTTCTGGCATTGCTGGCAAGACTGGGCTTCTTTGGCATATAACAGTCTTTGGCATATAACAGCCTGGCCAAAGGCGCTGCCAGAACACTCGGTGACTCGGTCACGGTGCAGGAGGTGGCAATGGGGGCTGGCAGCAGCCTGACTGCCCATTTCTTTAGTGGCACGGGAAATGCTGGTGCTACATATTGTTCACCAGTCATTACCCCTTCAGCAGTTATGGTGTGTGTGTAAAAGAACGAGTTTCAACGGCCCCTGTGTGTGTCAATAGTACACCCCTGACTGCCCAGCTTTGGTATGTTGACATGCGTTGTCTGCTGCTGGTAGCGTGCTTGCAGTCTGATGGTCATTTGATAAGGCAGCATAACTTCTTGACCATCACTGTATCTATATCACAGTGCCTCAGTGCCAGCAAGTGGCTACATGACGGAACTCTCACACCTGCCAGTGCAGATGCGCAATCCGCCAGCTGAGTCATACTCTGCGCAATGAAGCCTTGTTGCAAAGAGTGTGACTATACACAATGCGTGCCCTTTGCTAGAAGGAGAGTGCACTGGCACACAAAATTGACAACAATCAGCATAATATGCTGTTCCCAAGCAGGAACAATTTGAACAGAGCAAGCCCTTCAGGCACTTGCGCAACGAGACTTGAACAGCATCATCTCACATCCAGCCACCATAGGTGCAGGCACCTCAAACCACGTAAAAAACAAACCTCCAAGCTCCACGAGCCCCACACAGCTGCACATGCCCCCTGAAGCCGCCGAAACCTTTTAAAGTAGCAACTGTGATGCTGCTATCCGAACCCAAATGACAAAGCATACACGTGCTAGAGGGGGCAACGCCACATCGGGCAAGCCCCGCACGGCCCGAACACACGCACTGCTACAATGCCGCAGTGCATCAGCTCTCACAAGCGGCAAGGCAACTGTGCAAAGCACGCCTGCAGCTGGTGGCGGCACGCATGTTGCTGGGACAGGGGCAGCTCACTGCGCCTGCACACACCTGCAGCCTCCCAGCTGGAGTACTGCTGCGCTGCGCATGCTGCCCCGCCTGCGCGCCAGCCAGCTGCGTGCTGAATCTACTGCTGCTGTCGTGGCTGCCACTGCTGCTGCAGCAACAGCAGTTGCTCACTTCTGGATGGGCTGGATCTTGAAGTGCGCGCTGATCAGAGAGAACACGAAACACTTCAGATCCTGCAAGGCGAAGACGGCAGCAGATGCACGCATGCAAGGCAGAGAATAGCTGCAGCTGCAGTGACTGCGCCAGCACCAACCAGCATAGTTGCACCAAGTGCATGCTGCAGTGCATGCTGCAGTGCATGCTGCAGTGCATGCTGCAGTGCACGCAGCACGACTCAGTAGCTGTTGATGACAGAGGCTCATCAGCATCAAGGGCAGATTTCGAGTCCAGGGGTGCACACGTGTGCTGCTGAATGGTTGCAGTGCTGGCGTTGCATCGATGTCGCCCAGCAGAGCGCAGTAGGCACCACCAGCAAGTGCCGGCCGTGCACCTGATGTGCCTCAAGTAACCAGCATGAAGCTGGCCGGCCACATAACCCCTGGCAGCCGTAGAGCACCCAGCCACGCCACAACCCCTTGCAGCGTCAGAGAGCGTGCGCCTGCCCACCTGCACCAGGTAGTAGAATATTCTGAGTCCATCTGGGTCTTTGCTCTGCTGCACCTGGAGCACTGAGCCCAGCTTTGTGGTGTTGAAGCAAATGTGCTCCCCATTCATCTTGATCTCCAGCTCCTGCTTGCCCACCCGATCAGGCATGGGCCAGTTGTTGTCGTCCTCCTTCATGATCTAGACTCGCACACGGGCGGCAGGCGGGCACAGGCCGCATGAGCTTTGCCTTGTGCAGTGCTTGCTGGTGGTGTTGTGCAGTGCTACAGCTTGCCAAAAGGCACCGTGCAGCAGCGGCAGCAGCAGCAGCGGCGCTACTGGCGCCTCACCTCTGCATCCTCAATGATTCTCTTCAGCTCATCCAGTACTGCTTGCGACACGTATGCCTTCTTTCTGATTTCCGTGTCATTTTTGTAGTTTGAGTTGTTTCTGTAGCGCATCTGCAGAGATACAGCAAGGATGGGCTGGTGGGCCCCAGGAGCAGCAGTAGCAGCCCATCAGCTGCTTTGAGCTGCCGTGGGGCCCCCACGCACCTCCCCATCTGGCCGGAACTCAAACTCCAAGAACTCGTGCCCGTACTTGCCCGTGTGGCCTACGTAGTACCGCAGATAGAACTGGTTGTCTGCCATGTCTGCACCTGCTCTCCGCTGTGTGTGCCGAGCAAAGCTGCAAGGCAGCCCTGCAGAAAATCCGCGGTGAACTTTTTCTATATCAGCAAGATGCCAGTTGTTTGGAAGCTATGGTGTGGTGAGGTGTGGAGGGAAGGTGCTTCCTGGCTGCTGCAACAAGTCACGCTTTCCTAAAGAGCGATTAAGGTTCAGCCTTTCGTGATCGACGTCTCTGACGCGATCGGAGCAGCAGGGAGGAACACAACAAGGAACGAGGGAGGTTTAACTATGAGCCATGCTTGGGCCTTGGCAGCTTATCTGAGCATATGTGCAACATTAGAGTCGAAAATGCAGTTGTCATTGCCGGTGCTAGACTGCCGCTGAAGTTCCCAGCGCAAGCAACTTCCCTTTACGAACCACTTGTAGCCTTGCCGTGCTGGGGATACTCTTATACTTGCTGTGATCGGAACCGCTTTTGTTTCTTTACATTGTTTGATCAGAAAGGGCTAGCCTTTACTGCAATTGCACAGCAGCAGTAGCCAACCACTCTGAGCTTCTCCCTGAGGTAAGTGCTGCGCCAGATGCCTGCATGCAATTGTTGACACCCAGTGCATGTGCAAGATACGTGGCTGATGTATCGTGCCTAGAGGGCTGCTGAAGTATAGGCTTTGCAGGGGCTGTTGTCGGGTACAGCTGGCAGTTGCAGAAGTTTAAGCTACTTCGTGCTGCTTGCTGATGCAGGGCACCGTGCACATCAGGTCACAGCAATGGTAGGAATGATGCTAAGCCATTAATCATTCGTCAGCAGCAGCTGGCCATGCGCTGCAAGTCTGTGCTTGTGCTCCCCCTGCTGTTGGCACTGTCCCAGCTGGTGGTTAGCAGCGGTGACAGCACTCCCGCAGCCCAACAGCGGCAGGAACAGCAGCCGCAAAGTTGTTGGCAGCCAGATCCCACCAGCTATGCTTCTACGCTTCACGCCGTGCTTGGGAGCGGCAGCTGCCCGGCACCGCTGTATCCCTCGGCAGCAGAGGCACCTGTGCCAGCGGCAGTTGCGACAGCCTCAGCAGCACCTAATAGCACACAGGACCGTAAAGCACAGCGGATGCACAGCAGCAGTGGCAGCAGAGATCTAAGCAGTGACAGACAAGATGCTCAGCAGCAATGCAGAGGCAAGGGTGACTGCAGCTGGCAAACGTTCATTGTGCGCTTCTCTCAGTACAAAGTGCTGTCAGAGCACAAGGCGGCACTGGGCAAGGTGAGAGCACATCCAAGCCCTGTCAGGTTGGACATGTGTATTGGACAGCAGATGTTCTATGCACGAAAGGGAAGCAGCTTGATGTTTGAGGCAGGCATGCAGCCGAAGAGAATGCAACAGCATGTTGAAGGATGGTGGATGAGAGAGACATCCGTGCTGTTTTGGTCCCAGCTATGCTGCTTAAGCAGCTTGTGATGCTTGCGCACTATGCACTGTTCTGTGCGTACACAGTTACCACACCTGCACTGGGATGTGATTGCACACGCTGATGCTCGGTTGTGCACGGTGTGGTGCTGGTCTGCCCCTGCCCTGCAGGCACTGTCACACCTGCAGCAGCACTGGGCCTGGCTGGAGCGCTCCAACAAGGCAGCACTGCAGCACCCCTCGGACTTTGCGCTGCTGTCAGTGGCGCCGGTGCAGTTGCAAGCGCTGCGGACGGCGCTTCAGGGTTTGTCTGAGTTCCGGGACATGCACCCTGACAGGCGCATACGCGGCCTGCTGAACTGGCAGCCGGAGGGAGAGCTTGCAGCAGCGTTCAGCAATGTACAGCAGCAGCAGCAGCAGCAGCAGCAGCATCCAGGGTTGCGACCACCCAAAGGGCAGTTGCGCATGCAGCAAGAGCCGGACTTTGGGCAGCAACAGCAGCAGCAGCTGCAGCAGCAGCTGGAGCGCTCTCTTCTGGCGGATGCGGAGCAGTCAACTCAGCAGCTGCCTGCAGACAAGCAGCAGCAGCAGCATGGCCCGCCGCCTGCAGCTGGCAGTAGTCCAGCTGTTGATGCAGCTGCTGACGGTGATGATGATTGTGACAGCATATGGACTGTGAGCAAGCCGCCCGGTCGCTGGACCACCAAGCCCACGATCGGCCTGGACCCGCGCAACCCAGCTGACAGGGAGGCGGGCATGGGGCGGGAGGAGCTGCGCAGGAGCAGCAGGCGGCGCGGCTTGCTGGCCAGCAGCTGGCAGCGCTTGTTTGGCAGCACCAGCAGCGGCGGCGGCGGCGGCAGCAGTGGTGATGCAGATGGCGCCGTGCAGCAGCAGCAGGGGCAGAGGAAGTTTGGCCGCACCCTCACTGCCGGGTCTACTGCTGTGACTACTCTGCTGGAGGCGGGCAAGCTATGGGACCAGGGCTACAGCGGCAAAGGCATCAAGGTGTGTGCTGCCTGTATGACAAGGCTCCTTGTAAACGCTCCTCGGGGTATGCCTGCTACTGCATGAGTAGCAGCGAGGCTGGCTGCAGCGGCGGTGGCATCGATTGCGCGTGCACTGCACAAAGCCGCTGGAGTGTTTCTGCGGGTGTGCCATGGCACAAGCAATCTTAGAGGCATGCACCTTGGGTTGGGCGTGTGTGTGCTGCCGTGGCTCGCTGGGGGTCATTGATTGTCTTGACATTGGACTTGCCTGTGTCTTGTCCTGTGTGTCTCCTCGCTCCTGTCACTGCTGCCACATCTCCGTGCCATGCACCTCCTCAAACTGCCCACTCTTGGCCGTGTTACAGGTTGGTGTGTTTGACACCGGCATCCGGGAAGGCCACCCGCACATGCGGCACATCAAGGAGCGCACCAACTGGACGCACCAGCAGAGCCTGTCTGATGGCCTGGGGCACGGCAGCTTTGTGGCGGGCGTGATCGGCAGCCAGGACACCGCCTGCCCAGGGTTTGCGCCAGACGTGGAGCTTTACACATTTAAGGTGCGGTCGCGCCTGGCGGCCCCGCCTGCTGCGGGCTTGTCAGCCGACTGATGTGATGCCCGCAACTGGTGAATGCATCCTGTGCGTGTGTTGTGCTGGGAGGGCGTTGTGCTTGTCAGCCTGCCTGATGCTGTGTGCTGCATGCACGCAGTCAGACGCGCGGCACAGGTCGCATTGCTGCAGCACAACGCCCTGCCTCTCACTGCGCTGATGTCAAAGGTGCAGGCGTGGTCGCACCTGCACCCGCCCCCGCAGGTGTTCACCGATGACCAGGTCTCCTACACCAGCTGGTTCCTGGACGCCTTCAACTACGCCATTGCCTGCAAACTGCACGTCATCAACCTGTCCATCGGCGGGCCAGACTTCCTCGATGCACCCTTCGTGGAGAAGGTCTGGGAGGTCACCAGCAACGGCCTCATCATGATCAGCGCGATCGGCAATGACGGGCCGTTGTACGGCACGCTGAACAATCCAGCAGACCAGCCGGATGTGATTGGGGTCGGCGGCATAGATAATGACGACAACATCGCAGCGTTCAGCAGCAGGGGCATGACCACCTGGGAGCTGCCAGCTGGCACAGGTAAGCAGCGCAAGAGGCAGCGGCGAGTATGCTGTGTGATGTGTTGCTTGGTGCTGTGCGTTTCCAGCTGCTGATGTGTTCTGTGCTATGCTGTTTGCTTGCTGGTGATGAATCAGGTGGAGCCGTCTGCATGTGTGATCATGCCTGCTGTGACGAGGTTGCTGTGGAAGTATTGCGTTGCCTTGTTCTGCGGCCAACATCATTGCCAGACTGTCGCCCCGCATACCCGTGCTACTGCCGCTAGCATCGCCTCCTGACGTGCTGCTGCCTGTATCGACGCTCGCCCTTCAACAACGCCGTTATGCTCAGGCCGCATCAAGCCCGATGTCATGGCGTACGCCAAGGATGTGACAGGCAGCAAGATCACCGCAGGCTGCCGCAGCTTGAGTGGCACGAGTGTGGCCAGCCCTGTGGTCGCGGGCGCAGTCTGCCTGCTGGCCAGCACACTGCCGGAGGAGAGGCGATGGGTGAGCAGAGGGTGTAGACGAGGACTTCGCGAACAACAGCGCTCTGCAGAATGGCAAGAAGCAGGCATGCCAGGATACTCCGGTGCACTTGTGTTCTGGTGGCGTTGGGGTTGGCGGTGACGTTGTGGGTCCGTTGTGCACCAATCGACGCCTCCCGATTTTGCCACATCTGCTGCTGCTTCCTGGTGTATACACAAAACGGGAGCACCGCAGCTGCTCAACCCCGCCTCCATGAAGCAGGCCCTTGTGGAGGGTGCGGTGCGGCTCCCCCAGCTCAACATGCACGAGCAGGGCAACGGCCGCATCAACCTGCCAGCCTCGCAAGCCATCCTCGCCGCCTACACGCCGCGCGCTTCCCTCATCCCGCCAGCCATGCACCTGGCCGACTGCCCCTACATGTGGCCGCACTGCAAGCAGCCGCTGTATGCGCACGCGCTGCCCGTGGTGCTGAACGCCACGGTCGTGAATGGCATGGCCAACACGGGGCACTTTCAGGGCGCCCCTGTGTACGAGGGCCTGGACGAGGGCGGCAGGATGCTGCACGTCACATTCAAGTACAGCGAGGTGCTGTGGCCCTGGTCAGGCTACCTGGCAGTGTATGTGCAGGTGGGCGCGGTGCGGGGCGGCGTGCAGTGCTGGTGGTGTCTGACATCATCGGCACCAGCCTCTTCCAACCAGACATCTGCACGGAGCAATTACACCAGGCAGCTGCAACGGCCGGGTCTTGTTTCGACATGCTGTGCCGGCTCCTCTCGCCGTCTTCAGGTGGTGGCTAGGTCATGCACTGTTGACGCTCTTTCGTGCCGTCATCCCTGCTGCTGCGCGTGCTGTTTTCCGCGGGCCAGGTGAGCCCCGCTGCTGAGGCGTTCAGCGGCAACGCCACCGGGCGCATCACCTTCACCATCAGCAGCCCCGGCCGGCTGGGCGCTGAGGGCAAGGGCCCACAGACCAGCAAGGTGGTGGTGCCGTTGAGCGCGGTCATCAAGCCGACGCCGCCGCGCGAGCAGCGCATCGTGTGGGATGTGCTGCACAGCATCAAGTACCCGCCTGGGTACGTGCCTCGTGACAACCTGGATATCAAGGTGCGCTGATAGCGCGGCTGGCATCTCTCTCTCCCTCCCTCTCTCTCTCTCCCTCTCCCTCTCTCTCTCTCTCTCTCTCAGCCTCTCTCTCTCAGCTGTGCTTCCAGCTGCAATATCTGTGATGTGTGTGCTCTGCTGCTTACAGCTGCAGGGTCATGCCTTCTTGGGTCAGGTAGCACAAGGTAGTCGATCGACAGCGCGCATCTCAGGCATCAGGAACGGCATCAGCGCGTATCACAGAACATAAGGAGCCAGCATGCCAGCATGCCTGCACCTTCCTCTCTGCTGGTGATGCCTCCCTGCCAGCCACCAACACCACATGCCACACCTGTGCGTTGCAGTCTGACGTGCTGGACTGGCATGGCGACCACCCCTACACCAACTACCATGAGGCGTACGACGCGCTGCGTGGCGCGGGCTTCAGCGTGGAGCTGCTGGCCAGCCCTGCCTCATGCTTCGACCCCGCCAATTACGGCGGCTATCTGGTGCTTGATGCGGAGGAGGAGTGGTACAAGTGAGGAGCGCGGCGTGTGTCTTGGAGCATCGTTGCGCTCCTGTATGTGTGTGCAATGGCTGGGCAAGTTGCAGGACATCCGGAAGCAGGTGGGGTTAGACCCAGCACCCAGCCCGCTGGTTGCTGCCTGACAAAGCAACGTCTGCCTTTGGGATGCTGCTGCTGCTGCCAACGCATGCCATTGCAGCCACACTGCTCTACAAAAGTTACTCAGGTATGAAGTCCTGCTCCAGCCCTGACTCTGCGTGGCACTGCTGCTGCGCCTGCAGGGAGGAGGTTGATGCACTGGCAGCAGCGGTGAAGGAGCATGGCATGAACCTGGTGGTGTTTGCCGAGTGGTGAGCACATGACAGGGGTGGCGCGTGTGTTTGCTGCCGGCAGTCCATGTGCCACCAGACAGCAGAAGGCTCTTTTGTTCTGTTGATGTGTCAACTCCATGGACTGCAGCCATGCCTGAAAGGTGTGCATCAACCGGTGTGTGCATCAACTGCTGTGCCCCCATTGCAACTGCTGCTGCGGCTGCTGCTGTCAGGTACCACGAGGAGAGCCTGAAGCAGATGAAGTTCTTTGACGACAACACACGCAGCTGGTGGACGCCCATCACCGGTGGCGCCAATGTGCCCGCGCTCAACGACCTGCTGGCACCCCACGGCATCACCCTGGGGGAGCGCATCATGCAGGGCAGCACCTCCCTGGGGGAGCACACACTGCAGGTGCGCGGCGTGACCGACTGGCAGCGGTGTAGGACACGTGGCTGAGTGCGCTTTGGTTGGCAAGTGACACACAGACACAACTAAGTTGGCTGCTAGGCAACATTATGACCGACTGCAGCGTGCTCAGTGCAGGGGCGCAGCAGCGTTAACAGCGCATGTCTTGGTGCCCTTCTTGTAGCTGTGACGCTGATGTGGTGGAGTGGCATCTGGGTTGTCGGGCGGTGGGAGGCGGTGCATGGCAGGTGGCGGTGTAGAAAGCGCAGGATGCTTCTTGCGGGGTCGGGTCCCTGTGGTGTGGGCATGAGGTAACTTTTGTTGCCGGCGGCTGCCGCATGTGGGCTGCTGCATGCTGCTGCAGGTGGCGTATGGCGCCAACATCGCAGCCTTCCCTGCCGGCGGGCACCTGCACGTGAGCCACCTGACTGACGTGGCGGGCAAGGGCGCGGGCGTGCCCGGCAACTACGCGGCCTTTGGCGTGGCGGGCAGCGGCCAGGGCAAGGTGGCGGTGTTTGGCGACACCAACTGCCTGGACAGCAGTCACAACGTGAGCGTGGCTGGCGGCACTGCTCGTTGTCCACCAGGTTGCAGCCACGTGTAGGGAATAGCATGGTGCGTGTGCCTGATTGTGCAACTGTGCTGGCTTGGCAATGCGTGCTGGCCTGAACCTCGCGGCCCTGCTTGGCCCTGCATTGCTGATGCGCTGCTGTGCATGATGGAAACAGCTGCAGCACCCCAAATCTTGCGCCTACAATCCCACAAGGGTGTGCAGCTTCCATTTCTGCAATCCAGGCTGGCTTTCACGAGTCGTCACCACAGCGTTGACATGCGGTGTGTGGCCCTGCCTTTGCTGCCTGCAGACCGGACCCTGCTACGACTTCCTGGTGGAGCTGTTCCAGCAGCTGCTGCAGGGCAAGAACGCGGGCCTCACCCCTGCCGACATGCTACAGGCCACGCCATTCAAGGCAACAGGGTTCACAGCGCCGCCGCAGCGCCGCGCAGACGTGAACTTCACGCAGTACAGCTGGGTGCTGCAGCACCCCCATGCCTGCCACATGAGCGCACCCTGCCAGTTCAGGCAGCCGGTGGATTGCCCTGCCGGCAATGACTGGAAGCAGACGCATCCAAAGGCTGCTGCCAGCAGTGTGGCAAGCGCAGCCAGCAGCAGCAGCAGCACTGGGGATGCTGCGGAGCCACCTCCTGTGCAGGAGGAAGATGTGAGCAGCTCCCAAGTGCGAAAGCACCAGGGCACAGAGTCACCACTGCCCAGCCAGCAGCAGCACAAGGAGCAGCAGCAGCAGCAGCAAGGGGCTGAGAAACCAGATGAGAAGGCAGAGGTGCAGCAGCAGCTCCAACCTGCAGCCCAACAGGAGGATGCCAAGCAGGAGCAGCCGGCTGGTGCCGAAGAGGAGCCAGAACAGGAGCAGCAGCAGCAACTGTCAGGAGGAGCATCAGTGGATAGCACCAATGATGGGCAGCAGGAGCAGGAGCCTGTCAAGGGCTCTGAGACACCAGCTGCCTTGCAACCAGCCGCCACAGCTGTCGAGGAGCCAGCTGAACAGCAGCAGCAGGCAGCAGACAAGGAGGTGAATAAGTTACAGCAGCTGGCAGATGATGCCAGCATGCAGCAGCAGCAGCAGGAGGACTCCACCAAGCTCAGCAGGGGCAGCAGCGGCAGCGGCAGTGGCGGTGATGGGGACGAGCTGGGCCACCACGCGCAGCACTTTGCCAGTGCGCAGGAGCAGGCGCAGCAGGGCCAGCGCAGGGCCTTCATCAGCCAGGCGGTGACGCTGGCCACGTTCATCTGCGCTGCAGGCGTGATCGGCATCGTGGTGCTGTGGAGCATGCGCGCTACAGGCGGCATCGGGCGGGGAAAGTGGGGCAGGCGCTGGGGCTATGGCCCTGTGGCACGCCGAGCCCCCTTGGATGCATAGCATGCAACTTGTGGAGAAGCAGCAGCACTCTAACGCAGCAGCAAAAGGCAAGCAAGCAAGCAGCGTCACCCTACCCTTGTGCAGTGCTGGTGTACGCTGCCGTGAGTTAGGCTTGCACACAGAAAGTGCAGGAGGCGCTCTGCTGCTTGCTTCGTCAGGCATGATGGGATGGATGTCACGTGTTACCTGAAATGATGGACACAAGTCAGAACATTGTGCATGATCACTCACCTCGTGTGTATCATGCATCAGCTCAACTGTGTTTGTAACTTACTTATCGAATGAGCAGCACCATACTAACCGTTAGCTGGGTGACCCAGCCAGCAAAGCGAAGCAGAGTCACCCGGCCTTACCCATGCAAGCTGCATTGGCGTCTGTAAGCAATGCTGGCTCTACCCACTGTATTGCCATGTACAGGCTACGGCGCTAGCATGCAGGACACTGTGGCTTCCCCGCGACCACCACCATCGGCCCACAAGCAAGGCTGGCACATGTCTCTCATCATCATATTACCCATTCAAGCCATAGCATCAGCGCCATCGGCCCCGCGCCCCACCGGGGCGAAAAGAGGAGGGAGCACTGTGTACGACTGCTCCAGATTGTTTGCATGCATTGCGCACATCCCAAAACTTGACAAGAAAAGCAGCAATACACGGTGACACCATTTGACATCTTCCAGAACTGCCCCAAATATCATCACATAACAAACGCAACACCTTGATTGACGAATCAGCCATGGACAAAACGCTGCGCAAATTTTCAGCGCCACCAGGCATAGATCTGATCTCGGCAAACATACTATCCCTCTGAGCAGAAGTAGCAGGGCAATCTAACATGAAGTGTGACAAAGACTCAACTTCTGCACCACAACAAGGACATCCTGGTCAAGACACTACATGCTGAAAGGATTGCATGAAACGTTGGAACACTCCACTCTGAGTCGGTATGTGGCTCATGTGCATCCCTCTCATGTTGATGCTATGGGTTTCAGGAGGCCTAGGCCGTACTTGCGTTCAGTGGCAATTCCACGTGGTATTGAATTGCTGTTGCGTGTTCGTATGGGTTGTCTGTGTGTACATGAGCGTACTAGTCAGTTTGGCGGTCGCAGAGCTAACTCCTCTTCAGGATGTCCTTGTTGTGGTGCAGAAGTTGAGTCTTTGTCACACTTCATGTTTGATTGCCCTGCTACTTCTGCTCAGAGGGATGATATGTTTGCTGAGATCAGATCCCTGCCTGGTTGCGCTGAAAATTTGCGCAGCGTTTTGTCCATGGCTGATTCGTCAATTAAGGTGTTGCGTTTTGTATCTGATGATATTTGGGGCAGTTCTGGAAGATGTCTGATGGTGTCACCGTGTATTGCTGCTTTTCTTGTCAAGTCTTGGGATGTGCGCAATGCATGCAAACTTTCTGGAGCAGTGCTCCCTCCTCTTTCCGCCCCGGTGGGGCGTGGGGCCGATGGCGCTGATGCTATGGCTTGAATGGGTAATATGATGAAGATGATGATGATGATGATGATGAACAAGGACATCCTGAAGTGGAGTTAGCTCTGCGACCCCCATACTGACTAGTACGCTCATGTACACACAGACAACCCATACGAACACGCAACAGCAAATCAATACCACGTGGAATTGCCACTGAACGCAAGTATGGCCTAGGCCTCCTGAAACCCACAGCATCAACATGAGTGGGATGCACATGAGCCACATACCGACTCAGAGTGGAGTGTTCCAACGTTTCACATGCAATCCTTTCAGCATGTAGTGTCCTGACCTGCTTGTTGACATGGCTCTTGCACGCACTGGCTCTGCCTTTTGCGGTCACAACATTCACACCATACTTGCACAGCAGGCTCTGCACATACTTGTGCCACGGTGTCACCGCCACAGCACCACTAGGACGCCTCCATTCAGCTGTAAACACTTGATTTGGCAGCCGAACGCCCTGCATACGCTGAATCCTGTAGTAGTACTCCGCTGGCACATGTCTGTAAAGTTTTTGAACACCCTGCTGCAACAAGACGCAGCATTTACGCAAGTCTGACAAGCACAGCAGACGCCCCTGGACGACTGTATTGCATGCGAGCACCAGTGGCTTCATCCACCGCATCATGTTGAAGCTGGACGCGTGTTGAGCACTTGAGGAAGCATGTGGAGGCCAATGTTTGTTGCCTGGCTTGTGGGAGAAATTCAATACTGGCAGTTGCATTTGGGTTTTGCCTTCTCAAACGCCACGCGTATAGTTGCTTCAATATCTCTTGGCCGGAATTCAGGAAGTGTAAATTGCAAACAGCAAGACACCACATACAGGGGTTGTGTACAGCGCATGCAAGCTGCCTTGAGGCTGTTCTAAACCAGATCTGCACATGTCGAGCACAGCCAGTGTGGCTGCCAGCATGGTGCAGTGGTGTTTGCATGTGGATCAGCTTAAATCACAGTACCTGTGCCGAGGCATGGCGGCCATTGCTGCTGCAGCCCCCTGGCGCATCCGCTCGGGCTGTAATATCCCAAGGTATCAAGGTGTGTCAGGTACCTGGTAGGGTTCTCGGAAGAACAGTCCATCGGGTTAGTGCACAACGAATTGCAGGGATTGCTGCTTTGATGAAGAAGATCTACTGAAAATCCACGAACAGCGGCGCCTGTTTGCTCCGTGCAGCGACAGCTGAGTGGAACTTGACGAGCGTGCCTACTGATGACGCTGCCGCTATGATTCTGCCGAAGGTCGCATTGACACCCAGTGGGCGCCCTCAGCTGCTGGCCAGCGAAGTCGAGCGCTTGCTGCTTGACAAGGTGCGACCAGGGCAAAACCTCCCGACCTGCTGCTGCAAAAGCAACTTGCCATGTGCTGGATCTGACTGTTACGCGATCAACACCGCACCACCAGGTGGACCTGGAGTTTGAGGGGATTGGAGGCACAGAAGGCTGCCAGACAGCCGACCGGTACCAGGTATGGGCAGTGCTGCCACCACCCCCATCTCTGCTGCTACTGCTTCTGCTTCTGCTTCTGCTTCTGCTTCTGCTTCTGCTTCTGCTTCTGCCCCCCAGCTGTTGCTTAGCCTCATCTCAAGAGCATGCTTCAAATATTGACTGCTGCTGATGCATGCAGAATGGTTATGTGGTGGTTACCAGCCTCCGTGTATTGTGGATTGATGCTGGTGCCAGTCCTGCCCCGGGCCGCTCCTGCTGCCTGCCATTGGAGAGCATCCACAGCAGCAGCAAGCGCGTGCAGTACGGGCTCAACCTCATGAACCCAAAAGTGCGGCTCGAGATCAAAGTGTACGTTGACTTGAGAAGCCAACCCTGCAACAGTGAGTGCGATGTTCACACAGCAGCTGCCTGCAGGCAGCAGTGGGCATCATGCAGCTGTTTCAGCAGCTGAACAGGCCAGCTGAACAACTGCTGCAGCCGCATGACGCTACATGTTTCATCTGCATAGCGCCACTTTTTTCACTAATCACCTGATCTACCAGGTGTTGGCCAGCTGCTCTGCTTGTGTCGCAACTGCTGTCTGTGGATTGTGCTGCCTGCAGTGCAGAACAGTGCCACGTTCAGGTACCTACAGCTGCGCTGCAGAGGCGACGGGCCAGATGCATTCAATGAGCAACTCATATCAGCTTTACAGGCGCTGCGACAGAAGCAGGAGAAGCAGCAGCAGCAGCAGCAGCAGCAGCAAGCATCACAGCAGCAGGTGCAGCAGCCAGCAGGTGCAGCAGGCCCATTGTGGGCCAGCCCACTCAGTGGCAGGATCAGTGCACCCAGTGGCCTGGCAGCAGCAGCACAGCCGCCAGCAGCTGGGAGGCGCAGCTCTCCCGCGGACAGCGTACACGGCCGCATGTCGCCCGGCCCTGTGCAGCAGCAGCAGCAGCCGGTCATCCAAGCAGTGGACAGGGAGCTGCTGTCGGCGCTGCTGGACATGGTGAGTGTGCCAGCTTCAGGGACGCGCACAGCCCCGCTGGACGGTAGCAGGCGGCAACCAGCCGGCCGTGTGTGCAGCAGCAGCAGCATGCATGGGCTGATGTGCAGTGTCTCCACTGCCTGCCTGCACTGCCGCTCCCACTGCTGATGTCGCCAGCAGTCTGGGATGATCATCATTGGAAATTACGCAATCGTGTGTGTTGCTGCCGCTGCCTCGGCCACCACGGCCAGTGCAGGGCTTCCCCCGGCCGCGTGTGCTGCGTGCGCTGCTCGCCACGCGCAGCGAGCACATGCAGGCCGCGCTGGACTGGATCCTCGCTGCTGCCCAGGACCCCTCCACAGATGCGCCGCTCACGGCGCCTGAGCCCAGCCAGGTCAGCAGGCAGGAGCTGCAGCAGCTGGCTGCAATGCGGCAGCATCAGGCACCACTGCCAGGCTGGGGTATGGGCTCTGTAGGTGCTGCTGCTGCTGGTGGTGGTGGGGGCGCCGGCAGCGGCAGCAGCAGCGTGTTGCACAGCAGCACCAGCGGCCCGGCAGGGTACAGCAGCACTGGGCCTGCCTCACAGCAGCAGCAGCAGCAGCATGCATCTGGCAGCCGGGTGGTTGGTATTGCAGGCATCATGCACCGGGAAGCGGAGAAGAGCAGTCAGACGAGTGCCAGCCTGGCCGTGGCGTTCAGGGACCTGGACAACCTCATGAACATGGCGGCAGACATGGTGAAGCTCGCTGAGAAGTTCAGGGGCGTCATGGGCCCTGACGGCAGCATCCTGTTACGCAACGCAGCCAGCGCCACGGAGGGTGCTGCTGGTGCTGCAGGCAGTGGGGAGGCGCTGCTGCTGGACGCGGACACGCAGCTGCAGCTGATAGCGATGGGCATCGCCAGCCCTGTCACAAAGGCGTCTGCAGGTGCACGGTACCACCAGGAGCTCAGCCGGCAGCTGGCGGACTTCCTGGCTGCGCCGCTGGCGCGCGCTGGGGGCGTGCTGATGCTGGCTGATGTGTACTGCCTGTTCAACCGGGCGCGGGGCAGCGAGCTGGTGTCACCGGACGACCTGCTGCAGGCCTGTGAGGCCTTCCCCCAGGTGCGGCGCTGCAGCTGGGGCTGCTCGGCGGCCTATGCACCACAACAAGGGAGGGTGGGAAGGGGTGGATGTTCAGCGCTCAATACAAGTGCGCATCATGGGTGGGGTTACGACCACTACAGGCATGGGTGGGGTCACAACCACAGGCATGGCGCCCTCCAGCTGGGGGCGGCACCCACACAGCACTTGGGGGCTTGGGGTGCAGCCGTGCCTGCATGCGCAGGCATGCGCCTCGCCAGCTGCTGCGTGGGATGCTCTTCTTCAGCGGGGCTGCAGGCCTGGCGTCCTCCACCCAGGAGTGTTGCTTGCCGCAACCATCATACCCAGCAAGCAAAGCTTGTCCGTGTCATCACCGTAGTCTCGGGTGCTTGGCGCTGTCCTGGCACTGGTCACTGTGCACCCTGCCCCTTCCTGCCGCTGCTGCTGCTGCGCCTGCTCGCAGATGGGCCTGCCGCTGCGTGTGCGCAAGTTCGCCAGCGGCGTCATCGTCGTGCAAGGCAGCCAGTTCAGCGACGAGCAGCTCTGCAGGAACATTGAGCAGCTCCTGCAAACGAAGATGCAGCAGCAGCAGCAGCAGGCTAGCAGTGGCACGGCGCTTGCAGACCCAGCGTTTACAGCAGCAGCAGCAGCAGCAGCAGCAGCAGCAGCAGCAGCAGCTGGTGCGCCAGTGCTTGGTCCTCCGCTGTCTGCCACGGATGTGAGTGCTGCGCTGAGCCTGCCGCTGACGCTGGCGCGTGAGGCGCTGCTGGTCGCTGAGTCACGCGGCGTGGTGTGCAGGGACGACGGGCCCGAGGGGCTGCGCTTCTTCCGCAACTTCTTTGCAGAGGCGCAGCCGGTGGCGGTGTAGACGCTTTCTGAGAGCCATGTTCTGGCTCACCGGCCATCTCCTGAACCCTGGGTTCTATGCGTGTGAATCTGCTACCGCTGGAAAGCACAGCCTAGTGAAGCTATTTCTGTGCTGTACAGCCACTTCAACTAGAACACCTTGCTCGCCACCAGTTGGACAAGCGTCTTGCTAGTCTGTGTAGCACAGGCAAGTGGCCTGCACAATAAAGCGGTTGAATATGTGTGCATGGTGCGGTGGAGGCACTGTTCGACTGGCATGAGTACCACAGTTGGAAGTGGCCTGCTCTGCTGACCAATGCAATTGCTGGCCAGGTTGGAGTGCAACAATTTGTCAACAAGCAGGTTACATAGCAACCAGGTTACATCAGCTGAGCACTTTGCTTGCTGCGTGGCAGGGTAACGCAACACACTGCCAGTGTACTGCATGCTAGTGCCGTGTCCTTTCACAACACACGTATGCAAATGCAAAAGTCAGAACATGACGTGCATGAGAGCACATCACGTGTGCACCTTGTGCAGCAGTCCCGGCTACAATGTACACACTTGGCACATGCATCGATGATACATATGATACCAAGCAATGCCGCACAACAGCGCCAGCAGCACTGCTACCAGCAGGCCTGGGGCATCAAGCCTGCTGACAGCGAGGAGCCATGTGCATGTGCAGGCCAGCAGCACAAGCAAGGCCGCACGCACAGCTGCAGGCAGGCTGCGCGCCGCCCCCTGGCCGCGCCACGACAACAGCTGGCGTGCACCAGGGCTATTGCACCTGCCGCATCCACAACACAGGATGCACCTTGCCGTGCTCATGAGCCAGCAACAATGCACAGCCCACGGCATGCTCTGCTTCAGCCTGAACAATGCAGGCGGCGAGAAAGATGATACCAAAATGCTGCTGGCCACTGACGCTGTCACATCAAAGGTAGCACAGACCAGAAGTGGCCCGGATTGTACATTTGTTCAGTACACACAACCCACCAGGTTCATCCAACAAGTCGTAGGTAAGCCATGGCTGAATCACAAGACGATGCGCATTCCTACTATTCTACAGCATTTGCCTTTGCAGGATGCTCCTCCTGCACGGCTGCTGGCCAGCTGCCGGTCAAGTGCCGCAGCGTCACACGATGCAGGCCAAGGTTCAGCTTCCGCTTGCCAACCCCTGCGAGCACTTTCTGCACTGCAGGTATCACCCCAACACAAGACCCCCGACACAAGACCCGCAGCACCAGTCAACAGCTGCCTATCCCTCCAGCCTCATCGGAAGGGCACTGGCTGGATGAACCTGTCCATGTCCACATTAATGACCTCCATCAGCTCCTTGCAGAGCCCGCAGTGCTGGCTGTGCTCCTGCAGGTGCCGCTGCAGGCACTCCCCGCTGCAGTACTGAGCAACCTCGCAGCTGCTGCACTGCGCCGCGGCGCCCCCGCTGAGGGGCGCCCGGCATGCGCTGCAGCACGACCGCCCACTGAAGTACCAGTGGCTGAGCATTAGCAGGTCGTCTATGCTGCGGCTGATGACCTTCACGTAGCAGCAGTCATCCACCTTGATCACCTGGGGCGGGCAGCAGCGCACATGCACAGCAGGACTGCGCTGGCAGCACCACCTGGTGGTTTGGGGGAGCAGGCGTGGGGCCGCGTGCATGAGGTCTCGTGGGTGTGCAGCTACTGGACGCTTTGCCAGACCGCACGACGCAATGCGCGCGCAGCTCACTGGCTTGGGGTGTGGGGGGACGCGCCGCATCCCCCCAGGTGCAGCACAGGACAGCGCAGCAGCAACTGCTACAGCGCACGCTGCGGCCCCAACAGAGTGTCAGAGTGTCGGGCCACCGCCAGTGCTGCAGCGCTGCCCCGCACCTGCGTCATGAGGTCGCTGAAGTAGGCCTTGGCCGCGTAGCGCACAAACACGGTGGCGCCGCGCCGCAGCTGCGCGTACTCCATGTGCTGGTCGGGGCTGAACAGCACGCTGTTGCAGTGCCCCGTGAGGTCGCGCACCTCCACGCGGTGGAAGAAGTCCGCCATCTGACGGCCATTCAGGCAGGCGGAGTGCGGCAGGGCGGCAAGCGGCGGTGCACAGACACACCTTGTGTCAGGAAGGTGACGGGACAACGGCAGTTGGCTACTGGGCGCTGCGGTGGGTGTACACATGCAAGCAGGAGGAACTGCCAGTGTGTCGCTGCTTGGTGTGATGTTCATGGCTGAGGGCCGTCCTGGCCAGCCAACCATGCCGCTGCTGCTAAGTGCCATTGCTGTTTGGTATAATGCAGTGTGTCAGGCCTGCGGCTACCACCAGCCTGGCCTGCCAGCACCTGTGTCAAGCTGGCACTGCTGCAGCGGTGTGCTGCATGCATGCATCCAACAACCAACCCCTTCAAATCTAAGGCCACAGCTGCTGCTGCTCACATGGCTGAGAGAATCGTCCATTATTTCAGCGATGTAGCACCAGTGCTTCAGCGGCAGCATTGTGCCTCCGCCAATATCCTGGTAATACTGTGGGTCCATGAACTCATCCACCAGCGGCAGCTCATCAAAGCAAGGAAAGTACTGTCTGTTATCTAAACTGGTCATGGCCGCTGCCGCCTGCAGCTGCCGATGTGCAGGAGCCTCCCAGGCCCGCCGCCACAGCTGCTGCCGCTGCTGCTGCTGCTGCTGCTGCTGCTGCTGCAGGCCGCACCGGCGCGTGTACGACGGCAGACTAAAAGCCGTTGTTTAGCGAAGGTCACAAATACTATATGCCAGCATCCGCTGGTCCGGCAAATCGGAAGGGCAGCCTGCTGTTGCTGGCAGCAGAAGCGCACACGGCAGGTCTGTGCAGGAAGCGATATAATGCAGACAGTCCCCCACCCGTAGCTGCCTATGCATGATGTATTGAGAGCACGCGTTTAGCGCGTGAGCGTTCGAATGCTGCTGCTGTTCTGCTGTTCTGCTGTCACACACATCTGGGTGACAACACTGCTGTCAGGATCATGTGCACGGATCCCTGCAGCATGGATTCTTGCAACATCCAGTGCGCAGCGAACCAACAACGCTCTGTCCTGCAGGTGGTCGATTTTGAACAGCATCGCCCGCGCTGATCCGGCCTTGTTTGTTCTGCTTTGTGCCCTTTAAGTGATCCTATTGCTTATAGAGACCTTGGGTTAGCCTTGTGCGTCCCAGCAGCAACAGTTCGGAGAGAGCAGTAGGCAGCGAGCTGAACAGCAGCAGGGCCAGACAGCAGCGTCAGGCCACCCTGACCTCCGAAGCAGACGATTAAGAGCAGTATGCATCACACGCACTCGTGATCAAAGCGGGAAGCAAGCAAGTGCGAAGCGGAGAGTTTCGCGCAACAACAACAGCAGCTCGAAAAGAGCAGCAGCAGCATACTACTGCTTTCCGCACGAGGGCATTCTGATCGTCAGCTGCACTCAGTGGCATCTGCAGCAGCAACAGCAATATGGCAAAGAACTTCTTCGACTTGCTGGGGTATTCCTCTGACGAGCTGGCAGACACCATGCCAGAGAAGATTGTGCAGGTGTGCTGCTGGCGTGGCAATCAGCCCACTGCTAGTGCAGCTGCAGCCAAGGATTGTTGTGATATGTGCAGCTTAGGATCCTCAGCCGGGTGGTGGTTATGTGGGTAGGTCAGCAGCAGAGGGGTGGCAGCAGATGCTCCTGCTGCTGCTGCTGCTGCTGCAGACGCAGCAGCTGCAGCAGCATCTGCTGGTTGTGCTGTAATACACTAGCACCCTGCAACTTGTGCTGTGTGTGCCCAGTTTCAACAGTTCGGTTGCACTTGCTTGAGTTCACCACAAATCCCAGAAGCCTAGGCAGAGGAGGGTGCAGCATCATGCTTCTTGCTGGCGCATGTTTATGCAGCCTGTATTTGCTGCTTCTGATGCTGCCAGGCCTTCCATGACAACGGCAAGGATGGCGTGCGCGTTCTGATGTATGAGGAGATGTCCAAGCGCCTGCAGGCACCCCTGCACATACACAGCTGCAACGAGGACGGTGTGCCCAATGCAGAGCCAGATGTGTACGGCAATGATCAGCCAGGCGAGCCAGTCAAGCTGATCAGGGAAAACACAGACCTGTACAGGAGGTAAGCCCGTACGCAGCAGCAGCAGTGGGGTTCTGTGGGGGTATCTGCGTGATGGCATGAAGCGTGATGCAGCTTATGGGTGGCTGTGTGCCGTGCTGGCATGGCCGCAGGTTGTGCTGTGACTGGTGTGTGACAACACCTGCACCGTTACAGCTCTGCCGTGCTTGTGCTTGCAACGGCTGTGTACTAGCTGCAACGGTGATTCTTGGCAGGTGACATCACCAGGAGCTTGCACTGTATCTGTTAAAATCAGTCTCATCATCATCATATTACCCATTCAAATTTTCATCATCATCAATATTCATTCAAATTTTCGTCATCATCATATTACCCATTTAAAATCAGTCTGTCGCATCATCTCCCTTGTTGCCTGCACTACGCTGCCTGACATCCCCCACCGTTCACACCCGAACCTGTGGTGCCTGACGCCCCTGCCTGCCTCGCCGGCTGCGCTCACCTTTCCTGCCACCCTTTACGCGATGTGCCTGTGCACCGCCAGGCACGGCGACCCCATCTCTTCCCCAGAGCGCTCCCCGGAGCCGCCCAGCGCGCCATCGGGTGGCGGCGCTGCACGCAAGCGCAGCTCAGGCGCGGCCGGCGGCGGCGGCGGCGGAGGTGGCGGCAGCAAGGCCACCGGGCCTGACGCCTGGGAGCGCCGCTTTGCTGACCTGGCAGAGTTTGTGGCGAAGCGCGGCCACCGGCCCCGCCGCACCGCCACCGAGGACGCTGAGCGCCACCTGCACTACTGGATGGGCCAGCAGCAGCGCAAGCTGGGCCACAACGAGCTGCCCAAGGACCAGGCCGACAAGCTCGAGGCGCTGCTGGCCAGGACAAAGGGCAAGAAGGTTGAAGGGGGCGGCGGCGGCGGTGGCGGCGGCAGCAGCCGGAAGAGCGGCTCACGCAAGAAGCGCGCTGCTGCGGATGCTGGCAGCGGCGACAGCGAGGATGAGGCAGCTGCACAGGCTGTGGAGGACGACGGAGACGACTAGGCGTGGCACTGGTGCGGCAACTGTGCCTGGCGCTGTATTGTGCCAAATTGATGCGGGTTGATAAGGGGGCTGTTTTGGTGCACTGACTGGTACGTGCAGCAGTGCCTGCTGCTGGGTGCGCTGTGCAGATGCAGTGGCAGTACACATGCGCCACTGGAAGCACACGCTGATGCTGCAGCTTGCAGGGCTGAAGCAGGTTGCTGCATTGCCAAGTTGTGGCGGTGTGTGCTGCTGTGCGTGGCTGACGCGTGAAAAAAGTGTGGGAAGCAGTTTGACGGTGACGCTGTGGCTGCTGGTGTGCGAGTGAGAGTGAATGGATGGCACGGGCATGGCCTGAGCTCGGTTGTGGGGGGGGGGCAGGTCCTGGGAGGGCCCAGGCTGGGCAGGGCCTGAGTTGCTTGCTGGCTTGCTTGATGGATTTGTGCAAGATTGATTGAGCTGCTGGTTGTGGTTGAATAGAATGCTCATGGTCACACTACAGACCTTGTGGTTGCATGTTGATGGGGCCGCAGAGCTCAACATTGTGGTGGCAGCTGGCAGGCGTGTGGTTGCGCACGAGTACGCTTACATGCCAGCTGGTAGGTCACGGAGGTTCTCGGTTTGGTTGGCATAGCCTGCTGCAGTTGAGGCAGGTCTCGTCTAAGCAGCCGCCGCAGGTGTATACGCTTGCGACTGCCACATTGCCACGCTTGCCTGTTTCTGTGCTGGCAGCTCTCTCTTACCATACAGCTGCACTAGAATTTGCCAAGCTTTTAGACACTGCTCATGTGTGCTTGTCTTTGCTGCCTGCACGTGCATCTACTACAGCTGCACAGCAGGTTTGCTCCAGGTGCACAGCTGTACAGCTACCTGGAACCCAGGTATGACACGTTGTGCGTGCTTGTCACTAGAGCATGTGTACTCAAGGCCAATGATGGGCCTCATGCTATGTTCCTGTCTGACATTCAGGCTCATCCAATGTTGTTGTGTCCTGCGGCTTGCACACATTCTTGCGATGTCGCAGATGCATCATTGGACCTGTGTCAGAGCTGTTAGTCTAAAATGTGGGTGCCGATTTGCGGTGTAATAGTACTACTTCAGCAAAGCTGTTTCATCTTGCACCAGCTTCAGCTTTAGTGCAGCTGGCAGCTGACCTAGATTGCTAGGCTGCTGTGCATTCTGGGCTAATTCCTCTTAGGAAAAGAACCAATGGAGCATAACAGAACAACCATGCACTTCAACGATTAGTAGAATGTCCCCGGCCAGTCTCCGGCGCTGCCACATCAGCTGACCTGTGCAGCCTTGACAAGTGGGTTCACCACTGGATAGAAAGTCGTGCAATGCACTGGAACTCTGGTAAACTTAACGTTGAAGGTTAGCTCAGTGCTTTAAACACTTCGCTCAACGTAGTTCCCATCCTCTCTAAAGTTGGACATTGCTCCACACCGTGATGTGTGCAAGAGCTCTACCGGCTTGACCTCCGTTGCAAGTGTGGGTTCCCTGGATCCATTGTCGCCACCCTGCGCGGAACGGGGCTTTCATATTCTGCGCTGAGCACAGCAGCAGCAACAGCACTGGGGTCTCCACCTTCAATCACACTTAGGCTTGCCCTGCATGGCAGACGACGCAGTGGAATTGACAGGCGGGGAGGCAGCGGATGGTGGCTACAGCAGGGTCAGCAGCAGCTGTGAACCATGTGGTTCACTGTCTGGCTTGGACGAGTATGACACCTGCAGTGAAGATGAGCAATCCCTTGAGGAGTTCCTGCAAGATGAACACGAGCTTGCAGACACAACAGCAGCACAGCATGAGGACGGCCGAGATATGCAGGGCATTGCCTGGAACAGAATGCAGGTGCGGCGCTGTTGCGCAGCTGGCAGAGCATGTGACATGCGTACTGTGGCAGGCACAGCAGCGCTTCACTGGCTCCCCGACAATTGTGCAAGGTGCACCTGCAGATGCAGCTATGCTCTTGTGGTGGTGTTGCTTGCTTACTTGCAACAGCAGTCAGCTGGTGGCTGCAGTACAGCTACTGGTCGGCCTTGCCAGCCCCTGCCCCTCAAGGGGCGCTGCATCCCAGCGGCAGCCCACTTCCTGCTCACCATGCTGCCACACCACACACACACACACACACACACACACACACACACACACACACACACCACACACCACACACACACCACCACACACACACCACACACACACACACACACACACACACCACACACACACACACACACACACACACACACACACACACACACACACCACACACACACACACCACACACACACACACCACACACACCACACACACACACACACACACCACACACACACACACACACCACACACACACACACACACACACACACCACCACACACACCACACACACACACACACACACACACACACACACACACACACACACACACACACACACAACACACACACACACACACACACACACACACACACACACACACACACACACACACACACACACACACACACACACACACACACACACAACACAACACACACACACACACACACACACACACACACACACACACAACACACACCACAACACACACACACACACACACACACACACACCACACACACACACACACACACACACACACACACACACACACCACACACACACACACACACACACACACACACACACACCACACACACACACACACACACACCACACACACACACACACACACACACACACACACACCTACCTGGCGGTGCTCACCCGCCAGCACCTCATGCAGCTGCACCCATGCGCCCCCAGCAACAACACGTCCCCTGCACCACACACGCCTGTGCCGCGACCAGCAGATGACCCGCGATCAGCTGCGCCAGCAGCGCCTGCAGCAGTACCGCAACTACATGAACTGCATACCAGAGGCGGACTGGGACGCAGTGCGGCGCGAGCTCGTCACATCCTGGCCGCAGCCCAGCCCCTGCCCACCGCCGGCCTGCCCGTACCGCTTCGTGCGCAACTGGCGCGGCGTCTCCAGCAGCATCGTGCACTTCCAGCTGCGCAACCTGCTGTGCGCGGCCAGCGCGCACGATGTGTACGTCGTGTACGACAACAGGGTGCAGCACTGGAACAGCGTCACGCGGCGCGTCGGGGACGTGCTGGACCTGCGCGGCGCGCCCGCGGGGCCCCGCCTGCCTGGCCTGGGGCGTGTGCTGGTGCGCACATGGGCCCCGCCTGCTGCACCCGCGTAGCCTTTCCTTGTTACCCCGCTGTTGGCTGTGCTGGTGGCTGCAGCCGCTGAGCTGAGTGAGGCGTGCAAGTGCTGGCCGGCATGTGTCTTGGTTGGCGTGCTTCCAGCTGAGTTGGCATGGATTGCGGTCAGCAAGACGCGGGCTTCATCACAGCAAGCAGGGAGCAGGCGTGACAGCCGCAGGCGGAGGAGTTACACTGTGGCTTGGCTGGTGTGAGGCTGACCAGGCGTCTGCGAGCTGGCCCCTGCACACTGCCCACAGACAGGCCTCCATGGCCTGCAGCTGTCCACACCATTGCTGCTGCTGCCGCTACTGCAGCTCAAGCTGCTGCCTGGTGGGGTTGTGTGTGCTGCAGGTGAGCACGCTGTGTGTGTCTGGGGGGCTGGTGGCTGCTGGCGGCTTCACTGGGGAGCTGGTGCTGGGGCGGCTGGCCCGCAGCGAGCCGGGGGCATGCTGGGGTGACGAGGACAGCGAGTTTGAGGAGGAAGAAGAGCAGCAGGACATGGAGCAGCAGCAGGATGAGGAGTATGGTCGGGGAAGGAGCAGCAGCATGGACGCTGACGGGTCACCTGCAGCTGCATCAGGTGCTGTAGGCTACCAGCAGCAGCAGCAGCCCTGGCGTGGCAGTTGTCAGGAGTTGCCGCTGTGGACAGCTGCAGGCAGCAACAGCAGCTGCAGGCGGCTTGGCCTGCAGGGCCAGCGAGGGCAGGCTGTGGAGCCGATTAGGGCAGCCAGCACCCAGCAAGCCGCAGCAGCGAAGCAGTATGTGTGGGATTGGAAGCAAGAGCAGGCAGGGTTCAGGCTGCAGCCACAGCAGCAGCAGTGCAGCTGGCAGCACCAACCTGCGCAGTTACACCAGCACCAACGATGCCAGCAGCGCCGGAGGCTGTCATCATCATCACATCATCAGCAGCAGCAGCAGCCAGCAGCAGCAGTGGCCGCCCCTGGTGCGCTTGAGTCACCAACCAGGTTCTCCGCAGCAGCAGCAGCAGCAGCAGCAGCAGGAACAGCATCATCGGCAGAGGCATCAGCAGCAGCTTCAGCAGCAGCAGCTCCGGATGCAGCAGCGGCCTGAAGACCATGATGTGCTGATGGGTGCCGCCGGAGCAGCAGCGTGTGAGGTGCTGCACAGCTGCCGCGTCACGCACAGCGACAACGGCATCACCAACGGCCTGGAGATCTTTGACTCCTGTGAGTGCTGTGCGCTGTGTGCCACGCAGCAGCCGGTGCGCGGGAGTTGCCAGCCGGGTGGGCATGAGTGCGCCAGACCCAGGGTGTATTCACAGCGACCTGGCATCACGCAGCACACAGCCGCACTCTGCGCAGGCTCACCGCAGCAACACGGCCCTCTTGTCACCCGCGCATATCTGTTGTTGGCTACGGGTGTCGCCTGCCGCGGTCCTCTGAGCCCAGCGCCCTGCCGCTGCTGACAGCCGCTGCTGCCTGCTGCCGTCCTGCCGCTGCGCTGCTGGCACCCGCTGCCGGCCTGCAGGCAGCTACGGCTGCTGTGTGGTGGCCTCCAACAACGACTGCAGCGTGCGCCTGTTTGACGTGGAGGGGCTGCGGCTGCGGCAGCGCCTGGAGTTCCCCTTCGCCGTCAACTACGCCACGCTGCGTCCCGAGGGCGCGGCACTGGGCGGGGGCCCGGTGGTGGCTGTCGTCGGTGACGACCCGCTGACGTGGCTGGTGGACTGCAGGAGCGGCCTCGAGGTGAGGCTGCTGCCCTGGCCAGCGGCTGCCCTGGCCAGCGCCTGCCTCTGTACTGCTGCTGCTGCTGCTGCTGCTGGTGCTGGTGCTGGTGCTGCCATCGTGCTTGCGCAGTGCTGTTTGGTGACACTGTGTACGTGTTTCATGGTACCCGTTATGTTGGTCCTATGTGCAGCAGCAAGGTGTGTGTTGGTGAGACTGGCCAGGCCTGTAACGTGGGGCAACGAGCAAGCCTGGCTGATGGGCTGCAGCAGTGGGCAGGGCGTGGCAGTGAAGGCCTGCAGGCTCACGCGTGTGTGAGTGGTTCATCGTTGCGTGGGTGTGCGTGTGCATCTTCAGTCCTGCTTGTGCACCCGTGCCTCTGCTAAGGGCATGTGAGCCGCGCCAAGGGCTTTGCAGGCAATGAGCTTGGGGGCTGCGTACATTGTGTCCAGTGGCACGTGCACCTGCCCGCTGCCTGTTTATTGCTGCCTGCGCGGCGTGTGCGGCGGGAACTGCACCTGCCTTGTCCAGCTGCTAACTGCACTCCCTGTCTGGTGTGTACTTTCGCCTGTGTGCTGCCGCTCCTGGCAACCTGCCGCCAGGTGATGAAGCTGGGAGGCCACCGGGACTTCTCTTTGCAGCGGTGTGGAACCCTGCCGGCCAGCTGCTGGCGACAGGCAACCAGGACAGCACCACGCGCGTGTGGGATGTGCGCCAGCCCGGCAGCCCCTTGGCGGTGCTCGGGGGCGTCATGGGCGCGTACGCTCGCTCAGGTTCAGCGCTGACGGCGCGTGCCTGGCTGCGGCAGAGCCCGCCGACTTCGTGCATGTGTATGACGTGGCGTCGGGGTTCAGCAGGGTGCAAGAGATTGAGCTGTTTGGGGAGGTGGCGGGCATCAGCTTCAGCCCAGACGCGCAGGCGCTGTTTGTGGCGGTCAGCGACAGCATGTACAGCAGCCTGCTGCAGTACCAGCGTGCCTGGCCACACTGCGCGTGAGCTGCGGCTGGATCAGGATGCAGACTCATGCAGTGATGCGGCTTGCAAAGGAGTCAGTGCAGCAGGAGGTGGCCTGCTGCCCCTAGGTTGCAGCTTGTGTTGTTTATTGCTGCAGCTGTAGAGCGACTTGCAGTCACAAGTCGCTACTATGACCAGTGGTCATGGGTCTGAGCAGCGCAACAGTGTTGGTGAAAGCATTTGCCGGGTTGTGCAGCAGCCCGGCTGACAGCAAGTCTTGCACCTGCAGGAACAGCGTGCTGCTGACTATGGTTGTTGGCCTGCTGTTTAGGCAGGCGGAATGCCCTGCTTGGATGTATAATGACACAGCACTGCATGCATGCATGCAAAAGAATGCCCCACATGTTGTGGCACAGGTGTCTGTCGGAAGTGCCTCGGCTGTATTGCCTGTGTGTTGTTGCGTTGTAGGCATGCAGGGCCGGCAACGTATGAGTGTTTGCAATGCTGAGAGGACCCGTTTGCACCACTCCTTGGCTTGATTGCACTTGCTTTCTGGACCCCTTGCACGGTATGAGTGCTTGCAGCACAGTCTGGCTCGATTGCACTTGCTTTCTTGACCGCTTGCACTGCGGGTGCGCTTGCATCACAAGGTGATTTTATTGCAGCGCTTGCTGGACCCTTTGCTCCCGCATCCAGGGGACGCAAGTGACACAGCTTGGTGTACATCGTGCATGTGTAGCACAAGTGAGTTGTTGTGGGCATCCCTGTGAGTGTGTCATGCGTTGGTGGATTCATCTGGGAGCTGTAGCTGTTGGGGTGCCTTGTGTGTGTGTGTGTGGTGTGTGGTGTGATGCTGATAACCACAGCAGAGCTGCTGTGGCAGTGGGCCTGGATACACTGCTGGCCACGTTCACGTTTACATTGGTGTACTGGGCGGGCTTTGATGCCCAAAGCTCATGTACTAATGGCACATCTCCTTGTATTGCAACCAAATGTTGCATCTTGGGCTGCCATGGCACACGTTGCTGCTTGCCTTGTGCATGCCGATTGCAGTGATTGCGTTTGGCAAATGCAACACGTGTGGGTGTGTTTACGAATAATTGGACGTGTGACCCATGGTTGTCAACGCTGTCAGGCGCTGAGTACGCAACTGCATCTGGCCTTTGAAAGGCCTTTACATTTGCTGGTTGGCAACGCTGCTTGACAAGTGTCAACTTGGCACTACAACTTGGGCTGCCAGTTGAATGGTTTATTGTGGCCTCACATTGTGGGGCTGTTCCATGCATGAGTTGGCATTGAACTTCAGCACTGGCCATAGCCCCTCACTATGGGTCAGCCCCCCGCCTCCATAGTCAGATTGTTAGTGTTAGTGTGGGGCATGTAAAAGATCACGGCACTAGCTTGCAGCACACCGTGAGTAGCATGTGTGCAGCCTTTGGTTGGCACCAGGCAGGACTCGAGTCCTCGAGCTCGGGATCGCCATCACGTTGTCGGGCGAGTTCAGTGGTGAGAGGCCCCTGTTTGTGGTATTGTTGCAGTTTTAATTGTCTGAACTGACGAAAGCATGCGTGAAGTTCAGGGGTGCTTTCCCGGATGCTGCTGTTTCTTGCCAGAATTGCTAAAAGTGCCAGCAGCGGCGCCCGCGCTCACGGGTCGGGATATCGTAGTGCTTCAAAAGGTTGATAAACATGTTGATACACATGTCTGTACCGTAGCTTTGCATATCGTACACGGTCTGCCCCGAGTTTTGGCCTTTCATACAGCTCGCTGCTGCAGTACAGCAATGCGCGGCCGCGGCTCGGGGTTGCGCTGCCTGGCCAGGACTATCCGAACCTTTTCGTACATGCAGGCCCTATTATTCACCTTCTAACACTATTGTCAGCAATTTTTGTATCAAGGTTTCGAAGCACTACTATAAGCCGCATAAATCATCAAGCTCGACGGAATTGTCCCATGCATGGTGGTTGACATCCCTGAAACCACGCCCGAAGACCATGGCATAGATAATCTGACAAGTCAATCATACAGTTATTTTTTGAGCTCCCACCAGAAAGCATTGCGAGGGTCTCTTCTGGGTCGGCAGGTGCAAATGGCGTGCAAATGGCGCGCAAGTTTGGTCGACAAACCCCCGTTGAGGGGGCAAATTACGACCGTGCGGTAGCAACTTGACCCAGTAAAATAATTCAATAACTTGGCGCCCTCACGTCGACCCGTCGATGCACACATATGTGCGTGAAGCCCTGATTGCAACATATCCAACAACAAGCATTGCTTTGAAGGTGTGTCGTTTTGCATTTACCTGGAGCCCAGGAGCCGTTAAATCCGTTCTTTTACATATGCCAACGCTCAAGACTCCCGAGGGCGGCCCTGCAACAACTGGACTGAAGTAGTTGCGCCATGAGCTTTAGGGCCACCATGGGTTCAAAAGGCTGTCACTGCAGCTTTGAATAAATGGACCTAATAACAGCACATTGCAATTGCACGTTATGGTGCTGCAATTCATTACACTGCGCAAACAGATCAAGATGCCATCATCATCATATCACCCATTCAAGCCATAGCATCAGATCAAGATGTTACAGTGCAGCCCTCGACTACAATGCGCATGGAAGGCTTGGTGCACTGCTGCACCTGATCCTCCTGCGTACACTCAATGCATGCAGCCTCTGCTCTGCTGTGCCATCGACGATCAGTGTGTGCAAGTTCACCACTGACCAACATCAAGTTCACCACTCAAGGATTGGGCACTGCCGTATCAGCAACTGCTGCAGTGGCGCTCATCAAGGCCAGACCCATAGCTGCAGCTTCTTGTGAATGCACTGAATGATAATGACTCGCTGTCTGCTGTGACAAGGCGGGGAACTGCAAGCTGCACGACGCACGCATGGCCCATATAGGTGTTGCATACAGGCCAGAACTTCACAATGGCAATTGCCAAAAGTCATATGTGACCCTTCAATGAAGGGAGCTGCACCATTCATTGCGTGCCACCAGGGATAGGTGTGATAGTGCTCAGAAGGCAAGCATGCAAACCAGCCAACAGCAATACTTTGTGGTCAGTGTATGAAGCAGTCTCAGCGCATCCCGTCAACCATGCTGCTCGTGCTAACCTGTCCCTGTCAGTGCATGCTGATGCGGCTGCAATGATGTGACCAGGGTGGCGCACACAACTGCACAGCTGCTTGAAGCAGCATGTCCAGTGCTTTCTTGTGAACATGGTCACTTGTCGTGTGTGACTGGTGAGCAATGCACTGCACCAAGTCAGGCTCAAACATGCTGCTGACAGTGACCTCACACAGGTGAATGCAGCGTGCAATTGTACTGTTGAATTTCAGCCAAGATGTCAAGGCCTCACACGTGTGACACACAGCACTCAATGCACATGCTGCCTGCTGAGATGACAACATAGTATGGCATGCATTACAGCACGCTTGCAGTGCTTTGTTTGTGTGTAAAGGAATGTGGTGTGCACACTTGAAATAACGAAGGGTTGCAGCCGCTGCAGTGACGGCCAGATTGCAGCGGCCTTGTGCCGAAGGTGGCTGCCCTGCATGCACTTGCACTCATGTGGTGTGTTGCTCGTCAAATAACCATCTGAATTTAACCACCTCCCCGTGGCAATTTAATGCTAAGCACCACATTCAACCATGCCAGGGAGCAGCAACACGTGTCATGCTTGATTCCCCCTTGTGCTAGCTGAATGGCACACGGGGGTGGCAAGGCATAACACTTGATCCAGTAACCTCCAAGTGTTGCAATGCACAACACAACAAGCCTTGCTGCAGCCACACGTGATATAACCTTCAATACTTGGCCACTCTCTACATCACCAAGCACTGCTGTGCGCCTCGCTGAGGCAGCACCGCAAGAGACGCTGGCCGCCCAGCAGCACTGCATTTCCTGTCTGTTGGCTGAAAGCTTAGGTCAAAATAGCAGGTAGGAAGCAGTCGATAGTCTGCCAAGCTCAGGGCTGAGTGACAATGATTGCACAGGATTTGAGCCAAACAGCTGCCAATTCAGGCAGTCAGCAGGATGTGCACATTTCAGGCAGTCAGCAGGATGTGTGCGGCAAGCGGCACACACTGGGGAACAGGCCCTAGGCCTTGGCAGGCCAGGGCGTGAGGGAAGGTGGGGGCCCCTGCATCTGCCTTGCGCTGTTGGCAAAGCAGGGCAGGCGAGCAGCCAACGTAGCAATCACCAAGTAGAATGCAACAATTGAGTCACTGCAAAAGGCAGGGTGCAAGCTGGCAAGCTGCAGAAAGTTACTGACGACCATATCTTGCATGTACTTCCACATGTGACATAATCGGTGCAAGGCCTTTGGCGTATGCACGCCGCAGCAGCCAGCAGACATGCTAGGCATTGCTTCATGCGTCTGCCGCCGCTGTCGGCTGGCGTGCTGACATGATGCAATGGGATGCGTTGGCGCATCACCCAAAAGCTGACATGGCGTTGCATCAACTCCCTGGCCCACACACCCCACAGCAACTGAAGACAGCAACACATGTGAGCCCAGCTGCCAAAGTACTACCCTAGGTACATATTGTCTTCAATCGTGTAAGTCGTCGAGCGTCAGCACATGACGCTCCAGTCAACATGCGCACAGGGACACGCAGGCAAGCGCCATGCGCTGCTTGCAGCAGTGCCGATAATCTGCACACTGGGTGAAGCAGCCATCCAGAAAGACACGCACCACATTGCACCCACACTGCACTGCACATGGCTTGCAGGCGCCGTCGGCCAGCAGGCAGGGTGCAAACAAAGCCACCGGCGATTTCGTCTTCAAACATAGGGTACATGGCGGAAGTGACACAGCACAGGTAAGCGGAACGGAGCTCTTCCCCCCCTTCCGTCAGCCACGTGTAATCATGCAAGGATGTGCATCTTTGCATATCACCGAAGCACCATCTGGCTGCATCCTTGCAGATGATGAGAGGGTAGAGAGGCAGCGCGGCTGGCCCTTGCCAGGCCTCTGTGCAAGTAGCAGCATCAAAACCTGGCAAGATGCCTGTGCGCGCCTGGTAGTAAACAATTCAAGGTAACAGCAAACCGCTTGCCCTCGCAACACTATATACCAAACTACTTCAAGCCAAAGCATCTGGCGCGGCTGGCAGGGACAGCAGCCGGTCCTTGCAAACTAGCAGCTACAGTCCGGCACCTGCTTCACCCAAAACGCACCACTGGCAAAACAGAACACCCTTCAGAAAAAAAACTTCAGAGCACATACGCCAACAGTGGCCTGATGACACCGCAGGTTGTCCACAACACTCAACTTGAGACACAGTCGCTGCACAACTCAGTGCCTGCATTATCCAATGATGCATGCTGCTGCATGCTGCAAAGTGTCCATTGCACAAAACGACATCGCCAGTGCTTGCAAGTACCACTCTTGTGCCCGCAAGCTGCCCTGGTTGGCGCCAAGCACCAAAGCACTCATGTAAACGAGTTCGTCCTGCATTCAGAACCCCACCATGCAAGGTGAAGATGGGCTGCGTTGCACCAGTGCTCGCCATGCAGACAACACTGTACAAGCATTTGCTGAAGACACCCTCACCAAGCACCTCACAGTCAATCCTAACAATGCACCTTCTATCAGACCGGCACTCGCAAGTATGCAGCGCTCTATTGACGTTGCCACCCTGAAGTCGTATCACATATCACAAGGGGGGTGCCGGCGCGCGCTGCATGGCCGCCATGCATCAATGTTTGGCAGCAGGGAGGCGCGGCAACATGAGAGACAAGACGTCGCATCTTAGTTGCACATCGTAGCTGACCATTTGTAATGGTGAAGCCCTGGGATACATGCTGCAAGTGCAGCTGCCGGGTTAGCGGCATGCACAGACACATGTGATGCTGATGCTGTGCGCACCAGACATCCTCTGTTGCCTGGGCTACTCACCACAGCAAGGTAGCGCATCCTGCCACGCAGCAGTGCCTGTCGCAACACGCATAGCTTGCACTTGCAGCACCTGCATGGTAGCTAGTAAGTTGAAGTCTGCTACCGCTCAAATGTCCCTGTGCCGCAACAATGCATGTGGTCAACGCTTCAGCACATAGGCTGCTCGTGAATCCAGACATCACAATCGCTATGGCATCAGGGCAATGTGCTACCGGTGCCCGCTACACTGCGGTGCGGCCTCGCATGCAGAGTCAGCTGCACAGCAGCAAGCACGTACGCACCATGTCTCTGCTCGCATATCCAATGACAAGCGCACACGCAAAGGACCTGGGACAAAAAAATCTGCCATTGTAAGACGGTGACTCGCCGCTGCAACGCTCCTCGATTGTGTTCATGGTATGCGGCACAGCACTCAAAGGCACATCATCAACCGCCTAATCACATCACCCTAGCTCTGCGCCCTGAGCCGTTGATCACCGTGGGTGCCAGCCACTCTGCGGCAACGTCACCCGTACAATGCAACGGGTGATTGGCCACCGGGCAGCTGGCACCAAGCAACCTCACAGGCCAGCCGGCGTTTGAATACAATGATGACATCCCCTGTCGCAACCCGTACAACTAATCCGCCTCTCATTTCCACAGGCTGCCGCAACAATATGTATGCAGTAGGCATGAGGCTGAACAACAACGTGCATGCTGTCTGCTGCAAGACGCATACCTTGCACAGCAGGCGGCACCTGCAGTATGCGCGTCGCCACAGCCCTTGGACGTGTGTGCAAACCTGGGTGGCTCGACTCTTCAGCAGTCTTGTCAAGCCACCTTGCTTGTCCCAAGCCCTTGATGGTGCACATGTACCGGCAGTATGACATAACAGCGTCTGCAGCCAGCGCAGCTCTTTCATGCAGGCTCAAACACACCCCAGCACGCCACAGGCCGCGGGTACTCTACGGCTTCTGATCCCATTGCAGCTGTGCTCCACAGCCACAAGCACTCCTGGTCCCAGCACAGCGCACATACAGCCCAACATATGCTGACAACACGAGAACCCAGCCTCCACAAAAGCAAAAACACCCATGGCGGTGCACTTGAGCACGCTGCTGCACCCTGGGCTACACTCACGCTCAGTGCTGGCAGCAAAGGTGCCGCCTGCACACAAACAGATGGCGCTCACTCCCGGTTTGTGTCGTGCCAGCTCCTTACAAATGCTCTCCCCCAAGCCAGCTCCTGCGGGAATTTCCGCACCAGTTTCCCCTCACCCTCAGGCCTGCTTGGTCAGCGCTGCAGGCCAGTCACACCTCTCTCACCCCGAGCCCAGCAAGCGCTCAGCGGCAGACTCAGCAGCGGCCGTAACGCAGCACCATGCAGGGCGCGTACACCACCACAGAACAAGCTGCCGCCGCTGCAGCTGCAGCAGCAGCAGACTGGGGCTGCGCACCGCTGCAGGCCAGCACAGCCTGTACCAGCCTGTTCTGGTCGGGGCAGCTGCGCGGCAGTGCTGCTGCCAGTGCAACAGGCGACAGCACAGCTGCAGTTGGGACTGCAGTTCCGCTGCGCACAGCCACTGGGCTTGTCACGGGTAGGGCAGGCAGCGAGTCTGGTACCAGCAGCTGGGCTGCTGTGGGAGTCTCAGGCACAGACGACGCAGGCAAGCCGCGGTTGGTGCTGTTGCGCGGCTGAACTGCCAGGAAGCAGCGCAGCAATGCAGCCTCGCCAAACCCCGGGCCCGCCTCCTGCTGCTGCGTCATTGGCACCGCAGTGGGGCTCAGCAGGTGGTGCGTCTCATGCACGGCCTGCAGCACGACCAGCGGCAGCCGTTTGAAACAATAAGAACAGACAGTGGAACCAGCAACAAGACTTGAGACAGTTGGCGCGATGGAAGTTTCACAGGAGGCTGCCCTACCTGCATGCGTGCGCTCATTGCTGCATAGCTGCACCCCACTCAACCCGCCCAGCAGCACCACTCTGAGAGCACAGCTGCTGTGCCTACAGGCAACCGCTGCTCACTGGCGCTGCCTGCTTGCCGTGACTCGGCTCGGCCGCTCGCATCTGCACTGCTCAGCCTGCAGCTGGGGCAGCGCTGCTGCCCAGCCACGCACCTGCGCTGTGCCGCCGTTGAGCCAGGCGCTCGCACGCATCTCTGCGATGGTTGGCCGCTCCCCCGGGTGACTGCGCAGCGCCTCCGCCACAAAGTGCCGCGCTGGCGCCGAGATGTGTCGCGGGAACACCACATTTGCCGCCATGATCTTGTGCATCGCGTTGCCGGGGCTGCTGCTGCTGAAGGGCGGGAAGCCCACCAGCAGCTCGTAGGCGAGCACACCCACCGCCCAGACATCCACGCTGGTGTTGTACTGCAGCGTGCGGCAGTGCTTGAAGTCCAGCGGGTGCTCCTTCATGGGGCAGCGCAGAACCTCCGGTGCCATGTAGTCTAGCGTGCCTGCAAACGCATGCAGGCACAGCAGGGGTTGGCACAAGACGGAGCGACAGGACTTCCACACAACCAACAGCACGCGCCAGTTTGTCAGATGGAGGAGCAACGACATGGCAGAGACTCAGCATCAGCAGCAGCAACGGCTCTCCGCCTGAATGCACTGTTGGGATCTCATGACAGGCCCACACGCGTAATGATGCGGCCAGCAGCCAAGCAACTGCCAGCAGGTCCCCCATTCAAGTGTTGAGTGCCGGCATCCCCGCCCCGGCCAGTGTTGTTGTGGTCACCTGCGCGTGTGACGGCGCGCTCCTGGTTAAGGTCGATGGCCAGCCCAAAGTCTGCAATCTTGAGTGTGCCGTCACCAGTCAGCAGGACGTTCTCAGGCTTGATGTCCCTGCAGGCGGTGCAGCACCAGAGCCGCCCGCTTGTGTGAGGTGCCGCGGGAGCCACCATGCACCTTGGCAAGCCACGCTGCAAGAATGCTGTGCGCATACGCAGCAGCACCAGCGTCATCATCATCATCAGCAGCAGCAGCAGACACAACAGTCGTTGGCGTACCTGTGAACAACGCCCTTGCTGTGCATGTATGCCAGTGCAGACAGGAAGGGGCGAAGCACCAGGTCCACCGCCTGCTGCTCCCCCAGCCGCCCGCCAGCCCTGCGCAGCAACCCGTACAGGTCACCCCCAGCAGCATGCTCCAGCACCATCACCACATTATCCCTCTCCTGTAACAGCAGCAGCAGCAGCAGCAGCAGCAGCAGCAGCAGCAGCAGCAGCAGCAGTCGTTTGACACAGGCATGCATAACGCATGCAGGGCCAGAAACGCAAGCATAAGCATGGGTCTACATTGGTGCGCAGTCTGTGCAAGCACGTGCAACACCCACATACACAACCTCAAACGCAGGTGGCCCCTGGTCAGCGACGGTCTCGACCATCGGCACAAGTTAACTGCTTTGGGGCCTGCACACGGGTCCTGGTAGCCAGAGCCAACGAAGCACGGATGGCTGTCAGCGCACCTGGAAAGCCGCATGCATCTGGATGATGTTGTCGTGCTGCAGGTGTGCATGCAGGTACACCTCCCGCAGCACCTGGTAGCGGTTGAGCTCGTGCAGGCGGCTAGTGTGGTACACCTTGAGTGCCACATGACTGTTGCTCTGGCGGTCGATTGCCTGTTGAACGGCAGCAAGTGCAGCGGAGCAGAGTGCAGGAATGAACAGAGCCACTAGCCTGCTGGCTGCTCAATGTGCCTGCATTTGCCTCACATGAATGGCACTGCTGCGTGTAGGCCCAAGTGTTGACTCTACGCATGATACTAAGTGGACACCGGCAGCCACTAGCCTGCTGGCTGCTCACTGTGCGTGCATTCGATTCACATGCATGGCACTGCTGCGTGCAGGCTCAAGTGCTGGCTCCATGATACTAGGTGAAGACCGCTCACGTGGTATACGCTGGAGGCGTAGCCCTGGTACAAGCGCTGAGAGATCCAGAAATCACTCAAGCGCCACTGTGCGCGCTGCATGCCCACAGGAAGCGCAGGCGAAACCACCAGCAGCTGCGTGGGCCTGGGGCTGGACAGTCCTGCTGGGCCAATCGCTGCTGGGCCCTGCACAGGGCCTCCTGCCAGCAACCCATCAGTGCCAAGGCTGCCAGCAGCGCTGCTGCTCAGCACCGCTGAGTTGCTGCGCTGTGGTGGCAGCTGAGATAAAACCTCGCTGCTGCAGCCCGCTGCTGCTGCTGCTGTGACAAGGGAACCTGAAGTTAGCTGGAAAGCGGGGGGGAGAGCCAGCAGTGGTCCTGGCAGGGAAGCTGAGTGCTGGCCATACATGCCAAGTGCGTCACGCGAGGACGGCGCAGGCGATGAATTTATGCGTTGGCAGGCTGGTTGTGCGGCCAGCTTAGACTCCCAGCTGCTTCCAAGCTGCTGTGGCTGCTGCTGCTGCCGTACTGAACCATCACTGTGCCTGTGTTGCCTCAGGCTCCTGCTGGGCGCCTTTGCCGCACTGCGCTGCACATCAGCACCGCAGCTGTCGCAGTCTGCACTGCTGCTGTTTGGATGGGTACTAGTGTCTTGGCTTCCTGCATTGCTGTAGCTTGTTGGCTGCAGGCACGGCAGCTGCAGGCAGGGCAGCACTGGCCTGCGGCGCTGTCCCGCCTGCGGTGCCTGGTGCACTTGCACTCGCTGCTGCTGGCTGCGCGCTGCATCTGAGCCCTTGGCATAATAAGCCGGTTCATCATCTGCGAGCTCTACCTCCCAATCCAAGCTGCTGACTGTCGAACATGGCGACTTGCGGTCACCCCCACACCCACAGCAGTGTGGGCAGGAGCAGCAAGACGCGCTGTCAGGGCTCCCAAGGCTCTCACGGCACACGCCTTCCAGTGCGTTGCTGCTGTTGATACAGGAAGCGGGAGTTGACTGTTGTTGCGTGCAAGCTGCAAGTTGCGTGTCGAGGGCTCCGGGCGCCTTCAGCAGACGCAGCAAGCCAAGCCTGTCCAAGGAAACAGACATTCAAAGTACTGGTTTGTTGGTGGATCTGGCAGCGGACCGGAACATCACTGATGAAAAACGTGGAGGGCTCTTTGTTGACGCTGGCTGATCGTGCTACAGGGTGGACGTGATGGGGCGTGTCATCTTGCAAAATCAAAAAAAGAAGCGCCTTGAGTGCGGGTGTCCCAGGCGCTGCACCTATCTACAAAGGGGGACAAAACGCTGTTCCCGCCAAACGTAAAGTAACACAGTGACTTACCAGCTGCTGCTTGGGCGACGTATGGCGCAGGTTATATTATAACTAGTGATATATTGCTATGGTGTGGCTGCAATTGTCTACATGCGTCAGTGCTAGCGCCGACCTTTTGCTGACGCATGACTGCTCAGGTGCTGCTTTTCGTCAGCATCCACAAACAAAGCAGCTTTAAGCCTTACAGCAACAATCAACATACATACAAGTACCTTACCTTTTCATAGGCAGCAAACACACCGCAAGCCTGTCGAGCGGTGCCCTTGGTCGACCCTTCCCGTCCTCCAGCGTCATGACACTTATTCTACTATGTAAGCTGCTTAAAAGTATTTGCCCGAACCTTGAGCAGCGCTTACTCCTGGCCAAGGCCTCTCACGTCCCGTGCAGACGTTCCTGAACTACTGCTCTCTACTAACAGGCCCAGCGCCAATCAAGCAATCAAGTCTACTCTTTTGAAGTACAGCTGCTCGCCGCGGCAATCATCATCCGTATCTAATGCTGTGTTATCAGTATCTGCGTTGTCAGTACCTTCTCCCTCCTCTCATACGTAGCAAAACATAAATTTAGAGACATTTGATCATATTTACTCGAGTTACGATTGCCAAGTACGTTGAATACACGTAGAGGGCTCTCAATGGCAATATACCCCAACATAACAGTGTTGACCAACAAATATCACCATACATCCGTCACCACAGGCTTCTTACGCTCTTCCAGAGCATCCTTCACTGCTTGTTACCACTACAACAATGACAGTAGACGCACCAGGTTGGTCACATTTGCGGCCTAAGGAGACACCCAGCAGTTCATTCCCTGCGACTAGCTGCAACATGTTGCACAAACAAGTTTGCTGTACCTCTGTTCCTTTATGTAGATGCGCAGGTAAACCGTTTGTTGCATCTTGGTGAGCTAGCAGGCCATTTCATCAGTGGATATCCGATGTCACAAGCTTGTCACACATGGAAATCACCCATTTTTTACTCGTGTGAATCACACCCAATTCGTACACCTCTTTTCCGTCAGCTGAAAGCAAGGTGGTTGCTGTGGTGCCAGCGCGCGTTGGCGACATGTTTTGCAAAACTAACGCAGCATATCTTGAAGAGGTGGACGACTTCCCAACATGAATATGTCATGTCAGGTACTTGAACAGGTTTTTGATAATATGTAGTTTATATACAGAATACTTTCATGCTGCTGTCGGAACTTTCGGGCGGAGCCGTCATTCCGATGGCAAGCAACGCACGTGTGCACGTGGAAGTGCCGCAGCGTTGCAGGACTTGCCAGCCCAGCCACAAAAGTGCTGCAATACTTGCCAGCCCAGCTACAGCAACATTACAGGTGCAGATTGCTACATGGCCAGGAATTACGAAAGTAAATTGCACAGCAGAACACAGTGCTGCTGCAGCATCTGCAATCAAGCATGCTCTACCGGGTATCATAGGGTTTTCCAAGGGCTGGTTTTAGCCGATGCAACCGCTCTAACTTGCCGCTTGGTTGCTTTGAGGTTGCCGTGTTGCTTGACCAAGTTGATCGCAGGTTGCTCTCAAGTTTCTAGTCACTAGTCGGTTGAAATTGTAAGATTTGTTTTTTTTGGCGTTTACAAGGCGCTGCAGGGCGCAGAAAGCGGTGCATGGGGATTTTCCAAACACGGTACCGTGTTTACCGGTAACACCGTTTGTGACTTTTTCGCGGTCTCGCGGGGCCTGTACTGCTCGGTTTGAGCCCGGCAACCCCAATTTGCTAGCTACATAATGCTACTTGGTTGTCAATTGGTTGCTGCCAGGTTGCTCGCAAATTGCTCGGTTGCATCGGCTGAGATCGGCCCTTGGGAAATGCTGTGTTATTGGACAATGTCAGCTGGCAGCTCTGATGAGCCGGCTGCAATTATAAAAAATTGCCAGTGCAGCACAGCATCACTCCTTCATGCTGCCTGCTACTTAACAGCTGGTGCAGTACAGCATTGGCTGCTGCTGCTGCTGCTGTGCTGCTGCTGCTGCTGCTGCTGCTGCTGCTGCTGCTGCTGCTGTTACAAGTTACCGAATTACCGAATTACCAAAGTAGGGCCACTGGCCCACCCGCAAAGGAGCCAAACAAGGCTCATGGGGTCCACAAAACTCAAAAGAAGACCATCAACCGGAAAAATCCGCAACCTCAACAAGCTCAGAGAGCTCAGAACTCAGAGAATCAGTAACTTCAGAAGCACTACTAGTAATGCCATCACTGGGAAGCAACAAATGTGCCAACTCTGGATCGCTACGTACCAGTAAGCAACTGTACAGACACATGTGTATGAAAGCGGCAACCCTGCTCTGTCTTTGCCGCATAAAGTCTGCCAGACATCGCCCGCGCGGGTTTGCTAAGGCATTCGGGTTCTGCCAACCACCGAACTCATCAAACAGACACCAAAAACGCTCCCGGACTAGCTCGTAAGCATCACACTCAAGTACCACGTGGTTACAAGTCCTACGCATCAGAAGCTTTTCTTCCTTGCATAAAAGTTGTTCTTCCTTGCAGGGACAGTGCGACGTGTATGCTCGTGTTGGTGTCTTGAAATGTAACACAAGTGAAACTGACAGGCAGGGACAGCCAGGCCCTCTACATGCAATCTTTTTAAAATGCGCGTATCACCATTAAGCCAGTGGTACTGCTGTGTCTTGAAGCAGGCACATTATTCAATAACGTGCCTGACTGGCAGTCTTGCGTGTGGGGGTTGGGGGCTCTGCTTCTCCCTGCTTGTTTGCCTACTAGGTTACAGTGTATGCGAGCTACTGTGACCATAGCTTGGTCGGAGGCTTGCGATGATTCATCCAGCCTTATCCCTGCCGCTTTGGTGATCCACGCAGTAGTGCAGGTATGCAGGTTACCTATGTGTGGCCTGAAGACAACTGCTGATAGGTGAAAACTGAAGATTACCCATGCCGGAACCAGAAAATTGCCACTATCAAGCAGGGTAAGCAGGGGTAGGCGCTATAATGTGCCTGGTAAAGGTACCCTCTCGTTGGTAGCCTACTGGGACACGTGCTGCATGCCATGCCATGCTATGCCATGCCTATTTGGACCAGTGCTGGCAGAAGTCGGCATACTGCATGCCACGCACCACCAACACAGCAGCTTGAGAACGCATGACATAACAATAAGCCGTTTAAAACTCGTCCTATTACAATAAACTCTGAGACATCCTGCACTAGCAAGCAGCATGCCAGGGCACTTACATGATGTAAGCAAAGCGCACCTGCCCCGCTGCGACAAGCACTGCTGCTGGGTGCAGAAAACCCTGACAACAGGCGATGGCAAACCACAGGCAACACACAAATCAACATCATCTTGAAGGCACCAAACATCTTGTTGAGTAGACAATAAAACACACCCGCCAAAAACGCACCCGCCAGCGCTGATCATACCCTGTGCAGCACCAGTTTCATAGCCCCACCAAGTCACCTGCTGCTATCTTAGCTGCGCACAGTTTTACTGCTGGCGAGACGCGCTGCTACATGCGCCGTTGTCGAGCACAAATGCGGCCAAGTTTCTGCACACCTCTTCCATTAAACCTGGTTCTGTGCACGACGTCTGCTCTTTCAAGCGCTGCACAGCTTTAGCTATGGCCACCACAGTATCTAGAGGGGGCATTGCAATACACAACTGATCCACCTGCTGCACAGCACGCTGCCTGTCAAGTGCTGCCTCGGCATCAAAGCGGGCCACGTAGTCAATGATCTCGTCACTGTTGCCACCAAAAATACCTGCTGCTGCTGCTGCTGCTGCTGCTGCTGGCGCTGACTCCTGCCGCTTGACCGACCCCTCTGCAGCTGCCCCACTGCAAGGCCTGCCGCTGCTGGAGGCAGGCCGTGACTTGGCAGCTGCTGCAGCTTCCCTGTCACGCCCACGGTCCCAGGAGCTGCCCTTTTCCGGTTGCTGCTGTAGCTGCTGTTGGCGCTCTTTACTGCGGCTGCGGCTGCGCTGCAACCCCAGCCTGCCAGCCTGCCGCTGTGCTGCAAGCTGGGCGTCCGCAGCTCTGCCTGCTTCCTGGTGGGCGCCTGTGCTGCCTTGCGGCCTGCTGGGAGCACGGGCGCCACCATCAGCTGCTGCATCATCTGCAGGACTGCGCTGCGCTGTGCTGCTATGCTGCTGCTGCTGCTGCCGTTGCGGGGGCCTGCATAAAGCAGCACACACTTAACAGCATACAAACCAGCGCTGGCGTACGCGACACTTGTGATCCAGTTCGGGGCGGCTGCTGCAAATCTGTATGGCACGCAACGCAGGCAGCTGACAGTCCAAACCAAGGTATGTGAAAGGAGCTTGCACAAGACAAGTGGCGGGCGCAGCCACAGGCAGCAGCCACTCACATGCCAGACTTGCGCGGTTGACTGCTGGAAGCTGCTTCAGCCTTCCTGCGCCTAGCTATCTGCTCACTACCAGCTGCCGAACCGGATGGGGGTCGCTTGGCTGCAAAAGCCAACAGTAGCAGTAACAGCACCAAGTGTGTTTGCAGTTCAAGTGAGGCCATGCACAGTAGTGTGTGCTTTTCATCCTACATCTTGACGTTCGCTGCAGCGGAGTGCAGCAACTACCGCAGCGGTGCCAGGCAGTGCATGCCCTACGTTGCTGACCCAAATCACAAGCTACAAATGTACTGTGTGGTTATTTTTGGGGAGCAAAGGTGACAAACACCACACGGCGGTCCCGTGAGAGTGTTACGCAACTCTTGCCCTTCTCCCCGGATGCTGCTGCCAGGCAGGACAAGCATGCTTGTCTGTTCCTGTGACTGACCCCCACGCGCTGCCTTGCGCAGACAACTGCTGCGGTAACAACCTGTGTCCCTGGCTGGCTGTGAGCCTGACCGAGCACTGCTGCAGTGCTCACCTGCTGCAGCTGCCGCACCAGCCGCAGCCCGTGCTGGTGGCGTCTGGTCACGCAGCGGCGATGCAGGGCTGATCTGGACCTGCTCCTCCTGCTGCTGCCCATTATGCAGTGCCCCAGCAGCACCTCCCCAGTGCTGCTGCCAATCCCCTGGCCCTCCTACGCCCTGCTGCACAAACTGCTGCTGCTGCTGCTGCTGCTGATCATGCAGTGCAGCCCCCCACTGCTGGCCGTCCTGGTCCTGCTCATCCAGCTGCTGCTGCTGCTGCTGCAATTGCCCTAGCAGGCCCAGCAGTTGAGGCTGTGGGTCTGGCAGCAGCTGCAGGCACTGCCGCAGGTGATCATAGTCCGGCACATCTGCGAAGCCCAGGCTAGCTAGGTGCCTGGAGATTGCAGCCAGGGCCTCTGTAGGCACAGCAGCAGGGAAACAGCAGGCACGGCGAAGTCATGGTCCAGCAACTGACCATGGTTATACTGAGGTTGACAAGGAATGCATGCCGCTATCCATACTACGGCACTTTGCACTGCAGTACAGCATCTGCTCAGCATTCCTGTGCTGCCGTGGCGCCAACCAGCAAGCAGTGCAGTAGTCTTAATTCCTGTAGTAGTCTTTGCTGCATGTGCAGCTGCACGCCGCAAGTGAGTGAGGCTGCAGCACCGGCCGTCCCTGCAGCTCACCAGGCAGCTGTCCACTGCGTGAGAGCCTGTTGGCGTCCTCAATGCACAGCTCCTTCTGCTGCTGCACCCAGTGCTTGTCCTTGTCTCTGTCCTGCGGGTGCTGCTCACCAGCGTCCTTGTCCAGCCGCCACGGCAGCCAGCCTGCACACCAGCAGCAATGCGCAAGGAGCCGCCCATGTGCAGCCAACAGCACAAAGGCATCAGGGCATCGCCATGCAGGGAACTTATTTCAGCGCCTACACAACACACGCTAGGTGCCTGACGCTTTGTGGAAGCAGGTGGACCCAGCCTACCACCAGAGGTACAGCCAGGACCATTCGTACAGCGCACGGCACCTGTACAGCCAGGACCCCCCGTACAGCGCATGGCACCTGTACAGCCAGGACCACCCGTACAGCGCATGGCACCTGTACAGCCAGGACCACCCGTACAGCGCACGGCACCTGTACAGCCAGGACCACCCGTACAGCGCATGGCACCTGTACAGCCAGGACCACCCGTACAGCGCATGGCACCTGTACAGCCAGGACCCCCCGTACAGCGCATGGCACCTGTACAGCCAGGACCACCCGTACAGCGCATGGCACCTGTACAGCCAGGACCCCCCGTACAGCGCATGGCACCTGTACAGCCAGGACCACCCGTACAGCGCATGGCACCTGTACAGCCAGGACCCCCCGTACAGCGCATGGCACCTGTACAGCCAGGACCCCCCGTACAGCGCACGGCACCTGTACAGCCAGGACCCCCCGTACAGCGCATCGCACCTGTACAGCCAGGACCACCCGTACAGCGCATGGCACCTGTACAGCCAGGACCACCCGTACAGCGCATGGCACCTGTACAGCCAGGACCACCCGTACAGCGCATGGCACCTGTACAGCCAGGACCACCTGTACAGCGCATGGCACCTGTACAGCCAGGACCACCCGTACAGCGCAGGCACCTGTACAGCCAGGACACCCGTACAGCGCATGGCACCTGTACAGCCAGGACCACCCGTACAGCGCATGGCACCTGTACAGCCAGGACCCCCCTTACAGCGCATGGCACCTGTACAGCCAGGACCACCCGTACAGCGCATGGCACCTGTACAGCCAGGACCCCCCGTACAGCGCATGGCACCTGTACAGCCAGGACCACCCGTACAGCGCATGGCACCTGTACAGCCAGGACCCCCCGTACAGCGCATGGCACCTGTACAGCCAGGACCCCCGTACAGCGCACGGCACCTGTACAGCCAGGACCACCCGTACAGCGCATGGCACCTGTACAGCCAGGACCACCCGTACAGCGCATGGCACCTGTACAGCCAGGACCACCCGTACAGCGCATGGCACCTGTACAGCCAGGACCACCCGTACAGCGCATGGCACCTGTACAGCCAGGACCACCCGTACAGCGCATGGCACCTGTACAGCCAGGACCACCCGTACAGCGCATGGCACCGCACAGCAACCAGCAGCAAGCACAACTACATCCGGCCAAGCAGGCTGGGGCACCCTGCTCACCCTCCAGCAGCTCTGTCAGCATGTACAGCCACGACCATAGGTCATCTCGCCTGCTGAGGTCCTCATCCTTGTGCGCATGCACCGAGGCGTACGTGGTGCTGCCACGGAACGAGGCATCGCTGCGCTGCGGCAGGTGGCTGCCGGCCTCGTCTGTGAAGCGCCGCGCCAGCCCAAAGTCTATGAGCAGCCAGGAGCCTGTGCGCAGACAAGAAGACATGGTGGTGGTGTAATGGCGGCAGGTGCAGCATTAGCCCTATGCGGGTAGCATGATCAAGTGACATCAGCAAAAGCAGGCATGGCAGGCTAGGGAGGCGGCAACACATGCAGCAGGAAGTGTAATGATTTGGTGGAGTGTGGGGGTAAGTGCGTACGGCAGCAGCCTGCCTGGCACACCTTTGCCAGCTGCAGCGTTTGGCGGGTCGATGACGAAGTTGGCGGGCTTGATGTCTCTGTGAATCACGTGCTGCTCATGCAGCTGCTGTATGGCCGTCAGCGTGCTCATCCCCACTGCTTTCACAGTGGGCAGGTCAAGCTTGCCATGCCCCGCCTTGCGCGCATCGTACAAGGTCTCGCCAGCCAGCTGGAAGCACAGCACGGAAGCAGCAGCAGAGGAGCACCACAACACCAGCAAGACAGGGCATGAAGATGAAGACCAGCGTGTAGCAAGTCAGTCAAGCAGCAGTCAAGTAGGAAGAGCATGCTGCATCACCAGAAGTGTGCAGCGTGCAGGTGCATGCAGGGCAGGCAGAGCGATGTAGCAGGTTGCTGCTCGATGGACGGCCAGGTGCACAGCACCCATGCGCAGTCAGGGAAGCTTCGCTGAAATGCAAGCCTTGTCACTAACGACTTTGCATTGCTACCTGGCACCGCCCCTGTCTGCTGCTGCCAGAACGCAAGGACCAGCACATCTCCATGGTTGTGCCCTTTTGCTGCAAATCTCAAAGCCCAACTCCCTTGCAGGAAGCCCATGCTAGTCAGTCTGGTATATGGCTGACAAGCCCGTCTGGGCAGCTGCAGCTATGCTGAAGCCTTGACTCACCTGCAGCAGCATGAAGAAGCGCTCCTGGTGCATGCCACAGCCCTCCACTGCCACCACCTGACTGCACCCACCAGACTGGCCTATCTTCTTCATGACCTGCACGCCATGTGCCAGCGCATTGTAACATTATGCATGGTTGATTAAAACAGTCTGAGCTCGGGTAAACATGCTGTCGTTACCTCCGGCCTGTTATGCAGCTGCTACACCAGGCGCACATATTCACGCAACCCGTGCAAGCCACAATAGCAGTAATGCTGCTTGCTCACTGCTGCTTGCTGCCTGCAGTGGACTGCAGCAGTATGCTTGCCTTATACTCCGCCCTGACTGTGTTGCGATCTTTCCGCTTTTCCAGCTTGAGAGCATACTGCAGCAGAAAAGGCAATGTGATGGGCACGGCATCATGTCATTCCCGGGGTATTTGTGAAGGACTTGCAGCAGGTGATGCAGATGGTGCATAAGAGCAGCAAGGGCTTGTTGTCTGCTATGGCGCAACCCAAGTCCTGCAAGCGCGGCCTACAACTTACGTGCAGATCAGTGCCCGGCAGCCTGACTTCCCAGACTTCGGCAAACTGCCCCTCGCCAAGCCTGCGAGTGACCCTGTAGCTTCGGTGGCCATCATCCCTCACAACGTCATTGAGGTGTAACAGCGGCATCCTAAACCTCCTGCTCAGCTGCTAGCTACTCCTGGGTGGTCATGTACTGCCATGTTGGTTGTGCTGCAGCAGCAAGTCATCTTCAGCTGCTGCTGGCACGAAGCTGGTCAGAGGAGCTAGCAGCTAGCAAGTCAACGCAAAGTACAGCTGCATGGCTGTATGTGTGCAAAGTGGGGGGTTCATAGAACTGCTCCTGGCCGAGATTGTACACTGTGAACAGCAGTAGGACAGCACCCGGGAAGTTGTAAGCACCAAAGCGGAGACGATCTCTATTGTGATGCGTGAGGACGGATGGGATGTTGAGCGCAACAACAGCAACACAACAACTTATGTAGCAGCAGCACGGTTGTCCTGCGGGTCTGCAGCGACAGTGACTGTCATTGGCTTTGAAATCATGGCAACAGAAGGGATCCACGACTCTTGCTAATCATTGTTTTCCTTTTCAGAAGTCTTTCTGCAGGAGTGCCCTTTTCTTTCCCAGGTACTGCGGCAGCAGCGCTGCTGTCTTGCTGCGATCAATAAGCCAGCTCTGCAATTATGCTGTCCCTTCGCTGTCCAGCACAAAACTATGCTTGGGGGAGGCCTGCGGAGAAGAGCGAGGTGACCTGGCGATGAAATTACAGTTGCGCTCTCAACGTCGTGCGTGGAACGCTGCAAACGGATGGATCATTGCACGCAGGTTGCGAAGCTCGCTGGATTGAATGGTTCAATCATTGATGAGTCAAAGCCCTTTGCAGAGCTCTGGTAAGGCAGCAAGCGGTTGCCTGGATGCGCCAGACTGGCTGCGTTCTGCTCTTGTCGAGCACATCTGTCCACCGATCCAAAACCCCTCATTTTGCAGGATGGGGACACATCCTAGCGGCCCTGCAGTCATCTCAGGCCAGGACACCACACTGAAGCAGTGGATAGAGGCGCATCCAGAGGCACTAGGCGATGCCGTGCTCAAGCGCTTTGGCACAGACTTGCCCTACCTTTTCAAGGTGTCGGCTAGCTATGAGTTGCTACCAAACAGCTGTACATGATCACAGCACTATGCAAGGCGCTAAGGCAGCTGTTCAAGGGGCTAGCGTGGTGGCACGCATGCATACAACATGAGGGTGTTTAATACATGTTGTCCTTGCTGCTGCTATTGCTGCTGCTGCTGCTGCTGCCCAGGTGCTGTCGGTGCAGACTGCACTATCTATCCAGTCCCATCCGGACAAGAAGCTGGCTGAGAGGCTGCATGCTCAGCAGCCGCAGGTGCGCCATGTGCAGCAACAGCATGCGGTGACTCATGCTGCACTGTGCAGCTGGGACAGCTGCGTTGCTGGGTTTATCGCCTCAGCGCGTTACCTGTTACCAAGGAGCTGCAGCTGCTCCAACATGGCAGCCAACTTGCCTTCATGTGTTACCAGCACATCATGTGAACATCTGCCGCTCAGCCCGACCTTACCTCTGCTTTTGTAGTCCTGACATAGACTGCATTGCTGCTCCGCTGCTGCCTAAGGCAGTGTAACCCACACCGCCATGCACACGCGCTACATCACAGGTTGACAACTGTGGCGATTGTTTCTTCCTTGCTTGCTTGTGTGCTTGCAGGATTACAAAGACGACAACCACAAGCCTGAGATGGCACTTGCGCTGGAGGACTTTGAGGCGCTGTGCGGCTTTGTCAGTAGCGCAGAACTCAAGGAGCAGCTGCGGCAGCAGCCTGAGCTCAGGCTGTGTGTGGGCGAGGAGGCTGTTAGCGCGATCCTGCAAGCAGAGGGGGAGCAGGCTAAGTCAGTGAGTGCAGCTGGCAGGGCCGTGTGTGGTAGGATGAGGGCAGTAGCAGAGGCTAAGTGCTGGTGTAATGTTGGGCTGTTGGATAGTGGGCAGCTGCTATAGTCAAACGGGAAGGACGGCAGCAGGATAGCTGCGCACAGCAATGGCGCAGCAGTGCATGCTGTGCAGCTGCTGAGTGCAGGCTAGGTTGCTTCGTTGGATAGCAGACAGTTCATAATGCAGGCATAGAGCAGCGTGCTGCTTCGAGCTGGACCATAACAGTAGAAGAGCATTTTCACTGCCTGGCTTACAAGGCTGCAGCGTCAGATGCCACCTTTTTGCTACCAGGAAGTGATTGCAGCTGCCCCTGCTTAGGCAGCCAACTGGCTCATTTCATGACCATGATTTCAGCTGATCCCACCTCTGACTGACCTGTTCCTGCAGGCACTGAAGGCTGCCTTCACTGCGCTGATGACGTGTGATGCTGAGAAGGTGGCCGGGGCGATTGACACAATGGTGCAGCGGCTCAGCCAGGACGCTGCTGGGGCAAGGGCACTCAGCGAAAAGGAGGCACTGGTGCTGCGGCTAAACCAGCAATACCCAAATGATGTGGGAGTGCTCAGCGCTTACTTCCTCAACCAGGTGACTGCACTGCTGTGTTTGATGTCCCGGCATTGCCCAAGACATGCTGCTGTTACAGGTGTTACTTGGGGGCATCTGAGGTGATTCAAGGTATGGCTTATAAGGAGTGATAATCAATGTTGAGGTCATGCTGTTGTGATGCTGCGCCATGTTCAGGTCCAGTGGTATATATGAGCAACAACACTGGCATGTGCTTGCTACATTTGCCAGAAAATCTTAAGCACGTGATTGTGTTGGTATGCCCAACACAGCAAGCCATATGATTGTGAGGCACTCAGTGATCCCAGGCTTGGGCTGGGACAGGAAGGGCTGTTGAGGCGCAGGAGGACTTTCCGATGGCGCACATGACCCATTCCCGAAGTTACATGGGTGCATAGCTGCTGCAGCACCTTGATGGTCTCATCCTGGTTGTGAACAAGAACACACCACGCATAGCTACCAAGCGCAATCGTTTGTGTGACTGTGCAGGTGCGCCTGGCTCCTGGGGAGGCCATCTTCCTTGCAGCCAATGAGCCGCATGCGTACGTCAGCGGCGAGCTGGTGGAGTGCATGGCCGCCAGCGACAACGTCATTCGGGCTGGACTGACACCAAAGTTCAGGTTCGAACTCAGCGCATTGCAGAGAAGAGGCCTGGGGAACAGCCTGTGCAGCTGCATTTGTGGGTGGCTATAATGGATTATGTTGCTTGGTTCATGGCCGATTATGCAAATTGTCAGAGATGGCTGTGGTGAAGCTCTCAGGTGCAAAGCAACTCCTTTGTAGAAGGTGTGCTGGCACACTGACTCTCCATTGAACTCAGCAAGCTGCCAGACGTTGGGTTGCAACATCATGTGCAAGGAGTTGAGGGTATATTGGCCATGCTGCAGTGTTTCTACCGGCGGCAAGCAGCCACGCCAACAAGTGCCTTGCCTACCCTAAGATTGTTGCAAACCTTGACTCCGCTGCTTCAACTTTGATGCGGTGTTTGCAGGGACACCGCGGTGCTGTGTGAGAGCCTTACCTACAACACGGGCACACCTGAGGTGCTCACAGGGCAGCGGGTGCACGATCACGTGAAGGCGTACCGCCCGCCGTTTGACGAGTTTGAGATTCAGCACATCGAGGTGCCTGCAGGAGAGAGCGTGGCAGTGCCAACCAACCCCGGGCCACTGCTGCTACTAGTCCACGCGGGTGCAGGCGCAGCCAAGGCAGCAGAAGGCAGCACTGTGAAGGATGGTGCGCTGCAGCAGCAGGCAGAGCTGCATCGCGGCAGCATTGTGTTTGTGCCTGCCGGCACTTCGCTGACGTATGATGCATCTGCAGCGGGTCCACTGCAGATCTGGGTGGCGGCTGTGAATGCCAAGGTGTTCGCTGCGCCTGTGGAGGCGCCTGCAGAGGCAGCAGAGGCTCCTGCAGAGGCAGTAGAGGCTGTAAAGGAGCGGGTGCTGGTGGCCTGATGCGTAGGTGGGCCAGGGTGCAGGCAACATGTTGCTGTGGGGTATCAAGTTCAAGGGGTATTGGAGGATGAGCGCTGGCAATGCGCTCTGGCATTTGCATCATAGGCATCAATACATAGAGTTATCTGTCTCGGCTGCATCAGTGCTGCGGCCGTGGATGGCGCAGCAACAGCAGCAGCAGCAACAAGATTGCAGGTTTGTGGCGCTGAGAACGATGAAGCAACGGGCATGTATGTTTGATATGTCTGGTACCTGAATTAGGCAACAACACGCGCAACACATTCTACCCACGCCACTGCCTTTTAATTGTGAAAGGACAGGGCACTAGCATTTTCAATGTGCCTAGGCTGATGCGAGAGTTTTTTGGTACATTTTGTCAGTAGGGTTCTAGCTGAGGGTTACAACAGATGCATCAGTGCACACACAGCTGTGGCCTTGCGCCCCCCGCAGCTGACCATATAGGCGTAGCATGGCAAATGCACAGCTGCACGTGCCCAACAGCCCTTGTTGCCGGAGCAGGCACAGGGACATCAAACTCCTTGTCCAGTATCGTCACCTGCCCCCTGCTTTCTAGCCACGGTTACTTCGTCTAGGTGCAAAACCTGTTGAACTTTAGTCATATTCCCAGGCCCTTGCAGCATATGCTCTTGTCAAACGACGGGTGGCCTGCAGGCACACCCTCCACCCGCCAAAGAAAACCTGCCAGGCCTAAACCGGCCGACCCCCGAAAAACAGTGAAACCAACCCCTCGTGGAAAGTACGGGCTTGCCCCACGCAAAGACAGGCCGCTGCAACTACGCGAAGGGGAGCCTGCAAGCAATAGCAGCAGCAGCAGCAGCAGGAGGACATCCCACATAGAGGTGAGCACAAGCTTCAAGAATCGCATGCAGACTCTGGCACCCCTTTTTTTTTGATAATGGTAATCATCTGATAACCACTGCCACTTGCAGTTTTACCAGCAGCTGGTTGCTGGGTCCTGGCCAGGCCTGCCATCCAACCAGCAGCGGCAACAGCCACGGCTGTTTGCAGCAAATGCAGACACAAATGTGGCCGAAAGCACAACCGCAGGCGCAGCTGGTGTGTCTCGCAAGCTGCACCCTGCCCTGCGCACAACACAGCGCTGGACCAGGCTACAGCTTAAGGTGCTGCCCAAGTACTTGCTGGCTCTTGACGACCAGACGAGCGTGCTGCTGCTGAAGTGCCTGGCCAGGTTGCAGCCGCCACAGGCGCCAGCAACAGCACTCACCTCAGAGCAACACTTGGCTGCAGCCAGCAGTGGCCTGACATTACTGCCAGAGCTGCTGCAGCGGGGTCTTGCAGGCGGTGATGCACAACAGCAGCAGCAGCAGCAGCAGCAGCAGCAGCAGCAGCAGCGCGCGCAGCTCACCGCTGCTGCGGTTCCCACCAGCATCAACGGAGCCATCAGACACCGTTGCTATGCAGCAGCAGCAGCGGGAGTGCCAGCTACGTCTGCATCAGCCGGTGACAGCTCTGGTGATGCAGCTGCTGCTGATGTGGCGGCAGTTGCCAGGGGCTTCGCCAGTGCAGCGGACGAACGGGCGCAGTTTGACCTGATGCTGGCTGGGGTGTGTGCGGTGCTGCAGCAGAAACTGGCTGCATGGGATGGTCGGCGGCTGGCGGAGGCCCTGTGCTGGCTGGCACAGCTGCACACGTACGACGACGGGTTCCTGCAGGTGAGCAGCGTGTGTCATGAGGTTGTACACGTGGCTATGACAGGCTGTTGACAGGGCAGTTGGGCAGTGCTGCTGGGGACCAGAACAGCTGTATTGTGGCAGAGTGTGGTGTTTGGTTGAACTGGTCCTGCTTCCATGCGGGACATGCATGTGCTTCCATGCCTCACGAGCTGACCTGCTGGGCTGTTCTGCTGCCTGGCGTTGCTGCAGGCATGGTTTGTCGCTTCACAGCCGCACCTGCAGCAGCTGCCCCTGTCATACCTGGTGTCATGCTGTGAGGCGCTGGCCAGCCTGGCAGCCGCAGTGCCAAGCGAGTGGCTGCAAGCCTTCACAGCAGCAACGGAAGGGCGCCTGGGCCAGCTGTCAGTGCAGCAGCTGGCTGCACTGCTCATGCATGTTCGGGATTTGCAGCTGCAGCTGACCGACAGCTGGTGGCAGGAGTACAGCTGCTGCGTGCTGCGGCGTGCTGCCAGAAAGCTGGTCCCTGACGAGGATGGCATGCAGCCGAGGGCCATCAGTTCTGCAAGCCAGGAGCAGCAAGGGGAAGCAGAGCAAGCGCAGGGGCAGCCGCAGCAGCTGCAAGAGCCGCGCGCATCTCGCATCAGAGCAGCAGCAGATGCACTGTGCAGCATGCTGTGGGCCTGCAGCCAGCTGTCAGGTCAGCCGCTGCAGCGGCGGTGGCTGGCGAGCTGCCTGGCGCTGCTGCTGCCAGCTGTTGCTGCCAAGCAGTGCTCGCCTGGAGCAGCTGTGCAGCTGCTGCATGCCTGCTGTGCCGGCGCTTGCCGGGAGCTGCCAGCTGCAGGCGGCACCGTGCAGGCCTGCCTGGTCTGCCTGCAGCAGCGCCTGCAGAAGGTGTGCACAGACGCGAGCACCCTGCGGCTGCTGCTGGTGTGCATGCAGCTACGCCACATGCAGCAGGTGCTGCCATCGAGCTTCTGTGCAGACCTGGAGGATGCTGTGGTGCCAGCATTGCCCAGCCTCCCTTCACAGCTGCTGGTTGAGGTTGCAGCAGTGTTCAGTGCTATGAAGCACAGCCCCGGTGTCGACTTCCTGAGTTCATTCGTTGTGGTGACGAGGCACAAGCTGGGCAGCATGGGGCCGGCACAGATCATGTTGCTGGTTGACAGCTGCCGGCATATGCGCGGTGTGATGCCAAGCGTGTGGGTAGTAGCGGTGCTGCAGCAGCTGCAGCGGTGCGTTGCGGCCAGGCATGATGGTGAGGTCAGCCAAAGCAGGAATGGCGCAGCTGTGACGCTTGATGGAGCAGCAGCTGCAACCTTGGGCGCCCCGAGCGCCATGGCTGTGCGCAAAATGCTGCGCCAGCTTGAGCTGGTTGCAGCAGACTGGCCAGCCGCTTGCGCAGGATCATACGGTGCGGTTGGTGTGTTGCAGCACCATGCGCGTGCGGGTGTTTGACGTGGTTGGTGAAACGGGTTGCTGGCCACTTTGAAGTTGTCATCTGTACTGAAAAGTCAAGGATTCGTTGTTTTCCGGTCGATTGGTCCAGGGCGGCACCCAGGAGGCCGCATGTCCGGCCGCACTTGAGTGATGACAAAACAAAACAGCTGTCCACACCCGCTACATATGATGCTGGATGCGCCATTGGAGTGTGCCTGTAAATCAAATGCGCAATGCGCTGTGGCAAGGAGCGCCCATGCTCTTCAGCTCTCTTGGCAGAATGGGGTGTGAAACCGTTGCATTTGTGGCTTCATCAGAGGGCTTTGGAGTACTACTACAGGATTCAGCGTATGCAGGGCGTTCGGATGCCAAATCAAGTGTCTACAGCTGAATGGAGGCGTCCTAGTGGTGCTGTGGCGGTGACACCGTGGCACAAGTATGTGCAGAGCCTGCTGTGCAAGTATGGTGTGAATGTTGTGACCGCGGAAGGCAGAGCCAGTGCGTGCAAGAGCCATGTCAACAAGCAGGTCAGGACACTACATGCTGAAAGGATTGCATGTGAAACGTTGGAACACTCCACTCTGAGTCGGTAAGTGGCTCATGTGCATCACACTCATGTTGATGCTATGGGTTTCAGGAGGGCTAGGCCGTACTTGCGTTCAGTGGCAATACCGCATGGTATTGAATTGCTTTTGCGTGTTCGTATGGGTTGTCTGTGTGTACATGAGCGTACTAGTCAGTTTGGGGGTCGCAGAGCTAACTCCACTTCAGGATGTCTTTGTTGTGGTGCAGAAGTTGAGTCTTTGTCACACTTGATGTTTGATTGCCCTGCTACTTCTGCTCAGAGGGATAGTATGTTTGCCGAGATCAGATTTATGCCTGGTTGCGCTGTAAAGTTGCGCAGCGTTTTGTCCATGGTTGATTCGTCAATCAAGGTGTTGCGTTTTGTATCTGATGATTTTTGGGGCAGTTCTGGAAGATGTCAAATGGTGTCACCGTGTATTGCTGCTTTTCTTGTCAAGTCTTGGGATGTGCGCAATGCATGCAAACATTCTGGAGCAGTGCTCCCTCCTCTTTCCGCCCCGGTGGGGCGCGGGGCCGATGGCGCTGATGCTATGGCTTGAATGGGTAATATGATGATGATGATGATGATGGAGTGTGCCTGTGCGGTTCGGCATGATGTCCATATGCATTGCCATTGGCGGTTTGAAGCTTGGCTGAGTCAGTCTGTGGCAGGCCGCCTGTTGTTGTTTGTCATCAGAGTGATACGATGCGGCGTGGTTGGGCTACCCGGCCGGCGTACCCGGCATGGCTCCCCCGGCATGCACTAGTGATCATAGTGGCGAGGCCCTTGCCCTAGCCATGTGGGAAGGACACAGCGCTGCATGCATTCAAATCAGCGCCCCACAGCCCACCACCTCCCGCATGTGGGTGCTGCGCTGCTGCATTGTGAAAAGCAGCACTGTGCGCTGAATGGGATGCATTCCAGCCACCCTCTGAACTGCAGAGCCTGAAGACATTGCGAGCACTGGTGTGCAACATGATGGCCATGCATTGTAAAAGAACGGATTTAACGGCTCCTGGGCTCCAGGAAAATGCAAAACGCCATACCTTCAAAGCGATGCTTGACCAGGAGCGGCCCGCTCAAGCTCTCCTGGTGCTCCGAGTGTGCTGCCATGCAGGCAAGCTGGCCAGCATCAAAGCATCATCTTCATACGCACCTGTACCGCAAACCAGATTTCAAAAACAGCGGCATGTCAACGAGAGTAGTCCGAGCGGACCAACTCTCGGACGCCTTCCTCCGGGCACTTATAGCGTCCTGCCCATCCAGATGCAGAACCCCGCGATGACACTCGAGCCCGGGTGCAGGGGCATCATCCAGAATATATCATCACAACATCCTCGCTAATGTTAGCTCAGTAGCCGCAGCAGTAGCAGCAGCAACAACAGCAGTTTGACTGAGAATCGTTTTGTGATAAGCAGCAACAGTGTCACCCAGCAGTGAAGCACAGCAAGTCGTAATATGTATTGCATGTAAAAAACAACAAACAGAACAGAAAAAAAGATAATTACCCGTGGCCTAACATGTTACTCATATCACACGGGCACTCAGTCATGCGTGGTGCTCCCCATGTGTAACGGCGTCAATCAATATCCATGTCTGAACCACTACTGTCAGCGATATCCATATCAGAAGAACATGCAGGATGCAACGGTGCTAATGTGGAGTGGTGAGTGGGGGTCCACTCATCCACAACCCCTGAAATAAGTGTGGCATCACCATCAATCCGGCGGTAGCAGCACACAATATCCTCAAACAAGTGCCAATGTGGTGTGTTATATGCATCCCTTGGATATTTCTTCAGGAAACGTTTAGTATGATTGAAGCAACGTCCGACTTCGCAGCCGCTGCGTCGCATATGATGAATGCACCTAGCTGCCTCCAACACAAAGCATGCTTTATGCATCACAATGCGCATCAGGTGACAAAGTCTGCCATGCAACATGTTGTATGCTTGCGCTTGTGTCTTGCAAGATGTAACATGCTGAAAACGTAGCGGGAAGTACTCCATCTCACCAACACCGCCAGGATGCAAGCACCCCAGTACCTCACCCCCGTCTGTCAAGTAGTCCACTTGATGCTCAAAGTAGTTCCACTCATCCAGACACCAGCGCATGAAATGAAGTCATACTCATCCCTGGCAAAGTCTGCGTACGCAGGGTGTAAGCCGTGCTGACCCAAGAATGTGTTACGCCATGTAACATGCATGGGCCCAGTGGCTGCTGACATGATGATTGAAACAGCTGCAAACCAAAAACCAGCACACAATCACGCTGGCAGAAATAAAAAAACCAGCACAGTGCCAGAAACAAGCAGTACAGCAGTAAAGCAGTACAACAGTACACCAGCCTGCTGACTGTCCTAAAAAAACCCTAGATGCACGTTGCTCTATAAACCTGCCGAGCTGAAGAATGCAATGCTAACACAGCATCTATCAAAGCAATGCGCATGCAGGACACTGCAGCGCCTAAAACTCGCCTGCAACACCGCTGCTGCTGCTGCTGCTGCTGCTGCTGCTGCTGCTGCTGCTGCTGCCACCTCCAGTGTTGCTCCAGATGTTGCTGCTGCTGCCGTTGTGGGCTGCGGATGTGACCTGCAGGCGCGTCAGAGGCCAGTGCTGTCGTCACTGCCGGGGCTGCTGGTCTTCTGGGTGTCGCAACAAACGTTGTGCTGCTGTGCTGGCGTCCTGCAGATGGCGCACGTTCTATACAGCAATCTAAGATCGCTACAGCACTTTGAAACACCGCTGCTGTGGTACGGTCTGCTGGTGTTGGTTGCCTGCCTGAAGGCAAGGTGCTGCTGATGAAGACTGCACAAACCAGGCTGGCTTCCCACAGTGGAAAGTGTGCAGTGTTCTGCCGGCTGCTGGGTTGTTCCGCGGCCACTGCCTCGTTGCCTGCTGCAGGCACTGTCTGCTGCAGGGGACTTGCACCCCGAGCTGTGGCCAGGCCCTGCTGATGGTGTGCTGGGCTTGTAGGTGAAGGCCAACTGTCAATCGTAATATGTCGGCTGTGTGGTGCAGCTGCAAGAGGAACGTGCACGCTGTCCGCTGAGCCGGGCTGCCAGGTGAGGCCAGCTGCCGCAGCTGCGTAGCTTCCAAGTCTCGTAGCTGTAGGATGGGGAGCCGAGGAGAAATCAGCAACGATGCTAGTACTCTTCGGGGCCGATCCTTGCGCATTGCCACGGCTAGCATTGTGTGCTGTTGTCAAAAGGAGCAGCACTCTAACGCAGCAGCAAAAAGGCAAGCACACCAGCAGTGTCTCCCTACACCTGCATGCGAGGCTGCGTATGTAAGCAAAGCTGGCTCCACCCACTGTACTGCGCCATGGTTGTACTGATGTCGTACTGCGCCATGGTTGTATTGATGTCGTGTAACATCCAAACTGTGATGAACATAAAGCAAGCGAAGCTGTTGTACACGTCACGTGCCTTTTTGCAACCCTTTTCAACTCAAAGTGCTCAGCAGGAGTCATGTGTGCCGCACAGCTGCCTTTTCATGCTAGAGTGCTTCTTCTTGTTCACAGCTGGTGTGCTGCACTCACAGTGAGTGACTCACTAGTGTGTACACCATGCATGTCATCAGTACTGTTGCTGAGTAGTGTCAGCTGTGACAGCAAGAACTGCAAGGTTCGGTTACTGGCGGCGCGCATGTTGAAGGCCACATATCGGCTGGTGTTGTGCAGCGGGTCAACCGATGGGGCGATGCCGTCAATTGTTTCGTAGACCTGCACCCTGGTTTGACGCAGCAACGCGGCGTGTGGCACTGATGGCTGCCGGTCATTGCCTAGCTCAGTGTTCTTGTCCTTCGTACAACGAAGACGCATTACAGTTGGCTTCAGTTACGACCAATCAGTCGCGTAACGCCCCGCTACGCTAATGAACTTCCACATATATTCGAACCTGCAAGCCAAAAGCTGGGCGTAAATCAAGAAATGTATGGTTTCCTGAGGACACATTAGATCCACGCGGGTGCCGCGCATTGTTAAATTGAAGGCTGAAATTCACTTACAGCCTGCTCAGCCTGCGGGCAGTTGATACACATTAATTCACAGCGTGTCAAAGTTTTGTATTTGTGGCCTGCCTTCAAAACTGCTGCGTTATACACAAGTGATGTCAGACACACAGTCAGTCGTCTTTGCTGGCACGCCAGCATCACCATCTGCTCTCAGCCCACTGGCCCGCTCACCTTACTGAAGAGAACGCATCCAGCATTGGGCAAGTTAGAGGGTGCGATAACAGTGTGGGATAAGCAGGTGGTCTTTTAGCAGCAGGGCCGAGATGCAGCAAACGCTGCGCAGGCAGCATGGGCCGGCTCAATCGCCACACAGACGAAATTCAATCATTAAGGTTTGTGATGGCGACCTGCCAGCCATTGTCGCACATCAAGTAGCATCCGGCAGCAGTTCCACACTCGCGTGCATGTCTGTGCACCTGTGCTCGCACGATGGCGGGTTGCTTACACACGTCGTAACGTGCACCGATCACGTAGATTGACGCCGCTCTTGCCCCGGTACCCGCAGGTTACGGGCCATCATGGCACCCACAGCAGCGCATGTAGAAGAGCAGCAGCATCATTGGGCAGGGGCCAGCTTCACGTCAGGACAGGCGTGTACACAGAGCCGCGACCTGTGGAATTTCAAAATAGCAGTAGCAGTGGGTTCAGGCTGGACATGGGGCATGAGCAGCACAGCCTGCCCCGCCACAGCAGCAGCCATCCTGTGCTGCATGTGATGCACCAGCGCCTGAAGGAGGGCACGAGCAGCAGGCCTGGCTTCAGGCGGGACGGCTACAAGCTTGGGTTGGTGGTGGAGGGTGGCGGCATGCGCGGCATTGTCACGGTGCGTGGGGGCGGTTGCATTCGGTCGACATGTTGACAAGCAGGGCACCTCTTGACAGCTATTACAAGACAGTTGCCTCAGCAGCAGTCTCTGGCTTGTGTCAAATGGCATGGCGATCTTATCAATCCGTATGTTTTTGCCACATATTGCCCTGCTCGTGAGATGGGTGACAGCGGCATGCCCGTGCAAGCCACAGCACAGGCAAACATAGACAGCAGCATGCATAATCCAGTGCAGGAAATTCAATAAAGTTCAAATCCAAGCTACTGTAGCTAGCCTTGCACTGGCGCCATGCACATCACGCACTAGGAGCCCTTCAGCTGCACCACCAACGTTGCTTCACCCATGCTTAATGCAGCAGGCAGGGGCTAGGTACATCCGCTGTGCCAGCTGCAGCTGCTTTACACGTCCGTATGGGCTGTGTGTTTGTCAACCCCTTGTAGCCGTGCTGCTGCAACCTGGCCGTCTTGATGCGCTCCGCAGGGAGCCATGCTGATGGGACTGGCGGACATGGGCCTGGGCGCAAACGTGTTTGATGCTGTGTATGGTGCATCAGCAGGCGCCATCAATGCCACCTACTACCTCAGCCGTAAGCAGCAACCGCTCGCCAAACACATGCAGAATGCCTGTGGCGAGTTCATAGCATGATGCAGGTGTTGTGGCTCGTGCATTGCCTCCAGCAGCTGGGAAGCTTGCGCAGGCAGTGTGCGCGAGCCTGCGCAGGACATGTGCTGCACCTTCCATGCAGCGGTGACTGTGGCTAGCTAGCGGTACCCTTGGCATTCTGTATGGTTCGCCAACGTGCACGCCAAACTGCATATGCTCATTCTATGCCGCTGCCTGCGCTTTTCTCCCTGCAGGCCAGCGAGCAGGGCTCGACATCTACGCCGACCACCTGGCGGTTGGCAACCGCTTCCTGTCGCTGAAGCGCTACTGGTCCAACCAGCCTGTCATGGACCTGAACTTCCTGCTGGACGAAGTCATGGCACACACCATCCCGCTGGACTTCCAGGCAGTCATCGACAGCGAGCTGCCCCTCAATGTGGTCGCAAGCTCACTGACCACGCTGAGCAGCGAGATACTGACAGGCTTCACCGACAGGCGCGACCTGGCAGAGTGCCTCAAGGCCAGCGCAAACGTGCCGGAGATTGTGGGCGGGCCGCGGAGGTGGCGCGGGCATGACCTGGTCGACGCTGCTGTGTTTGAGCCGCTGCCGATCAAGGCGGCCCTGCGCGATGGCTGCACGCACGTGCTGGCGCTGTGCAGCCGCACGCACAGCGGGGGGCCAGCGTGGGGCAAGTACGTGACGAATGCGCTGAGCAGCGCCATCAAGTACATGGTGCTCAACCCGGTGAGTGGGCGGCGCTGCTGCGACGGCAGCCGCATTGCCTGGAGGCCTGCTGGCACAGTGTGACACAGTGACTGCTCTGTGCGATAGGCAGCTGCACTGAGCTGTGATCACAGCTTGATGCGCAGCTCGTTGCATACACAGCGAAGCGCGGCGACTCTGACACCTCATGCTGCCTTTTATCTGCTCAGCTGCTGTCGTCTGCTGTCGTTTGCTGCTGCTGTTGCGGTTTGTTCTGCAGCCTTACATGCGCGAGGCGTGGCGTGTTGAGCCCAAGTTTGCGCAGCACAAGGGTCAGTGCCTGGACGATCTGCTGGTTCAGCTGCTGATGCATGGTCGGGCGCTGGAGCTGGACGCAGCCATTGACAAGTGCAGCAAGACGCCTGGCAGCAGCCCAGGGCTGAGCCCCAGCAGCAGCATGGACGAGCTCATGCCTGGCCAGGAGGCGATGGCAGCAGCAGCGGGTCTGCTGGCTGGGCATGTTTTCCCTGTCTACCCAGGCCCGGCTGCAGGTGTGGAGGGTGGCTGCATCTAAGGGCAGAGACTTTGTGATGTGACACAGCACTGCATGCATGCGGAAGGGTGCCCCACTTTGTGTGTTGTGCGCTGCCAGGCGTGCCGGCATGCATGCAAGCACCGAGAAGCGCCCAGCAGCAGCAGTGTGTTGATCATTTAGCCAGCTACTGGTGCTGTTTGATCTGCAGTGCGAGTTGCCACGCAGCCGTGCGGCGTAGCTGAGACGTCATCCTGCCGTGTGCTGCCTGCCACCTTGCTGCCCCACTGCATGCCGCCAGCCTTCTCCCCTGTGTGCACCAACGTAGAGACGTTGAACGGCGGCAGGGCGGAGGGGTATCGTGCCATCAACAGGCTGATGAGCGCCCTGGCTGCGCTGGAGCAGCCTGCCATGGCGGGAGGAGCGTCGCTGCAGTAGGGCGCTGACTGGGCCGCAGGCGGCGGCGCTGTGAACCGCAGAGGGGAGCACCTGCTGACAGGGCCCCTGCAGTACAGCCTGCTGCATGCTGAGCAGTGGAGAGCATGCTGGCAGTTGATTGGTTGGCTGGTGCGCAGCAGCAATTGTGAAGTGCTGCTGCTCTTGCTCCTTCTTTGTCCACACTACCACGCTGCTTTTTCTTGTTCATAGAAAGTTTATCTGCGCTGCAGCATTGCGGCGACATAGTGTGTACAATGGCAGGAGGGCTGGAGGGTGAGGGGTGTGTATTGTCTTGAGTGGCAAGGGTTTGTGCCTTGTATCATTCATTCCCACCGCACAGTTGGCGCGGTGTTGCTGGTGATGTGGTTGCTGATGGGCTGTAAGGACGCTGCAGAAGTGCTCTCAGGCTGCAGGCATACCAAAGGTGGTCGGCAGATACATGTATGCTGTGGCTGCAGCATATGCCGTGTGTCGGCATGCGTATGTGTTGGGCATGCGTATGTGTTGGGGTGCTTGCCCGATGCGACAGGCATGGTCTGACTGAACAGCAGTTTGCAACAAACTGCGCATTTGATATGACACAAGCTTCGCATTAAATTGAAGCACAGAGGGTGGCAGGGGACAATCTGAATGTGCAACAAGCTGTTGATTGTGCTGGACATTTTGATACGTGAGACTGCCGCTGTGATCTTGTCTCAAGATCAGCTACTGTTTTCTCTCAATGTGAGAATAAGCTTTTTTCCGGTATGTGTCCAGTAGTTTGCTACTGTTTTTGTCTTTCACAATTGTGTTGCATCTTCCCCGTACATCAGTACGCATGTGCTGCTGGTGCTGGGTAGTGTATTTTTGAAGCTGAAGCTGCAGTGAGCTGGCCTGTGCTGTGCCTGCAGCGGGACATGCAGTGTGCATGCCTGCATGAAAGCAATGGATGCAGGCAGGGTGCGCATGCGCACTGCAGTCCTGGCAGGTATGGCTGCGCCTGCCGCTATCGCTAGTAGTCTGCTCAGCAGGCACTTGACTGCGGCAGCCTGCATATCGGCAGCTGCCGATATTGCTAGTAGTCTGTTCAGCAGACACTGAGACTGTGGCTAATGGTGACCATGCTTGGTGCCTTAAGCCAGTGCACGCATGGTTGTTGCACCAGCACATGTGTGTACACTCGTTCTGATGGGCATGGCTAAAACACACGGTAGCTGCGTTGGATGGGGTTGGCTAGTCAGACAGGCACCAAGACTGCTAGACCAGCATGTGTGCGTCATGCAGCATGCCGAGCTTGTTTTGCTATTCAAGCACTTCCACGTGTTGCAGCCTTTACCTAGCAGGCTGTGTATATTTAGCTTGCTATGCATGCTTGATGGGCATCCTCCATGGTGTGGTGTACACTTCAATTAATATTGGACTTGTGCACACAGAACCTACAAACTGGACAGCAGGGCGCACAGGTAGCTGTGGTACTGGCTTGTAACCAATCTGAGCTCATCTGCCCCGCTGATACCCGCTTGGTCTGCAGCTGCGCTGCTGCACAACCAAGGCAGCAACCTGCTGCGCTGACCCAGCAGATCAAACAGTTCTAGTCCTTCTGCAGGCTGCCGCCGCTGCTGCTTATGGGGGCTGCAGCCAGCATGCTCTTCATCTTCATAACTAAACTCATGATCACCCCATGAGGTGCTGGTGCCGCTTTCACCACCAGTGGGGCCTGGCTCCATCTGCTGCTGCTGCTGATGGAGCTGCTGTTTTCACAAGCAGTCCTGCCTGCTTGCAAGCCAGCACATACGCCTCTGCACAGTCTGGACGTTCGGCGGCTCGCAGCACCTGCAGGCATGCAGGCAGGTGGTAGGACTTGTGCTCTAGCAAGGCACATGCCAGAGGTGCTGCCAGGCAGCATACACCCCGTGCGACAACTGCACGGCCAAGGAACAGCATGTATGCCTGGATACGTGTGTCGCAAGTGCTGAACGCTGGTGAAGCTTGCACATCAACCAGGCATGCTGCTCAGGCTAAGGCTAGCCGAGTGCACGCGCGTGCAAATGTACGAGTTGACATCACACACCTGCACTGCCGCTGACAGGCAGCCTGCGCTGGTCAGGACGCCCACGCAGCGCCACACGCAGCCCTCGTGCTGCAGAATGTGCCCGGCCCAACGACACAGCGCCTGCGCGCGCTCGGTGCCGGAGAGCGTGCGCGCGACGAGGCTGGCAGCCAGCTGCCACATGCCGGCCTCCTGCAGCAGCTGCACGGCATCTGCGTAGAGCCCTGCCGAGCAGCTGAGCGGCACGCCCAGCAGGCTGTCTCCGATGGACGCCGCATGCGCCGACACGACCTGCCGGCAGCACGGGTGAGGAGCATGCAGCGGCAGGTGCCGGGATGACAGAGCATCTCCAGCAGCGGCCTGCTTGGGCAGGCAGGACTGCCGTCAGCAGTTGCGCGCTGCTGAGGAATGCATGCATGCATTTCGTGCACTTGTGTGGCAAGCAATCAGCGATGCACACGGCAGCTGGAAGCTGTACGGCCTGACAACACACGCTCGTGACGGACAACAGGTGTTGCGGAGGGCGGGTGCTGCCAGGCTGCTGCAGGCTCACCTTGGCTGCCTGCAGGTGCAGTGTGGCTGCAGCGTGAGTGCTGCCGCCTGGCACTGCCTGAGCTTGCAAGCTGGCAGTAGCAGCCAGCGCCAATGCACACACCACGCTGCGGTAGTACCTGCACAGCAGCACATGCAGGCATCAGCACGGTCGCAGCAGCACTGCCACAGCCCTGCCGCACATTGACCAGCAACCTCTACAGGCAAAGCACTGCAAACGGCAGCTGCACCAGTTGCGCACAAGCACCAGTGAATCCGTACTGCCGCACCCACCTCACGCTGCTCTCTGGTGCTGTGCTCAGCAGGAAGGCCACAGCCGTTGAGAAGTCCCCGAGCACAACATACTCCAGCAGCCGCCGCTCCAGCAGCCCCTCGGCATCAAGCAGCTGCCCAGGGAGCGCCTCACGCCACAGCAGCCGCTCCTGAGCATCAGACAGCACCAGCTCCTCGTCCCACAGCAACACAGGCCGACCTGCAGCAGCTGGCCGGATGCCACCGGCCGCGCTGAATGGCGGATGCTCCGTGCTGCTGCTGCCACCACTGGCAACCCGCACATGACCTGGCACCACACGCACACCAGAGCTTCGCCGGCTGAGTCCCTGCTGCTGCTGCTGCTGCGCTTTGACCGGGGAGGATGAGGCTGGCGAGCCTCGCGCCTGCTGTCCTGCAGTTTCCTGCGGCAAGCTTGTGCTGCTGCTGCTGGCGGTGCTTCTCAGAGCCTGCTGCACCAGACGGTCATAGTCATCCAAGCTGTCCAGGTCCGCATCAGCGCCAGTGCCTGCCAGTGATTGGCTCCCCGTAGACACGAGCGTGGACCCTCCGTATGCTCTTCTGCAGAAGGTGCAGCGTCCCCTGCAGTAGCTGCTGCAGTGGGTGTGGCAGCTGCAACAGCCTGCTGCTGTTGCTGCTGTGCAGCTTGTATGGCTGTGTGCATGGCCTTGATGCTGTGCTGCAGCGTGGCTGGCAGTGCGGACCAGAAGCGGGCCTCCTCCTGGTGCCCGCTGATGCTGGCAGCGACGGCCATGCGCCTGGCAACCAAGCCACTTGCCAGCGCCTGACGGCAGGGAGTGGAGGCGAGCGCAATGGCAGCAACAGCAGAGGCCATTGTCAAATGGACTTCCCTCAGTACTGCACACCTCACTGATGCAGGCAAAGGGGTCGTGGGCAGCTCGGTGTCTTGCTTCCGGGAAGGTTGACTCTAGCGAACTACACAGCAAGCTGCCTGCTTGTCTGGAAGGCGCTGCCATGCTTGCTGTTGTCACAGGGATAGCTGCCTCACAAACAGGTGGTATGACAGGCATGCCGTATTGCTGCAACACGGTAGGGAAAGGACACACAATCAACACCACAATCTGCTGCTGCTGCCCACCTCGGTGTATGCCTTCCATTCGTCAGTGTGCAGCAGCTGACCACTGCCCGCAGCTTGGCAATGCGCCTGCACAGCAGCAGCCAACCGCCACAACCGTTGGCACGGTACTTTCTTTACCCCATCCCAACCGTGTCAGCTACAGCAGCGAGGTGTTTGGGTGAGTTGCACTTGCATGGATTGCCACGCAGCACACCTACTGGTATGCAAGTGCTATGCTGCGCTGGTTTGCAGTTGTCACTCACGCGACAGACACGTGAGGTGGCCGCACACAGCAGCCCAGCTGCCTCACCTCAAGATTTCACCAGGTCACCATTGAAGCTTTCGATGCCAAAGCCAAGTGCAGCAAGCTGCTGCTGCTGTTTCAAAACATCACCACACCCAAATGCACCGCTGGCCGCATCTTTGTGTGAGGAATCAGAGCCGTCGCTGCCTGGGCGTGCTGCTGCTGCCAGCGCCCGTGCACTGCTGCCACCCTGCAGCGCTGAGAACAGGTTGGAAGCGCCTGACGTGTGCTTCATCATCGGTGAGGACTTGGATTTGGCAAGGGGTGGCTGCGGCTTAGCGCTGTTGCTGTTACTGCTGCTGCTGCTGGGGCCTGAAGCTGCAGCTGCAGCGGCATGTGCACGGCCACCAGCTGGGACCCTACGGCCAGCAAGCTGTTGCTGCTGTTGATGATGCTGTGTCTGCAGGCGGCTGGGTCCTGCTGCTGCCACATGAGCTAGCACAGCGCGTGCGCTGCGCGGCAGCAGCTGCTGCAGCTCCAAGCGCACATCATCATCTTCATCAGTGCTGCTGCTGCTCCTGCTGATGTACAGCAGCGCATTCTGGGAGATGCCCAGCTGGAGGCAGCATACAGGGGCGACATCAGGACAGCAGTCAAGAGAGCTATGTCCCAGACGCCATGTTGCTTCAGCCTGCGATCATGACATACTGCAGCTGTGCTGTGGGAAAGCAAATCGGGGCTAGCTGCCCAAGTATTGCAAGCAATTCTGCCCGCCTGTCAGTTCCAGATACTGCGTGCATGTGTCACACCCGGCAGCATCCCTGACCCCTGCGCTGTGCATGCCGTACCTGCAGCAAGCTCCGCAGCAGCAGCACCCACGGCTGCTGCAGCAGCATGCTCGACCCTAGCGGCCGTGGCGGCAGCAGCACCACAGGCAAGCTATTTCCACCAGGCACTCCATCCAGCTGCCCAGCGCTTGGGGTGCGCAGCACCTGCTGCAGCAACGCTCGCCTGGCCCTGCAGTCGCCTGGCCTCTGCGCCTGGCACTGTGCCACGTCCAGCAGGGACAGGGAGCCGTCCGCCAGCACCACGGCCAGCACGCTGCCGGCAGCAGCGGCCCTGCGTGCAGCGCAGCGCAGTGCACAGCCGGCGCAGCTGGTAGGTGACCCTGTCGGCAGTCACCATGAAGCTGCCCAAAAAACAGCCACTTGTCGCAACGATTGTCACCCAACATGCATGTTGCGTTCTGCCAGTGCTGCCCATGAATTGGCCGACACTGCTGCACACCGCCGCAGTCCAGAACCTGGTGCATTGCAGACATTAAAACACAATCCCCTCGAAGGCTGGATGGCTGGTGTATCATGCAAGGATGTCACTGACTCCGAGCGCGTTGCAGTTTCAGGAGCCGAGCCGGCGTGGGCCAAGGCAGGCCGTCACTCATCAGGCACCAGCGGCTCGCCACGCACCCCGGCAGTGACGTCCAGCTGATGTCCAGTGCGCGGCCGAGCCTTGCACACGCGGCAGGGCTGGCAGCGCTGGGCCGCAGCCGGCCAGCGCCGTCCAACTCAAACACACCAAACGCGCCGCTGCCAAAAAGCACGGCAGCCCGCAAGCGCTCAGCGCCAGCGGCAGCAGCAGCGCCGCCCGGCGCGCCTGCAAGCGCTGCGTCTGCTGCTCCTGACAGCACTGCGGGGCTGGCTGGGGCCAGCAGGATGCGCCGTACCACGCCACAGCCTGCAGCAGCGTGGCCCAGGGCGGGCCAGCAGAGGAACCGCTGAATGAACCAGCGTTGCGCTGTGGGTGCAAGCAGGGCACTGTGCACTGGTAGCGCTTGCCAGCCAGAACATCTGGCTGCGCATCACGCACATCATGTGCGCTGGCTCACAGCTCGTCATAACAACAATTTGATCCAAAAGCACCCGCTGAACACCTTTCAGTGCACCGCCAGCAGAGCATGCGCTGCTGTTGGTATGGGCCATGAGACTGGTTGAGCAGGAGGCTCTGCACGCAGGTACATGCTGGCCATCTCCCCAGGGGCCAACGTCACCACACTGCTGTTGAGCTCCTCACCTGTTGCCAGGCTGCTGCAGTGCCCCGTTGTGAGGTCCCAACACAGCAGCGTGCCATCCGCATCGCCCTGCACCAGCAGCGGCCACACAGCAGCCAGTGCACTGCCAATGCTGTCACCAGGACTGGGGCTGCTGCCGGGTCGCTTCGGCCGCATGTCAGATACCTTGCGGCCCCTGTGAGTGCAGCAGCAGAGCAGCCACACTGCCTGACCAATCTGGTTTCTTCTGGTCCCAGTCATGCACAGCAATGACGCAGGAGCAGCGTAGTCGTTGCGCTGATTTGATAGACGCAGTGGGGCCAGCATCCAGCCTTGCCATGCAAACTATGTGAGGCACTCTTCAGCAACACCAGCACCGCTGCCACGGCTGTAGCAGGCTGTAGCAGGCTGTCACAGCCTGGCCTCACCGCACTGACAGCACGCCAGAGCGGCCATCCGCCAAGGCAAAGGCCAGCAGCTCAGACGGGAAGGCGTCGGCGTGGCAGCAGCACTCATGCTGGGCGCAGCGAGCGCTGAGAGAGCCCTGCAGCCGCACAGCAGCAGCAACGCCGGCATCAGCTTGCCACAGCGCACGCGCAAATATGAGAGAGAATGGTTACACGTGGGTCCAGTCACCATCTTAGATGTATGATGGCAAAACATTGGGGTGTGGAATAGCTGCGATGCACCCACATGCAAAAGCTGCTCAGCCAACATGGTGCAGCAGCACCGTGTCATACTTGCAGGCGCCACTGCAGCTGGCCAGCAGGCTGCAGGGCTGTTCAAAGCAGCACGCAGCCGGGGCCGCAGCACTAACCCCTCGGCGCCTCACCTGTTCAGTCCCCAGGTGGCCTGCCTGCTCAAGCTGCCCTCCAACGCAGCAGCGTCGCCAGGTGGCGGGCTGGCTGCGCCTGCTGCTGCTGCTGCGCCTGCTGCTGCTTGCAGCTCATCATTTGTTGCCCACACATTGAAAAGGCCCTGCGCAGCACGTCACCCAGCAGCACCCAGCAGCAGGCATGAGTCAAGCAATGATTGACAATGCTGCCCTGATCAGCAACAACACCTCGCAACAAACAGATGGCTCATGCATGCGAGACATATGCACTCTGCAGATCTGCTGATCACAGCACCTCACAGTTCCTTGCAGCTTTCAGGATTTCTGCAGCACACAAGCAATGCAATGCCGCAGATATCCTCTGATGAACTCTTTTCTGCAAGGCCCCGGGCGCAGGCCAGCAGGGCTGGCTGGCAACCGCAACATCTGAGCAACAGCTTTGCAAAGCCAGCCAACTTCCTTGACGGCGCAGCTGCATGCCTCACCTCCTGCAGCTCTTCTGCTGCTGCCACCCACTCCACAGCGCTGAAAGGCAGGTCAAGCAGCCGGACCCTCCAAGGCTTCACCAGGCAGCACGCAGCAGCAGCACCAGCAGCAGCAGGACCAGCAGACATGCCGGCAGCACCCGCTTCGTGCATGGCTGACAGCCCCACCCGGCTGGGTGTGCGGCTGCTGGGCTGGCTGGGCGGTGCAGATGCTGCTGGTGCTGACTGCGGCAGCGTGGTCCACAGCTCCGCGGGTGCCCCTTTGAGCAGCAGCAGCAGGTATGCGCCTGATGGCGACACCCGCAAGCCCAGCATGGGGCTGCCCTCACTGCTGCCACCATCGCGGAAGGGCAGGCTGCATTGCAGAAGCACAGGGTGCACAGAGTCGGCTGCAGTATACGGCCGCAGCCAGCAGCTGCTTGCAGGCATGCATTGCCGTGATCGGCGCTTGAAGATCAAGGCATCACCCGTGCAGATGCCCTGCTGTACCGCGAATACTGCACACAGGCCATTTTGGACCCTGCTGGCAACTCTGGGGTTCAGACGCAGCAGAACAGGGATGAGTTTCCTCTCTGCAGCTCACAGCCCCTGAACAGGCCCGCCCTTGGCATCACTGAGTTCGCACGGGGCAGCATGGGCTTAGGCGGGCTTGTCTGCTCCTGACGATGTGAGAATGCGGTGACTTGTAACCATGGTTGTGACGTGGCAGCACATGTCAACGCTAGCAGCCAGACACAAGGACAGGTGGCCGCGCAGCGACCAGCTGTGCGTGGCGACGCGGCGCACTTGCTGCCTCACCTCCTGCCGCTGCGCGCGTCAGTCAGCTGCAGGCTGTTCCTCCAGCCGCCGCTGCTGCTCTTCTCGCTGCTGAACGACACCAGCAGCGGCGAGCTGCCCAGCCAGCGCACGCCCCGCACCGCATCCTTGTGCACGGCGTGTGATGCTGCCACCTCAACCGCCAAGGCATCGACGTGGCCCCTGCGCAGGCTGAACACCTCCAGGTGGCCAGTGGAGGTGGCCGCAGCGCCAAGCACTACACACTCGGCCACCGCCTGGCCACCTTTGTTGCTGCTGTCAGTCGCTGCCTCCCCTGCTGCTGCTGCTGCTGCTGCTGCTGCAGACGACGCTTCAGGAGTCTCACCCTCTGACTCCATCGTTGAAGTCTGCTGCTGCGGTCCAGCTGCTGCTGCCAGTTGCGCAAACGGGTCGTCAGCGGGTGCCGCAGCACTCTGCGAGCTTGCAGCGCACGAGGGTGGACGCCTGCGGCCGCCACGGATGCTGCTGCTGAGTGCTGCGAGGTGCCTGGGCAGCAGCAAGGGCCGCGGCTGCAGGCTGGTTGCTGTGATGCTGCCAGGCAGGCCATGCAGCAGGCCCACAAGCTGAGGCGCCACGGTGACCGGTGCAGCAGCAGCACGGGGCGCCTGCGTCCGGCATGACACGTCGCGGTAGACTGAGCGCTGCACAGCACCACAAAGATCAGCAAGCTGTGACATGCTCGAGCACACAGCCACGTCTGCTGGAGTGTTGCTACGTCAAACCTCGATGCGCGGCGCCAGCCCCTGGACCTGCATCAACCAGTGGTGCACCATGCAGCATTGCTGCCACGCACGACCCCACCTGTGTGCTGCTGCTGATGGCTGCTGTGGGCTCATCGCTGCCGGCCTGGAAGCTGCGCCTGGGGCAGCGCGGCAGCGCCACCTGCCACTGCCACAGCCGGCCATCTGATGTGACTGCCATCACCAGCAGGCGCTGCCCACTCAGCACAGCCGCGCTGCTGCTGGCACTGCAGGGGCCCGCCAGGGTGCCAGGCACTGCACCTGTTGTCAGCAGCAGTGCAGCAGATGCATTCTTGGCTGGCGCATGTCAGCACTAAGCAAGTAACTGAGGCGCAGTGATGCAAGGACAGATGCCCGTGATCCACAGGTGTGCATCAAGAGGCAGGATCCACACGTTTCACACACCAGAGTAACTTGCAGAGCTGCTTGGTGTTGACTTTGCAGCGGAGGTAGCCTACTGTCTGGCCAGCGAAGACCTCTTGCCTCGTATGCACGAATGCTGCTGTCGCTGCTCACCGTCTGCCCTGCTGCGTGATCCCACGGTCGTGCTGGCCCCTGCATCTCTTGTGGTGAGGTGCATGGCCGCCAGGCTGCAGTTGAGCTGGCGCGTGACCGCAGCTGTGCGCGCTGCTGTCTGCGCGCTGGCGGCTGTGTCAGCGTGTGCTGCTGCCTGCCCACGCCACAGGCAGGCCTTGATCATGGCCAGCGACACCTGCAACAGCAGCAACAGCAGCAGCAGCAGCAGCAGCAGCAGCAGCAGCAGCAGCAGCACCAGCAGCAGCAGCACGGACGTCTGCAAGGCAGGCATGCGACAGAATTGAGCAGCTGCTTCCATCCTCAGCAGGTGCTGTACAAGCTTGCCTGGAATGCACAGCGACAGCGCATGCAGCAGCATATTGTCCAGTCGCCACACACTGCATGCGCAGCTGCGACCGCCACCCACCTGGCTGTTGGCTCCTCTGAGAGGTGCAGGCGTCAGCCTGCTGCTGCTGCCCAGCTTGAACTGCAGCGTCCCAGGCACGCGCAGCCACACGCTCAAGCTGCCATCCACATGTGCACAATATGCAGAGTCGAGGCCGCCCTCGTCGCCACCTCCTTGGCACACGCCACCGCCAAACACCCCTAGCAGGTTGCTGAAGGCTGGCATGCTGGCAGGCAGCGGGGTGCTGGCCGCGGGCTGCCCCAGGTCCAAGTCAAACAGCAGCAGCTCGCGCGGCAGCAGCAGCACCAGCAGGCCAGGGGCGACTGGGAACAACGCGCGCAGCGTGCTGCTGCCAGCAGGAGTTTTGCTGTCTGCAGCTCACACAGCAGGCAGCAGTGCCCGGGATTCAAAACATCATCGCTGGAGCAGGCACGTGCTGTTGTGCACGGTGCTGCAGATATCGTAAGCAGGGTGCGAACCTCTGCGTGAGGCTCGCATGAGCACAGGTTCCATCATTAGGGGCAGTGCTGACGTAACAGTTCAGATGCTGCTGCGCTGTTCATGCACCCAGCTGTGCGCACCTACTGCTTGTGTGTTGACCCTGTACTGCTGCATGGGCACCTTGTCTCTTGCAGGATCGCTCAGCTGCAGCACCACGAGCGCCCCGCTGCTGCCACACAAACACAGCTGCCGGCTGTCCAGCGGGGCAACTGCCAGCTGGCCGTACAGCTGCGGGCCTGTGCCCAGCTCGCGCTTCCACAGCAGGCTGCCGCCTGCAGGCACCAAACACGTCGCATGCGCCAGAGCAACAGTGACGACAGAGGCCAACCGAAGCCCCCAGCCTCCTTGGGCTTGCAAGAAGAAGCACATTTGGTAAGAAATTCCATCAGGCAGGCTTTGGAGCACATGCACCACCCTCAGGAAGGTGCTTCACCACTTCACACCTACGTGACTCTGTTTGGGCCTTTGCTTAGCTGGCAATGCACCACAGCGCTTAGGCTAGTTATAGCCAGCTTGCTGGGCCTGGTTTGCAAATCAGGGCAGAGACAACTCCTGCAAGCGTCCTCATTGCTTTGGGAAGAACCTGGAGCCCTTGTTACACATGCCTTCTGCTGCTGCTCACCCGCCACATCCCACAGCAGCAGCAGCGCAGGTGCCAGCACCACTGCCAGGACGTTGCTGTCAGGCATAACCCATGCCAGGCTTGTGATGCCGCTGCTGCTGGGGCTGCTGCCAGCTGGCGTGCTGTTGCTGGCGCTGCTGCTGCTGCTGTCCCTGTCAGGTCTTCCTGCTGCTGCTGCTGCTGCTGCTGCTGTGTAGTCTCGCAGCAGGTCTCTTGCTGCTGGCATGTCCTGCAGGCGCCCCAGCTGGGTGGCAGAGAGTACGTCCCACACCACCACACCAGCATCACTGTCTCCTGATGCCAGCCTGCAGCAAGCACACCAAAAGTGGTACTGTGCTGTGAACATTTTGCTCGACGTGCAAATAGCTCTGCATGGGTTTTTGATGGGTTTGCTGCTGCTGGTGCGCAGTAGCTGCAAAGCCATGGACATGTCTTCGAGTGCTGCTGCTGTGTGAACAAAGACGCAGCCTGCGCAGAGGTTGCAGGAGACTGCAGGGTCACACTGGGAAGCCTGCAAGCTGCTGCTGTGAACCGACCAATGTGGCTCCTGTCACCTGAGTTGACTGGGTTCTGCAAAGTTCCGAGAGTGGTAAGCAGGGCACCTGTGGCGGCAAAGCTCATGGGTGGGGCTGTGATACAGTGGACCCCCAACACCGTTGATATGCTGTGGCCATGGCCAATTGGTGGATGGCCGACATGTCTTGCAGGCAGGAGGAAACGGCTGTCAGATGCGCGCTGCTGCTTGCAGCCAGATCCCTCCTCACCATTTGATGGCTGTCACGGGGGCTCTGTGCCCGCCTTGCAATGAGCACACAACATTCAGCTTGTGCACCTGTTTAAAGCGGCAGGTCAACACGCGGTTGCTGAGCAGATCAATTGATGCGGTAACATCATTAAAACCTCAGCAACTATGCCACAAACTGCCGTACCTCATACACGCAGATGCTCTTTGCTACAGCATACGCAAAGGCACTCTCCAAGATGTCAGCAGCACCAGCATGCGCCTTGCTAGGTGGGGCTGGCAAGAAGCCCACCACATCAATGTTTGACATTCCTGGTTCACTGATCCCGGCTTATCCATGCTACATGAGCGATCAGACCACTAAGTGCAGTGTTGAAATGCAGGGTTGTCATCAGTGAGCAGTACAAGTCATTCAGCCTGCCTGTGCGTCTCGCTGACCGTCCAATACCAAACAGTGCGTACCGCTACAGCCTTACACTCGAAGCAAACAACCCTTGTTCGTTCTGTCGCGACCTGAACCCCTGGTACAGTTGGGTGCGCTCCACATCCGCTTGCTAGCACGCAAGATTTGGTTGCGTTTAAATTTGTACCTGTGTATTAGCAATTAGCTTTCAGCCGAGTCCGTAGCTCGTGGTCTGTCGGTGTCTGGCTTTTGCGGCTGCTCCAGCACCTGCTGTTGTTGCTTCGTCTATCACAAAACAATGGCTTTAATGTGCTCTAGCATGTCCCGGATGGGAGTCTTCACCGGCAGCCGTGTGGTCGCGCCCCAGCGTGCGGTGCTGCTGGCACCAGCGATGCCCAGGAGGGCTGCAGTGCAAGTCATGGCAGCCGAGCAGAACAAGAAGCGTACAGACTCAGCAGTTAAGAGGGCAGAGCTTGCAGAGGACAGGCGGATGAGGAACAAGTCTCGCAAGTCTGCCATCGCCACATACATGAAGAAGGTGAGACGGACAGTTCACGAAGCATTGACGGTCGGGGTTCGGATAATGTTTGCAAGCAGTTACACCAACACTAATCAGCTGCAGCAGCCGCCAACTGTAACCTACTAGCCCAGCTATTCCCTGCAGCGGCATGAGCAGGCCGCTGCTGCTGCTTTTGCTGCTGCTAGTTCTGCCATTTACAGCTTTGCAGTACTGCTGTTATACTAGAGGGCACAATGGTAGATGTGCGTAACGTAAGGGCACAGGTTGACAAGCGTGTTTCCTTTTCTGAAAAGTAGTCAGCTGAACTGGTGATATTGGTGTGCAGTTATACTGTGGTGACTACAATTATGTGCAGCCAGCGCAGCCAGCACTTGCGTGTATCTCAACTAGGATGGAAGCAGGCCAACAAGGGCTGAACATAGCGAATGCTATCAGGCTAGATGTGTTTTGATGTGTGTGCAACAAGTGGATCTTTAACACATCTTGTGGCAGCATGTTGTGGTTTCACTCCTGCAGCTCTTGGTTGGTTCATAACGTAATCGCTGTGGTTGGGCCATGTAGCTTGCTGACTGCAGCCGGTTGGAATGCCAGCAATCAGCCAAACATGGACCAGGCAGTAGTTAGTCATGCAGGCACCAGCAGCTCGTGGCCGACACTGGACTGCCAAAGCATGTCAACACAGCTTTCACTCGACTTAACTTGGTCATAGGCAGCAGGAAGCAGGAAGGGGGCGGGGCATTGAGCAACTGTGTGTGCACATGACTGACACCATGTTGTGCGTGCTGCCACCGCTGCTGGTGCTGCTGTGCTTTGTATGATTGCGTAGGTTGTCAAGATGGCCGAGTCAGTCACCAAGAGCCAGGCCCTGGACGAGCAGCAGGTGTCTCAGCTAGAGACCTTTGTGGCAGATGCTTATGGCGCTATTGACAAGGCAGTCAGCAAGGGCACACTGCACGCAAACACAGCAGACCGCAGGAAGGCACGCGTGGCCAAGTACAAGCGCCAGGCACTTATTGCAGCTGGCCTGTACGCACCGCAGCCAGAGCAGCCAGGATACTACTTTTACCAGAGGATGCAGGCACGCAAGGCAGGAGCTGCTGCTGCTGCCAACTAGAGCAGTGATTACAGCAGCGGCATAGTATATAGGGGTTGGGGCGGGTGATGACTAATCCTAGCATGGATGCTGTTGATTCAGCACATGTAACATACCTTATCTTGCATCCTGATTTGTATCATCATCACACCCAGTGACTGGGGTTTCTTGCTGAAGGTGAGTTAGAGACTGTCCGGATGACTGAGTCAACGAACCGTTCCCTGATGTGGTTCTGTTGCTGTTCTTGTCCAGACTCTGTCTTGGATCTGCAGCACACAGACACACTTCAGTTGTTCTACGCGTACACAATGCCTTAGCATCATGTCATAGCCGGTGTTTCGTCAACTAGATTCCTTCACGGGCATTTTGTCGCCACCGGCGACTGCCAGCACAACAACTGCCTTGCTGCGCAGTCCGAAACCCAGCATTCGCAGCGGGGAAATCATTTACTTTATGCCCTGTCCACGGAGTTGATCTCGAACCAAGCGCAGGGATGGCAAGGAAGGCCGTGCATGTAGGGCACCAGCCCGCCCCGGTGAAGTTGCCGTGTGACGTAGCAAAAGCACGAAGGAAAGGCCCAGGTAGCAGCTGCCCTGCAGTTAAGCAGGCCTGCAGGACTCTGGCAGCAGCCACGGAAGAAACTCGGCAGTATGCAGCAGGCCTGCTGGCATTCGGAGGTGGGTGCCAGCGTGAGAATCATCTCAGAGCTCTGCATAGTTGCCTGGACTCGCTGCAACCCTCCGTGTTCTGGATGCAGGCCTGCTGTTCGCTGCAGGAGCAGCTGCCTGGTGTTTGCCGCTGCTCTTCCTGGTGTTCACAGCAGTGTGTATGCCATGGCGGGCAGTCAGCTTCTACAGGCAGAAGTGGGTGAGTGCGCAGCACGCACAAGGGGCGTTGGCAGGCCAGCCAATACATGCACTTGTGTGCAAAGCTTGTAAGCGCCATCTCCAGTTGATGCAGCAAGCTCATGCACAGCATCTTTTGTGCTGCTTGAACGTGCCAGGAATATTCCCTGGTTGTGCAGTGAACAGAGCATATTTTTCCACAAACAGCTGTGCCCTTTTCTCAACATGCTGTTGTTGCTGCTGCCTCCTTTCCCGCTGTAGGTATTCTATCTGGCAGACTTCTGCTACTTTGTCAACATAGCCACAGCAGTATTCCTGGTGTTGTTCCCCAGCAATGCGCAGCTTGAGGCGCTGGTGTATGCACTGGCTGATGGGCCCATTGCAGGAGCATTGGTGGCCTGGCAGTGCCCCTGGGTGTTTGGCTCGGGCGACCACACAGTCAGGTGGGCCGTGGCAGGGTGGCTGCAGCAGCCGCTTATGTTCGTGTTGAGGGGGTTGTAGAAGTATCAGGTTACATGAACAGTGGTTCGCCGCTGGCAGCAGCAACTTCCCCATGTGGTCATCAGTGCCAACAGCAGAGAACATACACAAGCTGCAGCCAGCTCGCAGGCAGCCGGTGCGTCTCCATGATGCTACAACGCCATCTGCTTACACAACTGTGCTGTGCTGTCATTGTCGCTGCCGCAGTGTGTTGATGCACCTGCTGTCCGGCTTTGCTATGTTTGCTCACCGGCACTACACGCCAAGCGGGCTGCGTGGCTGGCGGGGCATTGCGCGGTATGCTGTGCAGCTGCTGCATGGGGACGTCACACCTGCAGGCACTGTGCCGCCACCTGCGTACCCAGAGCACAAGCTGCTGTGGCTGGTGGCTGCCCCACTGCTGTTCTACATCGTGTGGCAGCTGCTATACTTTTTGACCGTGCAGGTAGGTGCGGTGGAGGCACCAAAGACGCACAGGCAACTTCGCAGCAGCACCAGCAACGGCGGCAAGTGGTGCAGGCACACTAATCTGGCTGGAATGATGTGTGCTTGCCCCGCAGTAGCCGGGAAAGCAGTAGCAGCCAGCATGCCTGGCACAAGCACGCTGAGCACCTTCTGGCCAAGATAGTAGCAGTTGTGTACTTACCAAATGTGGCGAGTGCTGCATAGGCGTGCACTTAAAGCTGCATGCTGCTCTGCTGCTGATGCTGATGCTGATGCTGATGCTGCTGTCGACCCGTGCCAGGTTCTGTTCCGCTCGTTCATCCTGGGCAATGGGTATGAGACCAGCTACATCTGCCTGGCACGCCGCGCAGCAAAGAACGACAATTTTTGGAACAGGCTCGTGCGCAGAGGCAGCACCACGCGCCGGCTGCTGCTGTATGGCGGCCTGCAGTTGCTGTTCACAGTCATCTGCTGTACAGTGTTCCTGCCTACGTACTTCTCGTTTCCGCTGGCGGTTGTATACCAGGTGTGGCTCACTGCGGGGTGGACTTCGCACAGCTGGCTTCATCTGCTTTGCAGGCAGGCACCGCCATTGCTGTGACCTGTATGAACATTGTTGACTGGCATGAAAGAGAAAAAGGAGGTGCCCACTGCCCATCACCCACCAGCATGCAAGCAACAAACATGGTCGGCATGTGATTGCATGCCTGCAGGTGATCAAGGTGGTGTTCCCGGTGTACTACGGCAGCCGCTACCAGATGACCAAGGTGCCGCAGCATGTGTTCCTGCGGGGCCTCCAGGTGTACCAGACAGCGCACAGCGACATGATGCAGCAGCAGCAGCGGCAGCAGCAGCGCGAGGCAGAGGAGGAGGCGCAGGCGGCAGCAGAAGCAGCAGCAAAGTGGGTAGCAGCTGAGGCGCTGCGATTTCGGGGCAGCTGTGCTGCAGAGGTGGCCTGTGCCTCCCCATCGCTTGGCGCTATGTCCCGGCAGGTGATGGCCTAAGCGTGCACCGCTGGTGCGTGTGCAGTCATCAAGTTGGGTGGGCGTGCGTGCTGAACATGTGTTCTGGGTACACATTGCATCGTGTGTGGCGTGAGTCCTGGTGTGTGCAAAAAGCAAGGGAAGATTGAGGTGTATTTGTCTGACGAGCGCGCGGGTGTATCGAACCACCAGGTGTGTGTGTTCCTTGAGCACAGGCTGAATGCTCAGGGTATTGACTGTATACACTGATTCAACAGGGGCCCTAGCTTCTCATACTGCTACAATGGGTGTGTTCTGACTCACTGGCGTGCGTACATGCGTGCGTGCTGGCACCTCATGAATATGCGTGCTCGTTGCGCTGGGGTCCGGCACACAACAACACTACTGTTCTTGCTGTAGCTACCTGATATAACATTTGTTGATGACAACTGCCTCCATGATGCTGCATGTCAACCTTGCGCTGTTCTTTGTTTTTTGTTATCTGGCTGTCATGGGGGGCGACAAGCATGCTGCAGTGGTAGACACTCGAGTATGTATTTTGCAGTGCATTATCATGTGTGTTCTGCCAGAGTTTGGGAGTAGCAGCAGCAAATTGAATGCAGCCAGATGCTGGCTGTTTCCATAGGATCACTATCATTCATGCAACATCCACATATCTGTGAGATGACGCTGACGTAGTAGTGTTTGATGGCGCAGATGCGCATGCGCAGCCATTGCGCCTTTGCTGTGGGATTGTGTTAGTATGATTCGTCAGGGTCTGGTGAATCTTCATGCCACGAGTCGGCGCTGCAACGTTGCATCTCAGACAGCTATGCAGCATGTGGATTCCTCTTGTGTAGTTGCTTGAAGCAAGGTGAAGATCTGTTGGGCGAGACATGCAAAATGATGCTACAGGGACTTCCTGGTGCATGCCAGGCACAAGGGCGCTGATAGTGGTTTGAAGCATGGTCTGCATGTAGGTGTGCCATATCTCGCACAGTGTGCGGGGTCACACATGCTGTACCAGCAGCTTTTGGTCTGGATGAGTGCCTGCTCAGCAGGTCAAGGCTCACTGGTGTCCAATGTTCAGGTGCAAGAACAGCTGTGTATGGTGGATGTAGATCCACAGGTTTTCAGGTTGACTGTTGTGGCGCATGTTTTGGTGCCACTGGCAGCCTTACAGAAGCGCCGGCTGCCCCGTTCAGTTGACGTGACATGACCAGTACCTGATTTGTGATCTGCACAGTATGCTGTGGATGCTGAAGTGATGTGGGAATGGCTGCATTTGCAGCCGTTGCAGACGCTGGCATAGTGCATGTACATTACGAGAACTCAACCACCATTCCAGAATGAATGGCAAGGTGTCGCCTTCTCAGTGGCAGCATGTGACTGGCGTGTCAGCACTGGCAGCATGTTTCATGGTAGCCATAGCCCGCGTGCGTGAAGCTGCACTACTGACCAACCGACCAGGGTGGAGCTCATAATGATGTTGGTGATCACCAACAAGGATCTGTCATGCTACAATAGTGCCGTGTCCTCTCACAATAAACACACCTTGCCCATCAGTATCTGGCACAAAGAAGAAACCCGGCATCAGACTTGCTGCCATGGCACTGACCAGTGCTGACAGCTACTAATCCGCAGCGCTGTGACTATGACTGGCCTGCCAAGACTTTTGAGTCTTGGTGTCTTCATCAGTCCCTTGGTGGCTTCATCAGAGGGCTTTGGAGTACTACTACAGGATTCAGCGTATGCAGGGCGTTCGGCTGCCAAATCAAGTGTTTACAGCTGAATGGAGGCGTCCTAGTGGTGCTGTGGCGGTGACACCGTGGCACAAGTATGTGCAGAGCCTGCTGTGCAAGTATGGTGTGAATGTTGTGACCGCGGAAGGCAGAGCCAGTGCGTGCAAGAGCCATGTCAACAAGCAGGTCAAGACACTACATGCTGAAAGGATTGCATGTGAAACGTTGGAACACTCCACTCTGAGTCGGTATGTGGCTCATGTGCATCCCTCTCATGTTGATGCTATGGGTTTCAGGAGGCCTAGGCCGTACTTGCGTTCAGTGGCAATTCCACGTGGTATTGAATTGCTGTTGCGTGTTCGTATGGGTTGTCTGTGTGTACATGAGCGTACTAGTCAGTTTGGCGGTCGCAGAGCTAACTCCACTTCAGGATGTCCTTGTTGTGGTGCAGAAGTTGAGTCTTTGTCACACTTCATGTTTGATTGCCCTGCTACTTCTGCTCAGAGGGATGATATGTTTGCTGAGATCAGATCCCTGCCTGGTTGCGCTGAAAAGTTGCGCAGCGTTTTGTCCATGGCTGATTCGTCAATCAAGGTGTTGCGTTTTGTATCTGATGATATTTGGGGCAGTTCTGGAAGATGTCTGATGGTGTCACCGTGTATTGCTGCTTTTCTTGTCAAGTCTTGGGATGTGCGCAATGCATGCAAACATTCTGGAGCAGTGCTCCCTCCTCTTTCCGCCCCGGTGGGGCGCGGGGCCGATGGCGCTGATGCTATGGCTTGAATGGGTAATATGATGATGATGATGAGTCTTGGTGTCCGTAAAAAGCGTGCGTGCAATGAAGCTCATCACGATGAGCTGCACAAAGACAGTAGCTACGTAGCAGCCAAAGCATGCCTTTACAAGCCAGGGCACTCCCGTCATGTGCAGTATCATGCCGTTTCTGCTCATGCAGGCACCGTAGCAGGTTTTGGTGGAGAAACTAGCAAGCTCCAGGCCTGTTCCCACCTTCGATTCATCAGGCAGCCACTGCAATAACTCGTTGCTGCAAGTGTCGCAACACGAGACGATCTGCAGCACGCGTCAACCACCGTGCACAACTAGCGCACACTGCTGCACCACCATGCCCTCCTCCCTCACTTGGTGGTGGGCAGCCCTGCCAGCGCATACAGGCTGTACAGCTGCTGGCTGCGGCAGTACTGCGGGTGCCGCTCCAGCACAGCTATCAAGTCGGCCAGCATCAACTCGCGCAGCCCCTCCTCGCCGTCAGCGCCACGCCCGGTGGAGCCCCCGCCAGCAACAAACGCAGGCACACCCCCGCCAGGTGCATCGCTTTCGTTCAACAGCTGATGCTGCAGCGACACCGGCCGCACATGCGATGCGACGCTGCCTGCAGCCCCTGCTGCAGCAGCCTGGCTGCTGCTGCCAGCGCCGGCGTCCCCGCCAGCACCAGCTTCCTGCTTCACGGCCGGGCCATCTGCTGCTGCCGCTGCAGCGCCTCCCGTGCCATCCACTGCACCTGCTGCTGCTGCTGCCGACTTCGCTTCTTGCAGCTCAAACTTGGTGAAACCTGCCTTGGGCTGCCCTGCGGCTGCTGGGCGGCCTAGTGCTGCCATGGCACCAAAGTTGCGCCGGCCTATGCCCATTTTGGTGAGGGTGTTGCCCACTTCCTTCTGCAGCATCTCCAGCTGGCGTGCTGTCTGCGCTGCCTTGGCCGCCTTTTTGTCCTCCTCAGCGAGCCTGCGGGCAGCGACGAGTTACGGCGGCACGCAGGAGGGAAGAAGTGAGGCTGAGGATTCAACTGGGGCATCTCCTGAGGCATGTTCACGGCACTGCAGAGGGCTGCAGCCTGCTGATGAGTGCTGCAGCGTGTAGGAGTATGCTTCCCTTTGAAGGCTGATGTGACGTTGCAACCTGCAGCAAGCTGCAGCTTGTTGACAGCAACTGTCTGGCCACCCAGTCACAGCTCAGCATGCACCCTTGCCAGCGCTGCTGTGCAGTGTCTGCATAGCTGGAGGCAACCCCTGCAGCTGCTCGTCCCCTGCAGCCCCACTCACTTCTTGCGGCTTGTGCCGAGGCGTGCCAACTCGTCCCGCTCCTCCTCCTCCCGCTTTCGTGCTGCCTCCTTCTCCCGCTTCTGGATCTGGAACAGCCCTGTGCGCAGCCTGTCGTCCAGCTTCTCAACGCCCTTGTAGGCCCTGCAGCACAGCGCAGAGGGGCAGGGCACACGCATCAGCGGCAGGAGCGCACCTTGCACGGCAGTAGGCACAGCCTGGGGCAGCACTGGGAAAGTTTCACAGGCGGCTGAACCCAGGCAGCAGCATGCATCACCACCCACTGGACACAAAAACATTGATGGCCACAACATGCACCAACGACCAGACAGAGAAAGACTCGTCAACCCCCCACCCAAGCGGGTCATCACCAGGGGTACATGCAGCCAGAGCATAGTGATACATGCCTGGTTGAGTGTGATATTGTCTTGTTCAAACGCATCTGCAATGCACTGGTGACGCGAAGGCCTGCTTCCTCTGATCCACTGCAAGTAGATCTGACCAGGTGGCTTCCATGGACCCTGCTCAGCTGCTGCTGCCGCAGCTTGCCCCCGCCACTCACTTGCCCAGGTCTTCGCGCTGCAGGCGCGCCTTGACGATGCCGCGCATCATCTGGCTGAGGTGCTGCTCAGTGGCCAGGGACAGGTACGCGTACACGTCCTCGCCCACAGCACGCACGCCGTGGTTCTTGGCTGCACGCGCCAGCAGGTTCATGGTGGGGCCCTGGCTCAGCACGTGCTCTTCCTGCAAGCCAAGGGACGCGTGCGATGCCGGCAAAGGCACATGACAGGCGGCAGGCAGTGCAGGCAGCATTGCAGGAGAGGCGCTGCACACAACGGCCTCACCCTGCTGAGCCATGCACAGCTGGCGTATGCTGTGCACCAGTGAATGCGTGGCGAGGTGCCACATCAGCACCCCATCCTTCCTGCAAGCCAGCGCGTGGTACGCACCACAGGCAGGTTCGTAAGCAGTCTATGCAGCACACGTACAAGCTGTTGTGATGTGATTGGACAATCATGGGCGACATTAAGTAGATGGCGCTGCCTGAACACACGCACCTGCACATGGCCCGTTTCCACCACCACTGCCCCTTTCGCCGCCTCGTTGAGTGCCAGCTCAGCTTGCAAGTCATCCACGCCCAGCACGTCCAGCCCCGGCCGGTTGTCCCCCGCTGTCACATCCTCATCAATGATCTTCTTGCGCACTCCGCCCGGCCCTGCCTTGGCTGCTGGCTGGGCCGCAGCCGCCTCCTCAGCCTTGCGCTTGGCGACCTGACAGTGCCGGCCAGACAGCACACCGCATAGCGTGATGCCAGGCATGCGAGTGGGAGCCGCAAGTCATGGGATTAAAGCTTATCAACGCAGGAGGGGGTTGGTTCGTGTCCTGCAAGACGAGGATAGCCAGCGCTGCCGACTGCTTCTGGCAAGCAAGCACTTCAGCTGCGGCCGCCCCAGCCCACAGCAGCACATGCACTGTGCCTGCACACACACACGCCTGAGAACCTCCCATCCTGCAAAATGTTGCTGCTGCACCCTGCAGCAACACACCAGTGAACGCCGCCTCACCTGCCCACGATACACTGCTGCGCTCACCCGAGGCAGGGCATACCACGACACCGCCCCCGGGCCGTCCCTGCTGGCACATTGCACCCACTCGTAGCCATCAGGAGCGGCTATCTTTGGCGCTTCCCCAGGCGCCAGACCTGCCAGGTGCTGCTGCAGCAGTGCTGCTGCTGAATTTGGCACCAACGCGGCAGCTGGCCGCACTCCGGCCATGCCAGGCTGCGCGTACAGACTCGGACGAGGACCTGCCATTTGCAGGCTGGGATATGCTGCCTGCCCTGGCGGCCGCTGCTGTCCCAACTGCGCCAACTGCACTGCCGAAATCTGCCGCTGCTGCTGCTGCTGCGCCTGCCGTTCTGACAGGGAGAGGTTTCCTGCAGAGCCTTGGCTGGTGAGGGCTCCCGCAGGACTTGCTGTGCCTTGCTTCTTGCCTGCCGCTGCTGCTGCCGAAGACGCGGCCGCCCCAGCGCTGACTGGGCGCTGACCAGCCTGGGCTGCAGCAGCCAGCTGCGCACGTTGCTGCTGCTGCATAAAGGCGGCAAGAAGTTGCGGGTTCTGGCTGACTGTCTGCGCTGCAATGAGGTGTGACCCAAACTGCACGTGCGCGATTCCATTGACAGTGAAATTGCCGTTCCCCAGATTTACAATCTTCGGGTTACTGGGTACAACAGCTGCCAGTTGCTGCTGCTGCAGAATCTGCTGCAGCTGCTGCTGTGTGACTCCAGCAGTTGCAGCAGGGGCGGCCTGCTGCCCAGGCCCCGGTGAGGCAGTGCGTGCCTGCGCCTGCGCCTGTTGCTGTGCCAGCTGCGCCTGGCCTGGGTTGGCCCAGGCGTTGTTGCTGCCCTGGAACTGCTGGCCGCGTGGCGGCGCCCCGCTGGGCATGTTGGGCATCAGCCCACGCTGCTGAGCTGTCAGTGCAGCTTGCTGCGCAGCAGCAGCAGCAGCTTGCTGCTGTGCCTGCTGCTGGTACATGCCAGGCTGCTGTGGGTGCTGCGACATGGCCCTGTCACCTTGACCTGCTGGCGCTGACGGCACTGCTGCTGCTGCTGCTGCCGCTGCTGCTACTGCTGCTGGCACGCCTTGACTGCCGCTTGCAACAGGCCGCTGTGCTTTTGGCTTGCCCTGCATGGTGGTGTAGGGTTCACAGGCACCACAAGGTAAGCCGTGCCGCGTGAAATGCTACAGAAAAGAGTTGCCTAAAGAGGCAACACATGCAAACACAGACAGTACAGATGTACAATCAAAAATCTTGGGGTTGTGCAGACGAGTGGCTACAGCTGCTGCTGCGGCTGCGGTTGCGGCTGCGGCAATGTCCTGCAACCCCAAGCATGCCCCTAAACATTGCTGCCCCAATGTTGCTGCTCACCTTTTGTATGTACTCCTCTTGCACCGGTTTCAGAATATGTGGTGGCACAGCCTCGAGGAAAAGCTGCAGCTGCTGGTCTGCACGCGGCAGAGACTGCATGACAACAACAGCAGGCATGTAACATAACAGCAGTAACACTGGCTGACCAGATTGCTCGTGGCGGGCATTGCAAGAGCAAGTGTAATGAGCACTTGAAAAGGTGGTCGTGAACGAGGGGTGTAGTGTAGCAGGCCTGTTCACCTTGACTTGCTTTGACCAATTGCTGATTGCCTGGCGGAGCTCCGGGTGTCTGTGTACTAGGAAAGATATGAAGTGGACTGACACGAGCTCCTGCCTGCTCAGTAGCAAAGCATCCATCTAGGCTGGTTGGTCGTCCCATGACCTGGTAGTAGTGTACTTTGGTGGCAAATCATGGCATGCAGGCCAGCTGATTGCATGCAGCAGCAGCAGCTGCTGCAGCAGCAAGCTGTTTCCAACTCAGAGTGCACAGCAGCAAGGCCTTCAGTGTATGAAAACGACACAAATCATAACGCAGCCTGAATTGAGTAGGAAGACGAGCCGCAGTTGATCAGGTGATCTTGTTGTTGCCTGCTGTTATGCTGCTGCCACTGTACTTGCAACAGTTCCGACGCAATGCCATCAAGCCGGACCCATGAAACGAGTTTCAGATGAACAGAATGTTCCAGAGTCGACAAGACGTTACATCGGAGTGGGAACAGCATGGTTTGGCTGGCAGGGGTTGGGGGGTTCAAGTTGTTACGGGACAGAACTCGACCGTCATTCGTCCCGGTCTTTGCAGCTGCGGTGTGCCATGGTTCTCAGCACCATGATGACCTGCTGTGGTTGGCAAGTACATCAGTGCTGCAAATCATCACTGCTCATATGCGATAAGCAGCAGCACTCTCACCCAGCAAGAAGCATGTGTGATCAGGCAGGGCACACCATGCTGCACTACCTCCCGTGCTGAGGCAGGCTCCTGCAGCCACACCTTCTCAGTGCCGCTGCAGCTGCTGCATGGATCAGCTGAGCTTGCAGTGCAGCAGCATTTTTCATGAAAAGGTTTTGCAAAGACATGTGAAGAAGCAGCAGACAAAGACATGTAAAAGAACGGATTTAACGGCTCCTGGGCTCCAGACATGTGTTACACAGCACAATGCAGCAAAAGGTACACTACTTCAATGCCGGGCAGGCAGCAAAGATCTGGTGAGCAAGTACGAACAAGAACTGTCAACGTAGACACCCTCAGCACAAGTAGCAACAATGGGATCACTGCACTACCTGGCACTACCTTTGGTGTGTCGACACATAACTGCTAAAATGAGTGGCAGAAACCACAAGCTGATAACCTTAGCATTCAGACATGCTGGCAGTGCATTTGCTGATCATCATCATATTACTTATTCAGTGCATTTGCTGATGAGCACTCCACCCACCCCATATGGAAGGGGACGTTCCCATTGTGCGACCACACAGCACTGCCTGCATGCAAAAGACTGCATACTGTGGCAAGCCATCCCACAAAAGCCATGGACAGCTGATAATGTTGAAGCAAAGATGCAGTCGAGTTTGAGACGCAACTGTAACTTAAAGCCTCCAAGTGATGTATTCCCCATACACCGCAACTAGCACACGAGGGCTGCAGCACATGGCCAATGGTTTCTGAGCAATGCTCTGGGCCTTCAGATTAGTGACGTCAATTGAAGTGGTATGATGACAACATACCTACTTGTAGTGCCATGATGAGGATTTGAGTGTTCAACATGGCTACAGCAGTGCCATGATGAGGATGTTGGTTTTTTGCTGTGTGCCTATTGTCTGTGCAGAAGCACACCCTGTGCCATTTTCGGCACGCTGCAGGAGCGGTGCACAGGCCGTCACTGCCCTATCAACAATCATGTGAACTATGCCGGCACACATTTGCAGGACACTTCTTAAATCACCCAGATTGTCCAGCATCCCACACGACGTGTGGGCCAGTGCTGTGACCTGACCAAGGCTGCACTGAGAGTGCATTCAGCTGGTGCTGGTACTGCTGCTGCTGCCCCCACTGCTGGTGTCACTGCTTTGCACGGGCTCTCGCACTTGACCTGACACCGTGCCGCCAAAAATGCTGCCCTTCATGCCCAGCTTCTTCAGCAGGTCATCACACTGTTGCAGCACCTCAACCTCCTGCAAGCACAAACACAGCAGCAGCAGCAGCAGCAGCAGCAGCAGCAGCAGCAGCAGCAGCAGCAGCAGCAGCAGCAGCAGCAGCAGCAGCAGCAGCAGCACAGGTGCAACAGGCAGTTGCTCAAGTTGTTCCAGTTGCAACAGACACAGGGCTAGCACATGTATGGCCAACCAGCAGCAGCATACTCTGCTTGCATGAGCCCATGCCTTTCACACCACCCACGTAGTGCACACACCCCAGCGCCCACGAGCACACAGCGCTGAACTTACCACGGCACTGCACAACAGTACCACTACAGCCGTATTTTGTATGATATCATTGATATGTGCCTGCACCGGCTGCTGTCTGTTCTTACCAGGTCCCCTAGGTGCTCCAGCTCCTCCACAGCAGCACGTACAGCCTTGCCTAGCTTGGTTTGACTGTTCATAGCATCAAAGTAGGTGCCAGGTACCTGCAGCAACAGTGAGCATATAATTGTATCATCATCATGCACGCACGTTACAATTTTGCAAAACGTCACAACACTACCTATTTCTGAAGTTACCAACTTGACCCAGTTGCAGCCCTCATTGGGTCCTTGCAGTGGGGACGCAGCTGCAACTGCTAGCAGGTGCCTAAAGTCATAATAAGCTGAGAACTCTGCTCACAATGCAGCCATGCAGCTCCTGAAGCTGCTGTTGGTATGTGTATTTTTATTCATGCACGTCTCTAAAGCAGCATGTCATGCCTGCCAGCCTAACCAGGTGCTGCCCTCACCTCGACATCCTCCTCAGGCAGCAGCCCTTCAAACTGCAAGCCCCCCAATCCCTAACTTCAGCAAGTGCGTTGCATAGTGAACATACACACGTGACTGCTGCAATACAGCAAGCAAACGAGCTGAACACAAAGGCACCTGCAATCTGGACTGTCGTCTAGACTGCACCGCTTCATGATGCACACAGAAGGATGCTGGTCCTGCTGCCCACCCACCTGGCTGCTCTGTGCTGTTTCATCCGGCTCAGCAGCTGTCCAAACTGCTCTTGAATGCAACGAGAGACGGTTGACTGCATGTAGCTGCCGTGCTTGACAGCTGCACCGGGACTGAACTATGCTTTTCCGGCTGCTGCTGCCACACCTGTTGAGTCGTGCCTGCATTGTTGCAGCGTTGCACCTACTTGTAAACATTTTGCAGTTTATGCCTGTATCAGAGCGAGGGGCCGCATTGCGGATCCCGAGGTGCGGCCCGAAGAGGGTATGACTCAACCTCGAGAAGGCCCTGTGTCCGACACTGTCGTTCTCTTGTCCGGCTTGCGTGGTGCCGAGCCACTGCACTGTATCTTCTCATCAACCTTTGTACGTGCTATTGCCTGTCTCATTTTCTGTGCCGTTTCCAGATCAAATAAGACTTAGTAGAACTGCTTGCTCGTGGCCTCGCCATGGCCCCTGCTGGTTGGCGCTTTATGTAGCACAGTGGATGAAAAGGCGCTTTCCATCGCCTGCAGACACCAACAGCCACAGCTGTGAGCACACGTCAACACCGGCAACGCTTGAGCACAATCACTCGCCCAGCAGTTCGCCCAGCAAGCTCAAGCGCTTCGAGGTCTTACAACCTGTGTACCGCGCGGACAGCAGCTGCCAACAGCGCGGAAGCACTGAACCCAGGAGCTCGCTCAAACAGCAGCAGCACCACCAACAGCAACAGCCCAGCAACATGCATCTTTCAACTGCAAACCCCATCAGCAGCCGTGCGGTGACCAGGAGCAAATCCAAGGCGGATGGTGCAGCAGATGCTCGCAGGGAGGCGCTTGGTGCAGCAGATGCAGCGCACCAGCACAACGCACCTGTGCTTGCCGGCATCACGGACTTGCATGCACTCAAGCCAGCAGCATTAAGCACGCAGCAGGTGCCAGGCCACCATGCTACACTGCTGCCCAGCACTGCAGCCAAAAGAGCAGCGACAGCCACAGTTGCAGCTCCGGCAGCTCCTGCAGGACGCCTCCACGCAGCACTCAGCGATGACCTGCAGCAAATGCTGGACAAGCCAGGCCACCAGCAGCTCATTGCAGCAGCAACAGCAGCAGCAGCGCGGCTCACACACCCAGGCTTGCTGCACCACACAGGCACATCAAACGCCAACAAGCACACTGCAGCAGAGGGAACAGCAGCAGCTCGCACAACTGCATTGCCGCTGCTGCGCAAGCAGGTGGCAGGTTCTTCTGCAAGCCACAGCAGCGCCAACGGTGAGCACAGTGCTATAAGCAGTGATAGCAGCAGCAAGCACAGCTCCAACATTGGTCGTGCTGCTGCCGCTGCAGCAGGCCATGCAACAGCCTCCAGCAAGCCCAGCAGTGTTGGCGGCAGCAGGCGCGTGTCATTTGCGCCAGGGCCGCTGCACAGCAGTCCAGCTGTGCGCGCCCCTGTGACTGACGACGGGCACCCGGCAACAGAGGGCGTGCTGGCGATGCCTGTGCGGCGTGTGTCATCATCATACGCGCTGGATCTCACGCGGGGCAACGTGCTGATGCTGGAGCAGCTGCTTGGGGCGGAGAGTGCCATGTCTGTTGCAAGGTTGAAGCGGCGCGTGGGGCTGCTGCCACCTATCAGGCCACCCCGTCCGCATGCATGCAGCAGACCAGCTGGCAGCGATGGGGCAGAAGCGGATGACGTTGAGGATGCATGTGCAGGCAAGGCTGCAGGCTCAGCAGCACCCGCTGCTGCAGGTGCAGGTGCCAATGCAGGTATGAAGCTGCCAGGCAGGGCACGCAGTGTGTCAGTGGGGGGCAGCAGGGAGGCTGGCGCAAGTGGTGCTCACTAGCATGCGCGCACGGCTGGTGGTGTGTGGTGTGCGGCGGACCTGTAGCTGGGTCACGTGGGCGGGTTGGTAGTTGTCGCATTGGGTACATGGCACTGTTGGGGGATGGCACTTTGAGTGTGTGCCTTTGAACGGCATGCGCATTGGAGCAGCATTTGTATGGTCGGTTTGGTATGGTCGGTTTGTGGCCAAGTTAATGGTTTGGATGGCTAGAGTTGCACACATCGGCTATGGTTTTGGCTGGTTTCAGCAGTGTGCTCGTCATGTACAGACCGTATCATGCTCACAGCAATGTGGGCGTTCATGGCGTGCTGCTGCGTTTTGTTCCTTGACTGACAGGCTGCTGCTCAGCCTGCCTTGACTGCCTGACGGCTTGTATGATTACTGACCCAATGTTTGTTGCATGCATGGTTGCTATTGTTGTGGACGACCACCTTGTAGCATGGTAAAGCTGGCTTGGGGTTGTGCTTAGACGTGCATGGTGTTCCTCTGCACATCTGATGTGTCAGGACAGCATGTGGTGCAGGGGGTTCGAAGGTGGCGCCTGCATCATCAGGCTATCGTGTTGCTGCCCTGCGCGACAGCGCACGGGGTGTGCAGCCAGCAGCTAGGTCATCCGTAGGCCTCTGTGTGTGTTTCGGCTGTCGTGGATCCTGTTCGGTTTTAGGCAAGGGTTGTATTTGCTTCATTGCTGTGTATCGTAGGCGTGGTGCTGCAGCAGCTGTTGGTGCGCTGGCAGTCCCACTGCACCTGTGAAAGGTGCATGCGTGCAAGGTGGTGGGTTGTGTTCAGGCATGGTGCATGACGTGTGGCTGGGCTGCTGACGCCGCTCTGAGCCATTGGTACCTGCTGCCAAAGCGCAGTGGCCAAGGAGTTCCTAGTTCATCCCTGGCTGCACGCTGATTGTTTGTGTGTTGCTTTTGGCAATACTTAATGCTGTGTGAGTTACAGGTGTGCAAACGGCTCGGGTGTTAGAAAAAGTCACCTGCAGGTCTGTTGTACACGCCTGTACAGTTTTGTCATTCGTATTGTGGGGTATACTGTATTTGGTGGCTTGGTACATCAAGTCCACATTGTGGTGGTGAGTGGTGGCAGGGACAGTCGGGTGACTCCATGTTGGGCAAGCAAGTACTCGAGCGGTGAGCGCACTGCTGTGCTGGCGGGGCAGGTTTGAGTTTAGTTGGCACGATGCGCGTGTTGTTGAACTTTACCATGATGATAGATAAAGGACTGTGACAGGGAATGACGTGTGCAGTGCAAACAATCGCATGTCAATGGCATTGCAGTGATTGAGAAGGGCAAAACTCCAGCGTGGCAGAGCAATGACTTACTTTACTGGCAGCAGTGGCAACACTGTGGGTTTGAGTTGAGTAGGATCTGCATGGTTTTTTGTTGGCGCATGTTGTCCTTCAGCGTACGTCTGCACTACTGCCTGCAGTGTCTGCTAGCCGCCCTGGTGCAAAGTGGCATACAGGATGTAAGGCATGTCTCGCCTGTCACTAGCAGTAGTGCGCAGGAGGTGCCTAGCTATGTTTTTTGCTGCCGTCCTGCTCATTCCAGATGCTTTTGTCCGCGGCAGACAAGTGTGTGCGGGGTGCTGACGACATGATGCCTGTGGTGCGCAAACTGTAGGATTGGTAGCCATGGGCTTTGCTGCAGCCAGGAGTGGCACCACAGTTGACGCTGCGCAGTACAGCAGCCGGCCTACGCGGTATGTTTTAGTCGCGGTGACCAGTGTGCTGTGCGGGGTCAGATGTCAGGACCTACTCATTAGATTACTGCTACTGATTTGGAGAGTTGAGTGCACCTCCTCAATTTTCCCCAGCCATACTGACTGGTAGGCAGGTTTGATCAGAGCGGCTTGGGGGCTGATCGGGGTGTGCAGTGGCTTGACGTGTTGTGGCATGGGGTTGTGTGGCACGCCACTGACCGGATCACTCCACGGCGTGGTTCTTGTGGAATCAGGCTTGGCATAGCTTGCAGTGAGGGATGATGATGACGGTGGGGCCATACAATGGCCACATGCTCACTGTGGTTGAAGCTGTTTCATGCTTGCATGCGAGCAATTGGAGCAGCACAAGGGGGTATGCTCGTCTTGCGGATGTGCCCTGCTTCGTAGAGTTTGGCCAACAATTATATATATGCTTTACCTATCTTTGTGCTGGATCAAGGAATGCTGGTGTGAGGTTGTGTTGCACAAAGTACTGCCAAAGGATTACTTTTTGCATGCATCACTGGCTGGTGCTTGGTTACTACTTGCAGCCGAGTGCAAACCTTTGCTTAGCAGTACTGGTTAGCAGTTGTGCGGGTGGCTGCTGCTACTGCAGTCCATTTCTGCAAGTTGAACGTTGGGTTCTTTCCGCCCCGGTGGGGCGCGGGGCCGATGACGCTGATGCTATGGCTTGATTGGGTAATATGATGATGGAACGTTGGGTTAAAGCAATGCTAATTGTATGTAATTATTACTGAGTATCACATTGCAACGACTGGTCGACGAAACAGGCCGGCCCTTGTGCTCACCACATGCCATTAGAGTGTTTCTTCTTCTCCTGGAGTCATGGATGTCGCCAACATTCTGATGATGTTGTAATTCGAGTGCATGACAGCCTGATGACAGCCACTTCAAAGATTATGGCAATTGCGTCTGCCAGTTGCTTGATTAACGGGTAAAACTGGCAATATACATTTCTGTATATGACTCTGACTTCTACGACAGGCAGCTGCAGCACAGCATGGGGTGGGCTGGCAAGACCACCTACGGCCTGAACAGGGCGCTGGTGGAGTCATATGGAGGCATCAAAAAGGTCCTGGGGGACAGCTACGTGCAGATTGGCTAGTCCAGTGTGCACCTTGTTGTCACTCTGCCTACTGTTCATTTCAAGAGGCAGCTGCAGCAGTACCAGCAGCAGATGCGTGCAGTGGGCTTCGGCATGTGGCAGGACAGATCAGAGGGGGAGATGCGTGCACAGCATGAGATACGGCGCCACCCAGCCTTCCAGCGGGCTCTCAGCAGCGCGCCAGCAGGTCCAAGGTGCGCTTCAGGCACGGCAAGGCCACCATCGGCAAGCCTGGCCCAGACTCTGTGGTGTGGGACAGGCAGCACCTGCTGCGGCTGGGCCAGGCTGCAGCAGAGGGCCCCATCGACATCTCCGATGAGCCAGCTGCTGGCGGCCAGCCTGCGCCAGCAGCAGCAGTGCCTGCAGTACCTGCACGTGCTCCGGCAGCAGCAGCAGTAGCGCCAGCAGTAGCTGCAGGCGTCCCAGCCGCAGCAGCCGCTGTAACAGCCGCTGCAGGTTCTCCTGCAGCAACAGCAGCAGCAGCAGCAGCAGCTGACGGTGCTCCTGCAGCAGCAGCAGGACGGGCGGCAGCAATGGGCTTAGCTGGAGGCGCTGCCAACCGCCCACGCAACATCGGAGTCAAAGCTGCCCCTAGCGGCAAGTACTCTGGCAAGACGCCAGCAGCAAGTGAGCGGCAGGCGGCGGCAAGTGGTGCCTGGGAGTCCGGTCGTCCTTGCGGCGCAGCAGCGGCCAGCGCCCCGCCTGGTGCTGGCCCAGCTGCCCCATCAGACTCAAGCCAGCAGATTGAGCAGTGGCTGGCGTGCGGTGCCGCGCCTCCCCCCTCTCCGTACCTGCTGCCCACTGATGCTGCTCAACGGCAGCAGCAGCAGCAGCAGCAGCGTTAGGGGGGCGGGGGCCGGCAAGGTGCTGATGGGGTCCCTGGCGATGGGTTCGCTGGAGCTGCGGCGTCAAGTAGGTTGGATCTGTGTGAGAATCCTTTCAACATCATGTTTTGGAATCTGAATGTGCTGACTCCAGAGCAAGCAGTTTGATTGAAGCGTCTTGCGCAGCGTGTAGATTTGCTGCTGTGTGTTGAGTTGGGCAGGGAGGACCCCTTCATTATCAAAGGTTTCACATGCCTCCCTGGGCTTCCTCGTGTCAACAGGTCTGCTTTTGGGGCTGGGCGCGGCCAGGGAATGGCAGTTTGGGTTCGGGACAGTCACGCTGGGCATTGTGTGTGTGTGAAGCGTACGGACTATTACATGTGGCTGCGGGTGGCAACGCCCGGCTTTCAAGTGATGTATGTGTGTGTGGTGTACCTCCCGCCTGCAACATCCATGGTGGAGTGGCAGCACAACAGCATTTGGCTGCAGGCTTTTGCTGATCTGCAAGTTGACATAGTGAGTTTTCAGGGACTGGGCGGCGTCTGTTTCTTTGGGGACTTTAATGCCCGTACGGGTGCTGCTGATGAGTCAGGGGCAGGAGCGCAGCAGCTTTTGGATGCGATGGGTGTACCTGCTGGACCAGTGCCTGGCACAGCAGCTGCACTGGGCCCACGGTGCAGTGCTGACACGGCTCCTGCCTGTGCATTTGGTAAATTGTTGATTAATCTGTGTGCTAGTACGGGCCTCACTATCTTGAATGGCAGGGCTCCCGGAGACAGCCAGGGCGCTGCAACCCACCATGCTAGCAATGGTAGTGGCAGTGTCAATGACTATGGACTAGTGTCTCGTGGCCTGTTTCCTGCTGTGTCGAACTTTGCTGTGCTGTCCCAGGGCACAGCAGCCATGTCAGATCACTGTGCGCTTATTTGTGTTTTGGACTGGCCCTTGGCCCTGCCGCAGGACGTGTCAGGGCCACTATTCACCCCGATTGCTACACCATGTGTGAAGTGGGACCCGGACAAGCGTGCATTGTATATTGGTGCGCTTTCTTCTGTGCAGCATGAACAGCAGCGTGCCTCCATCATCGATGCTATGCAGGCTGGTCAGTTGTCTGTGACGGCTGTTGTTGATCAGTGGAGTACCTCGGCGTGTGACGTGGCAGCAGGCGTTTTTGGAGTGTCAACTTGTCGCACAGGTGTAATGCTTGATGGACGCAAGGCCAATGCCTGGTTTGGCCAGTGCAAGCCTGAATGGCAGGCCCTGCGGCAGGCGGTTCTGCGTGGCGACACACATGCTGCCGCTGCAGCGCGCAAGTCATTCAATAATGCCAAAAGGAGGGCCAAGCGTGCTTGTGAGCGTAAATGGCATACAAGGTTGATGCATGATTTGCGGCAATCCGCGCCGGTTCTGGACTGCATACAAGCGTCGTGCTGCTCCTGGTGTTTTGGATGACCCGGCAGGGTTTGATGCGCATTGGCGACAGCTGTATGACTCCAGTGGTCAGAACAGCTCGCCTGAGTGTGCTACATCTGTGTCCGAGTTGCTCTCGTCACTTGAGTCCCAGGCGCCCTCAATGCCCGATGACTTTGCCGCTGCTTTGAGTTCCTGCATTAGTGTGGAGGAAGTGGAGTGTGCTCTGCTGCGCATGAAAAATGGCCGTATGGCTGGCCCAGATGGCATGCGTGGTGAAATGCTGAAGGGTGCTTACAGCGAATGGGAGCTGCCTGATGGCACCTTCAAGCATTTGTTTACATTGTCCAGCGAGCTGCGTGACATATTGGACCATGCTTTTACCTCTGGAGATGTGCCTCCAGTGTGGAGTTCTGCCTACCTGTGTTCTGTGTTCAAACGTGGTGACGCCAGTGTCAAGGATAATTATCGTGGCATTGCAGTTGGATCTACGCTGGGCAAACTCTACAGCATGATTTGGAAAAGCGTCTGTCTACCCTTTTGTGAGCAGCACGGTTTCAGGGCTTCTGGGCAGGCTGGCTTCAGACCTGACCGACGCACCAGTGACCATGTGTTTGTCCTGAAGCATCTTATTGACAAGAGTAGATTGGAAATCAACATCTTTTTGCCTGTTTTGTGGACTTCAAGAAAGCGTATGACCTGGTGCGTCGAGATCTGCTTATGAAGTGTTTGAGTGAGATCGGTGTACGCGATAACAATGTATTGGCGTGCCCCCATGATCACGAAGTCTGGGCAGACTGTAGGCCAGCCCTTCGACAGCACCAGGGGAGTGAAGCAGGGCGACCCCTTGTCTCCTCTTCTGTTTGGAATTTTCTTTTATCGCGTGGAGCAATGGCTGGAGGAGTATGCCAGTGAGTGTGGTGTGCAGCTGGGTGGGCGTTTGATCAGACTACTGCTGTATGCGGATGACTTGGCCCTGCTATCCAGCAGCCAGGAGGAGCTGCAGCAGCTGCTAAATGATCTGAGTGCTTTTTGCTCTCATTGACATGGAAGTGAACAAAATGTGCGTGTGCCAGTGCCCAGAAGCAGCGAGTTCCGTTACCTAGGGTGTGTGTTTCATGAGACCAAGGGTGTTGCAGCGTGTGTTTCGTCCCTTGCAGCTGCTGGATCTCGGGCAATGTGGGCGATGCGCTTGCGCTGCTCTGATCACAACATCGCCGGCCTTGGTCTGCAGGTGCATCTGTTCAACTCACTCGTGTCCCCCATCTTGGGCTACTGCTCTGAAGTGTGGGGCCCTGCACTGCTAAATGGCTGCGGCAGTGGGCCGCCGGGTGTTGGCAAGGCTCTCAGCAATGACATGCAGGTGGTGCAATTGATGTTCTCGTGCATGTTGGCTGGTCGTGTGGGCAAATCAACATGCAGGCAGCTTCTACTACGTGAGTTCGGCTGCCGACCATTAGTCAGTGGATGGTTCACAGCTTGCTGGGACCTGTGGCACCGAGTGGTTGCACGGCCCCCCAATGACTGGTTGTTTCTTGCTATGCAGGAGAACAGGGATTTGAGTTTGAGGGCCTACCCCAGCAGCGTTGAGCATGGCAGGCAGAGGTCGCTGTGGTTTTGGCAGTTTTGGGCTTTTGTGCGTACGCTACATACCCATACGGGAACGTTAGCAGACATTCCTGACTCAATGGTTGGCTTGTATTGCCTTGATGCCTCTGATTTAAGCAATGTACAGAGTGCTTTCCAAGCATGGTTGTACCAGCAGTGGCAGGACTTGCCAGCCAACCCCAGAGTGGCTGGGTCTGATACTGTCATGCACTCTACCTATGATAACTGGTTTGCATGCTCCCCTTTTGATGAGCTTGAGTTAACGAAACCATTGAGTTGGTGTCCAGATTATGTGCATAACACGGCTGGCTTAGACAAGAAGCACCTGTCATCTTTGATGCGTTTTCGTCTGGGTGCGCATGACTTGCGTGTGGCTACTGGTCGGTGGGAGAGGGTTGATAACTCTATGCTACCCAGGCAACAGCGACTGTGCTCTCGGTGCGGTGCTGGCCAAGTTGAGGATGAGTTTCACTTTGTGTTTGAATATGACGCATATCAGGTTGTTCGCGATCACTTCTGGCGGCTGTTTGTTGATTTTGGAGGGTGGCAGAGCCCAGCTGTCAGCCCTCTTGGGCGGTGTCTGGCTGAGTCTATGCAGCAGAGGCAGAGTAGTGTTGCTGCTTTCATCTACAATGTGTCTCCTGGTTAGAAATGATCCGGCTATGGCGCATGCTGTGCTCCCAAGTGACACTAGCGCCTCAGAGACAGAATCTACAGAACTTGTTGAGGCCTCGGCTTAGTTGGTTGGATTGGTATTCCTTGGCTGTTGTGGGACCCCATGAGCCTTGTTTGGCTCCTTAGTGGGTGGGCCTGTGGCCCTACTTTGGTATTTGGTATTGTATGGACGTCTCCAAGAGGCAGCTCCTGGAGACGAGCAATAGAAGAGCAGCAGAGGCCTCTGCTGCAGCAGAGGCCTGTGCACAGAAGTTTGTTCAGTAAACTGCAGACTGCAGAGCAGCCTTGTATGTAGCTCACCTAGCTTGAACACTGCAATGACCCTGCTGCTCGTCTGTTCCCGCCTGAGCTGAGCCTTTTCCTTCTTGACAATGCCCCTGAGACCATGCCGTTTGTACAAACGTTTGTACAAACGGCATGGTCTCAGGGGCATTGTCAAGAAGGAAAAGGCTCAGCTCAGGCGGGAACAGATGAGCAGCAGGGTCATTGCAGTGTTCAAGCTAGGTGAGCTACATAGCTTTGGCAGCTGCAGCATACGGCACTGCGTCGTGTTCAGCGACAGCAGCTCAGGCATTACAAGTATCTCTGACTGTTGCACATCTGGTGACCCTGCAGATGCGGATGGCAGTGATGTCAGCAGAGGGCATCGTGACCAACAGCAACAGCCCCAGCCCCGGCCGGGGCTGGGGCTGTTGCTGTTGGTCACGATGCCCTCTGCTGACATCACTGCGCGCGGGACCTGCGTTCAGTGGCCCGCGATGAAGCGGCAGGTCGTGCAGAAGCTGCTGGTGTTCTTGGAGCAGCAGCAGCTGCTGCCAGCACCAGCACTTCGTAGTGCGCAAACTTTGAGATTGGTAGCCATAGGCTTTGCTGCAGCCAGGAGTGGCACCCACAGCTGAAGCTGCGCAATGCAGCAGCCGGTTGACGCGGTGTGTTTCAGGCGCGGTGACCAGTGTGCTGTGTGGGGTCAGGACCTGCCTTTGAAAGTATACTGCTACTGGTTTGAAGAGTGTTGAGTCCACAACCTCAATTTCCCCAGCCATTATGGCTGGTAGGCAGGTTTGATGAGAGCGGCTTGCGGGCTGATCGGGGTGTGCAGTGGCTTGACATATACCCCAGGAGCCGTTAAATCCGTTCTTTTACATATTGTGGCATGGGGTTGTGTGGCACGCCCTGACCGGATCACTCCACGGCGTGGTTCTTGTGGAATCAGGCATGGCATAGCTTGCAGTGAGGGATGATGCTGACGGTGGGGCCATACAGTGGCCACATGCTCTTTGTGCTGATGATGATGATGATGATGCTCTTTGTGCTAGGCCGTACTTGCGTTCAGTGGCAATTCCACGTGGTATTGAATTGCTGTTGCGTGTTCGTATGGGTTGTCTGTGTGTACATGAGCGTACTAGTCAGTTTGGCGGTCGCAGAGCTAACTCCACTTCAGGATGTCCTTGTTGTGGTGCAGAAGTTGAGTCTTTGTCACACTTGATGTTTGATTGCCCTGCTACTTCTGCTCAGAGGGATGATATGTTTGCTGAGATCAGATCCCTGCCTGGTTGCGCTGAAAAGTTGCGCAGCGTTTTGTCCATGGCTGATTCGTCAATCAAGGTGTTGCGTTTTGTATCTGATGATATTTGGGGCAGTTCTGGAAGATGTTTGATGGTGTCACCGTGTATTGCTGCTTTTCTTGTCAAGTCTTGCTGCTTTTCTTGTCAAGTCTTGGGATGTGCGCAATGCATGCAAACATTCTGGAGCAGTGCTCCCTCCTCTTTCCGCCCCGGTGGGGCGCGGGGCCGATGGCGCTGATGCTATGGCTTGAATGGGTAATATGATGATGATGATGATGATGATGATGATGATGATGATGCTCTTTGTGCGCGAAGCTTGTTTGTGCTTGCATGCGAGCATTTGGAGCAGCACGAGGGGTATGCTCGTGTTGCGGATGTGCCCTGCTAGGTAGAGTGTGGCAACCATGCTTGATCACTCCCTGTGCTGGATCAAGGAGTGCTGGTGTGAGATTGTGTAACACAACTTGTGTTGCACAAAGTACTGCCAGTGGAGTACATTTCGCATGCATCAGTGGCTGGTGCTTCGTTACTACTTGCAGCCGAGTGCAAACCTTTGCGTAGCATTACTGGTTAGCAGTTGTGCAGGTGGCTGCTGCTACTGCAGTCCATTTCTGCAAGTTGAATGTTGGGTTGATGCAACGCTGATTGTATGTAATAAATGAAGAAGGAGAAGAAGCACCCTAGCATGAAAAGGCAAGCATTAAATATTATAAGAATCACATTAAAATGACTGGTCGACGAAACATGCCCTTTCACACACCATATGCCATCAGAGTGCTTCTTCTTCTTCTTGACATGCCATGTCACCCCCCTCTTACAATGCAACCCCTCTTCATGGCATGAAGGGGCGCCCCTTGAGTAGCAAACCCCAGGGTGCGCAGCGCACACGCGCAGGTGCGCCTGCGGTCATTGCGATCGGTGCATCGATTACAGCCCTGCCACCTGACGCAACTTCCCGGGGCCTGTTGTTGGCAAAACCCGTACTGCTGCCAGGACAGCTGCTTTGGGTGCTTGTCATGTGTGTGATCTTGGCGTCCTTACTTTGTTTACGCATTTAAACATCAACTACTGCCTTCATCCACCAATCACCTGTCCGCAGCTTGCCTTGACCTACCCGCTGGTTTTGTAACCCCTGCGTTTGTCAACATAAAAGAAACGTCACAGGGTTGCCGTGGGCGGACGTGAACGCAACAGCAGCAAGCACAGACATTACAAGTTAAGCGAATGCTCCTGGAGTTATGGATGTTGCCAACGTTCTGGTACTTCGATTGCTTGACAGCCACTTCAAGGACGATGGCAAACGCGTCTGTCAGTTGCTTGTTTGACGAGTAAAACTGGCAATATTCATTTCTGTATGGACATTTCCAGGAGGCAGCTCCTGGAGGCGAGCAACAGAAGAGCAGCAGAGGCCTCTGCTGCAGCAAAGGCCTCTGCACAGAAGTTTGTTCAGTATACTGCAGACTGCAGAGCAGCCTTGGAGTTGTACAAGCGGCATGGCCTCAGCGGCATTGTCAACAAGGAGGAGGCTCATTTCAGGCGGGAACAGTCGAGCAGCAGGCTCACTGCAGTTTTCAAGCTAGGTGAGCTACATAGCTTTGGCAGCTGCAGCATACGGTACTGCGTCGTGTTCAGCGACAGCAGCTCAGGCATTACAAGTATCTCTGACCGTTGCACATCTGGTGACCCTGCAGATGCGGATGGCAGTGATGTCAGCAGAGGGCATCGCGACCAGCAGCAACAGCCCCAGCCCCGGGACCTGCGTGCAGTGGCCCGCGATGAAGTGGCGGGTCGTGCAGGAGCTGCTGGTGTTCTTGGAGCAGCAGTAGCTGCCGCCAGCACCAGCACTTCGCCAACGCCAACGCCTAAGCCGCCACCTGCGGCCCCGCCTCTGCCGGCCGGCAAGGTGCCAGCGGGCGGAGCCAACACCAGCAGCAACGGCAGCAGCGGCGGACATGCCCGGGCAGGACCTGCTCCGCCACCCCCACCACCTCCTCTGCCAGCAACGCAGAGTCCAGGTAACCAACAGCTGTCGCCGCCGCAGCAGCAGCAGCAGGGGACGGCGGTAGTTGCCAGGCCTCCTGGGGTTGCTTCTCCACCGCTGCCTGCACCACTGCCCACAGCAGGCTTCAATGTCCCAGCAGCAGAGGCAGCGGCAGCAGCACCAGCAGCAGCAGCGGGCCCCAGGGCTCCGCCACTAGCACCGCCGCTGCCCCCTGCTGCTGCTGCCGCACAGCCCCCTGCTGCAACATACAGCAGCGCAGCAGCACCAGCAGCAGCAGCAGCAGGGGGCCCCAGGGCTCCGCCACCAGCACCGCCGCTTCCGGGTGCTGCTACTGCCGCACCGCCCCCCGGTGCAGCAGCAGCAAACAGCAGCGCAGCAGCAGCAGCAGCAGGGGGCCCCAGGGCTCCGCCACCAGCACCGCCGCTGCTCCCTGCTGCTGCTGCCGCACAGGCCCCTGCTGCAACATACAGCAGCGCAGCAGCACCAGCAGCAGCAGCAGCAGGGGGCCCCAGGGCTCCGCCACCAGCACCGCCACTTCCGGGTGCTGCTACTGCCGCACCGCGCCCCGGTGCAACAGCAGCAGCAAACAGCAGCGCAGCAGCAGCAGGGGGCCAGCAGGGACCAAACAAGCCGCCCCCACCGCCGCCCCTACCACCTGCCAGCAGAGCCAACAGCAGCAAGGGGCAGCTGCCTGCCGGTGCTGCTGCCACAGAGGGCATGCACTCGCTTGCAGCTGTGGCCACTGCCGCAGCTGCTGTGGCAGCAGCAGCCAATGGCAACGGCAGCAGCGGTGATAATGCTGCAGCAGCTAACAGCAGCAGCCCCTGTGCTGATGCCGCCGCTGGTGCTGCTGGCGGCAGCAAGTTGAAGAGGCTGCATGTTGATCGCTTGCCCGGCCATAAGCTGCCTGCGGGTTCTTTCTGGAGGATTGCAGAGCCGGTGACCGACGAAGTCACAGGTGAGCGCGCGGCAGCGGCAGCGGCCACCTGGCGGGTTGTCTGCTGGGTGCCTGGGCGGTCCATGCAGCGTGATGCTGTGTGTCTGCTGGAGGCAATGCTGCCTAGCACCTCGCCTGCTCACCTTGCTCCCAGCTCCACAGACCAAGCTTGTGCTGCTCTCCTGCCGTGCTGCTGCTGCTGCTGCTGCTGCTGCCAGACTCCATGGAGTACCTGCTGCGTGCCATGTTCAGCGTCGAGGCTCGCCGCAGCAGCCGCAGCAGCCCCCGCCACGCGTCCGAGGGGTACGCGCCCGAGGCCGAGGGGTGCGCCGCGGAGGTGGTGAAGTGCGTGAACGAGAAGCGCGCGCTGCACGTGGAGGTGGTGCTGAAGCGGCTACGCCTGCCGCCGGCTGCCCTGGCCGCCGCCATCAACCTGCTCAGCACGGCCCAGCTCGCGGTGGGTGGGGCGGGCGCCTCTGGATGATGCTAGCTGTTTCATTTACATGCTGCTGTTGCAGACTGCTCGCTCAATCGTACGTCAGGTGGTTGCAAGGGAGTCCAGGCACCGGTGCTCGTTGGAAGCGGGGCGGGCACCGCGCGTGTCGTCTGCAGGCGTCCGGTCCTGTCGCCGTCATCAGCGTCGCAAGGGTTCAGAGTGTGCTGTGATCATGCTGCTCACCCGTCCACGACTCCATGACATCCTGCTTTGCGCTTGGTGGCCGCTGCTTTCTTCTTGCAGCCGGATGACCTGGCGTCCATCCGCAGCATCCTGCCCAAGCCCGAGGAGCTGCAGGCGGTGCGGGACGCAAAGCAGGACATGGAGAAGAAGATGGCAGCGGCAGCAGGCCACAGCCACAGCCCGCGCACACCAGCAGCAGCAGGTGCTGCGGGTGCTGCGGCACCTGCCACGCCCGGCTCGCTGTCGCCGCGGCTGGGCATCGTCGAGGCCGCCTTTGACGCGCTCGGGGGCGTGGAGCTGCTGCAGGCCAAGATGCGCGCCATGGAGTTCAGGTGAGGGGCCGCCGGGGTTGCTGGCGGGCAGGCAAGCAGGTGTGCAGGCAGGAGTGCTGGCACAAGCTGGGCAGGCGTGCCTCCAGGAAGGCCCAGGCCGCCTTTGCACGCCAGCGCAGCTTTCCCTGCGCTGCGCCGCGCCCCTGCCCGGCATCATCGGCTGCGCTGCTGCATGTGCGGCCGGGCCTCTGGCGTGTGCTGCCGCCAGCTTCGCCTCGTGCCGACGTACGACAGGGCTACGCAGCACCGCAAACTGCACACACTGTCTGTTGTGTGCTTGCAGGTATGATGTGGATGCGGTGGCGAGCGCGGTGGCCGAGTACACCGCGGACGTTGCCCGCGCCTTTGACGCGCTGCGCAGCGGCTCGCTGCAGTACCTGCTGGCATTCGTGCGCGACGTGGCCGACACGATGAACCGCGCATGCAACAAGGGGCCGCTGGCTGGCTTCAAGCTGGAAGCCTGGCGCGACTGCAGGTGCGGAGCGCCGCAGGAGACAGCTGCTGCTGCTGCTGCTGCTGCTGTTGCAGGGTTTGTGGCCTCGTGAGCAGAACGACGGCTGAGTTGGTGCCTGAAGCAGGTTCCGTCCTGAATCACTGTGTTGTATTGTGTTGTATTGTGTTGTGTGTGGCCGGGCTGTGGTCAGGTGCGGTCAGCTTCAGGCGCCGGGGCTCAGTGCAAGCCGTGCAAGCCAGGGCCCGGCTGTCCCTGGCTATTGCTGCCGGGGCCTGCTGCGCCGTCACCCTGACCTGCTGCTGCTGCGCTGCGCTGCCGCTGCAGTCCACCAGGATGTCGGGCTCCACCGACCTCAACCTGCTGCACTACATCGTGGCGCACATATCTGAGGTGCTGCCCCGCATGCTGGCGCTGGATGGGGAGCGGGACGCCCTCAGGGCAGCCTGCAGGCGCGGCTCCTTTGACGCGGGTGAGACGCGGGGCTGCGCGGGCGGTCACAGCAGAGTCCTGAGCAACTTACCTGGGGCGGGGGGCGGCCGAAGCGTGTTGCCTGCCATTCAGCGGGCCAGACAGGGTGTTTGGTGCAGTGCGGCGCGAGTGGCTTGAGCACTGCACTGCCATCCACAGCTAGCACAGTGCCTCAAGTTGGCGCTGATCTCGGCCAGTTGGGCTTTTGTTGCTGCTGACCGAGCTGCCAAAGCTTCCCGCTGCTGAGCCATGTTGCCCCTGTTGTGATGCCTCGTGCTGCCGGCGTGCAGTCTATGTGCGCATCCGCGTGCTGCTGGAGACACAGAAGAGGCTGTACGCTGACCTGGCGCGTACCAAGGAGCAGCAGCAGCAGCAGCAGCAGCAGCAGCACTCCTTGGCAGGCATGGCTGCCGGTGAGGGCCCAGCGCAGGCAGGGCCCTGCAGCAGAGATGGTGGGGGCGGGACTCCAAGGACAACAGGAGCTGGCCACAGCAGCGGCGCAGGCAGCAGCAGCAGCAGCAGCAGTGGCGGCCATGATGCGTACATTGCCAGGCTGAGTGAGCTGCTGGATAGCAGCGCGCCCAAGGTCGCACACCTGCAGCAGCAGCTGGACGGTGTGGTCAGGGAGTTCCGCTGGCTTGCGGAGTACTTCTGTGAGGATGTGAAAGGCCACGCCTGGACGCAGCAGCCTGTCTCGTTCCTGACTCACTTCCTGGACCTGCTGGACAGTGTCGCGGCAACGATGAAGGACGCCAAGCGCCTGGAACGCGTGGCGGCGATGCTGAAAAACTATAACGAGGCGCGGCAGCAGCAGCAGCAGCAGCAGGGCTGGGGCAGCTGCGGCACAGGCTGCGCAGCAGGCAGACTGCGAGAGTGAGGAGGAGCAGTCACAGCAGGCGCTGCTGCAGCGGCAGCAGCAGCCGCTGCTGCAGGACCAGGCTGGCAACGGTGCTGGCGGCAGCTCCAGCCGCAGCGTTGGAGACGCAGAGAGAATGAGCAGCAGCAGTCACATGATCGGCACCGGCACAGCAGCAGCAGCCGGTCATCTGCCTGCAGCTCTCCTGATGACTCCCAGCTGCTGGTGGAGGAGGCGGAGCAGCTGCCCAGGCAGCAGAAGCCTGCCTGCGTGCCGCTGCTGCAGCTGGGCGGCGCGGGGCAGGCGGCAGCCGGCACGGGCAGCAGCCAGGCAGCAGGCGTGATGCGTGAGCTGTCTTGGGGCTCTGACTTGGGTGCTGATGGGCAGTCGGGCGGCAGTGACGACCCTGATGGGAGCGATGGCTGCGACGTACCAAAGGCGACTGACAGCTTGCAGCGTGCAGATCTGCTGCAGGAGCTGCGCTACGGCGGGAGCCCACTGCGGCAGCCAGTGTTTGAAGACCAGGAGGCAACAGAGGCATCAGAAGGGGACCAGGATGAGCTGTGGGACGCTGCTGCAGCGGCCCACGGCAGCCTGGCTGCTAGCTGGAGTCCCAAGCGCAGCCTGGGGGTGCCCAGGGGTGGGCTTCTGGGCCGCAGTTTGACCAGACCTGAGGAAGCCTGCAGTCGAAGCACTGGGCAGGATAGTTCGGATGGTGCTGACAGCCGCCTGCAGTCCTGCAAACGCTTGGCAACAGCGGCAGCAGGCGTGGCAAGGCGGCGGCATGCAGCGCAGGCAGCAATGAGCATGAGCCTTGACAGCGGCATGTTTGCTGCTGCATACGCACGTTGCAGGGCAGCGAGTGCCGCTGGCGCGGGCTACAGTGGTGGCTGCTGCAGCAGCAGCAGCAAGCTTCCGCCTGGTGGTCAGGCGCGCAGCCAGTCTCAGCAGAAGCTGGGCCTGAGGCAGCCGTGGCGGCTGGCTGGGCAGGGGCTGGCTGCAGTGCCAGGTGGCAGGAGGTGGACGCAGCAGGATGCACTGCTGGCGCAAGCAGCTGCGGCAGCGGCCAGGAGGGCCGGGTCAATCAGTCCAGCTGGTGTTGGCGGTGTGCCGCCATTCGTGCAGCAGCAGCGGCTGGATGTGTCGAAGCTGCGAAGCAGGACGCCAGAGCCTGGCAGGCAGCAGCAGTAGCAGCAATGGCAGGGTGCAGTTCCGGGAAATGGGGCCGGTGCACTGCTTGACAGCAGCGGTGGGGTGGGTGGGGCAGGTGACCGGCATGGCAGGCTAGCTCTGCTGCTCGGCAGCATAGACAGTGAGATGTCAACGGGAAGGGGATCATGAGGATTTGCTAGGCAGGCATCAAGCAGGAACACAGTAAGGTAGTGCAGGCTAGGCAAGATGTCGCGTTTGATGGTGTGGCTCTGTGTATGTTGCACCATGACAACAGCTAGCTGAAAGGGGTGTGGTGACAGGCATTTAGCGGAGGCGATAACAGGCGCAGGGTACGACCCTTGTTGCCTGTACATGTGTTATGTTGCGACGACTGAGGTTCTGACTGCACTGAGTCAGCCAAGATTGCTGGCGCATGATTTTCTGGTGGTCACAAGCATTTTTGATAGGACACGGCAAGTTCATGCAAGTGGGCATGAGGCCTCTTGCATCTCTGTGGTTTTTGGTTGGTTGGTTGGTTGGTTGGCATGGCACTCGGCTGGACCTAATGTGGCGTGCTTGGTGTTTACTGCTGTTGGTCTCTTTGGTGCCCCGGACTCGTCTAAGCATTGCTCTCCTTTCATATACTTAACCAGGGTGATGCTTTGCAGTTGCTTGTTGCCAACTCAGTTATTGTGGGCGTGTGGCGTGACCTGACCTGACAGGTTTTCAGCAGACTGTGGCTGTCAGATTTGGTAGGCACTTGATAGGATCTATGGTTGGTGTTGATGTCAGGCTTTTGCTCGGTTGAGCTCTGCCACATGCAAAGACTTGGCAGCACTTGGCAGGATCTATATTTTGGGTTTACTTCTGTTGGTCCTTTTGGTGCTGCATGAATCGTCTAGCAATGTTTTACCTTTCATCCACTTAACCAGGGTGTTGCTTTGCGGTTTCTTGTTGCAACATAGTCGTTGTGGGCATTCAGCATGAGGCGTGACCTGACCTGACAGTTTCCCAGCAGATGATTGCTGCCGGACTTGGAAGCACTTGGTAGAATCTGTTGTTGATTGTCTTAGGCTTAAGCTCGGGTGACTGCACTGCACATGCACCGATTTGCCGGCACTGCTTGCCAGCTGATCAGCGGCATGCTGGCAGAGTGCTCAGGCGTAGGAGTGCGGTTGTTCACCAAGCTGCGTACTAGCTAAATGTTGGCCATTTATAATGCGGTGACACTCTGACTTGTTTCGTGTTGCCCTGAATGCCAAATCTGTCATAAACTGGCTCACCATGATCGGGCACGCGCGGTATGCTACACCTGTAGAAACTCCACTGCATGCACGAGGCTGCCTTCAGCTAAAGTCGCAGTCCATTGCCGTTTGTACCTTTATGTAAATTATTTTCAGGGTGTGCAGGCTTGACAGCGGCGTATTGCTGAGTGAGGACCGCCAAAACTAAATGTGCCTGCTTCAGCCGTCGTGCAGTGGTAGCAATCATATAATATGGCTTAAATGACTCTAAAATACCTACAAGCAGCGATAAGCAGCATGAGCGGTGCTGAGGACAAAGCGGTCTTGGCGGATATACTGGAAACTGCAGGCCAGCGAGCTGAGGAAATCAGGGTGGAGATTGCCAGCTTAAAAGAAAAGACGGTACGCAAGCGATCAGCTACATGTAACCACTGAGCAAAGCAGCGGCATAGGCTGAACAGTTGACCTGACCTGCTGCTGTTGCTGCGCGCTGCTGCAGGGGAACAATGCTGTCACTGTGCCCCAGTTGTTGAAAGGCGATGCAATCCCAGATGTGACAGAGCCACTGAGGTGAGCTCATCTATGAGGTAATCTGCAAGCTGCCATACACCCGTTGCCTGGCTGTGCCATGATGCACTGCTGTGTGCTGCCACACATGCACAGCATCCCAAGCTGATGCACATGAACAGCTGCTGAGCAAAAGCATGTCAACATCCATGTAGCCAAGTGCCTGGCGCTTTTGCTGCCGCCGCTGCAGGCAACACGCCAAGATGAGCGTGACACCAGCCTGCAGTTCACGGCCAGCACGCCCTCTGGCGAGCGGCAGGCCCCGCCCAAGACAGAAGACGGCACAGACACTGAGGAGCTGGAGCACGAGCATGCAGCGCTCCACAGTCCCATCCAGGTGTATGTTCAACCCTCAAGCAATGCGGCAACTGGCGGGCAGCGGGACGCAGCAGGTCGCCCAGCAACACTGCTGACGCAGCCTGCACTGGCTCGAGTGACGGCAGCTGCCAGGCGGCAGGGGCACAGCCCGACCCTGACAGCTGGCAAGGGCTGTACCAGGGCATGCTGGGCAAGCTCAACAAATCACAGTGAGTCACCAGGGTCCCCTGGCGCTGCGGCACTTGTTCACAGTGTGAGCGTTGGCTTGCAGGACTAGTGCGTGTCGAGCTGCGCAGCTGTCGCTGTGTGACGGGGGCTTGAGTGGTGCAGCCCACATAACATCAAGTAGCAGGCAAAGAGCAGGAGCGTGTGGGCGGGCATGCACAACGATCCTGACAAGCATTGCTGTATGCATTGTTGCAGGGCCACAGAGCAGCAGGGTGCCAGGAGTGTGGCCGCCATCCTCAAGTCAGCAGGCATGGCTTCGGCCATGCACAGCTCCAGCTGCAATGCCCGGCTGCAGCACATGGCTACGCCATTTGCTCAGGACACTGGCCAGGCAGCTGCAGTTGCGGCGGGAGCTATGACACTGCAGCACTCGAGGAAGAGGCAGCAGCAAGCGCCTCGATGCTGCCCTCCCCAGTACATGTGGTGGAGGGGCCGTACAAGGCCGGCGAGGGTGCAGCTGCTGCTGCATATGCTGCCCATGCAGTGGCTGAGCACGCAGAGCAGTGGGGCCCAGCGTGGAGCGTGCAGTCGCCAAGCAAGCCAGGCAGGGCTGGATGCAGCAATGCTGATGCGGAAGCCTCATGTCTGGCACATGATGCTGACGGCGCCACTCCTCCTCCGCGGCTGGTGGTGCCGGCATCAGCAGCAGACCTGCCTGTGCAGGCAGTGCTGGATGAGCTCGATGAGCTGCTGTCTTGGAGCAGCAGGACGCCAACACACCAGCAGCAGCAGCAGCAGCAGCAGGGCCAGGGCCGGCTGTTCTCACGCAGTGACAACAATGTAGGGGGTACAGAGGAGGGAGTGCACCACAAGCAGCAGCAGCAGCATCAGGGTGAAGGCACCGTGGTTGCGTCGGCGGCAGCAGCAGCAGCTCGTGTGGTGGTGGTGCAGCAGTTGCTGAGAGGAAGATTTGGTGCTGCGCTGGCTGCGCAGCCAGAAGGGCCACGTGTCGCGGCGCACAGCACGAGCTGCCTGCTGTCAGATGAGTGCATGCAGCGCAGCAGCAGCCAGCAGCTCCAGCAGCAACAGCAGGATGCGGCGCTCCAGCAGCCTGCCACCCGAGGTGAGCGGCACTGCTGCAGCAGCATAGTGAGCAGTAGGTGCTGTGCCGACGTGAAAGCTGCCGAACCATTCGAAGCACAAGCACTTCTGTTGCAGCAGATGGCAAGCTCAAGTTGCATTGTCAGTGGCATTGTCTGCCCAGTGGAAGGCGACACACTTTCACACAGAGAGTTGGTTGCAGATGCCATGCATGCAGCGGTTGAGGTGTCGCTGTGTGAGGGGTAGGCTGGTGCCTGACATGCCTGCCCCTGCCATGCTGCCTGCTGTGTGCAGCCTCTGTCAGGAGCCAGGCTGGCGGCTGGCGGCGTGGAGGTTGCTGCTGCCGCTGGCGCAGAGGATGAGCAGGCTGAGCTCACGCTTACAAGCAGCTGCAGCAGCAGCATGACCCTGACATGAAGGAGGAGATCTTGGCTCACCTCAGGCTGGTGAGTGGGGCAGGAACCAGACGGCGCAGCTGTGAACACATGCTGCTATGTGGCAACACAACCAGTGCAGGTCAGGGCACACTCCTTCAGTCGAGGCCAGCGTCCTCACTTGCTCTGCCACAACAGGTGCATCATGTGCAACAGCAGGTTGCTGCCCTTGCTAAAGAGCCCAACTCTCTCTGCATCCACTAGCGGTTGTGACACTCACCTTCACTGGCTGCGGCTTTGTACCTGGTGCTTGTTGCACAGGCTGCTGCCTTCCGGCCACGGGCTGGGGAGCGCCCCACCAGCGGCAGCTTGCCGCACCCTTGCACACCACCGGCAGCAGCGCCTGGTGCAGCCTCCGCCACGGCTGCAGCAGACGGCCCCGCAGCAGCGAAGTGCGCGGCGGCAGGGCCTCCCACGGCTGCGATGGCAGCGGCTGCCGAGGCTGTGGTGCATGCTGTGGACCTGGCTGGCTGGGTGGGCCAGCACACAGGGGGCCAGGCCGCGCCAGCACGGCCCCCTGGCAGCAGCCCGAGGGAGTTTGGTCCAGATGAGGCCCGACCGCAGCTGCTGTGTGGGGGTGTGCTGGGCAAGGCAGCTGCGGGGCCGCACCATGGTGCTGCGGGCGGCGGTGAGCATGGCAGCTGTGACAAGCTGGTGAGCAGCAGCTTCAGCGTCCTCGTTGATGCAGCAGCAGCAGCTGGTGTGGATGCAGGTGCGGCGACGGGCGGCAACTCTCCGCAGGGCCAGGCAGCCAATGCTGCTGCTGGTGCTGCAGCTGTGCCGGCATCGCCCAAGGCCACGAGCAAGTCCGCGCAGCTGTACCAGCAGCTGCTGATGCGGTCGCATGGCTCATCACCAAAGGGCTCGTCAGGCGGCGGCAGCAGCAGCAGCGCAGCCAGGGGCAGAGAGGGCGGCAGCAGGGGCGGCGAAAGCAGCAGCCAGTCGCAGCCTGGTAGCAAGACGCAGCAAGGGGCAGGCTGCCGCAGCCCTCTAAAGGCCAGGGGCTCTACTTCCGCTGGTGGTGTAGCACAGCAGGCGCCAGCTGCTATGGCAGACTGTGGCTGGCCCTCCCCAGGTGAGCTGGCGACTTGGGCTGAACCCCACACTTCTTTAGGTCGGCTCAATCATGTTTGGGCAAAGACAGCTGTGCAAGGCTGTCCAAAAGCAGACGTGCTGCAGTGTGTGCTGCTGCTGCTGCTTGACTACAGTTGGTGGCTGTGTGCTAGCTGCTCTGTGTTTGACGACCGGCTTTTCTGGGCGCTTCACCCATGCACCGCCCTGCCTGCAGATGCTGCAGTGCTGCGCTCAGAATCACCCGGCAGGCCGAGGCTGGAGCTGCAGCTGCCACAGAGCCAGACGGAGGAGGAGGCTGCTGGCTGCTCGCCTGTCAAGTGCACGGCATGTGGCAGCCCAGTGCTGTGCGGCAGACCGGGCACAACGCTGCAGCACACACGCACGTCTGTTGCAGACCTGTCAGCAGAAATGGCTGCGTGTGCGGCTGCAGCAGATGGCGAGGCAGCAGCAGCAGGGCAAGCGGCGATCGGTGCAGCTGTGTGCAGCAAGGGCTGCAATCCTGCAGCACCAGCGGCAGACGGCAACGCTGCAACAGCAGCAGGAACAGCGGAAGACAGCCCCAGCGTGCGTGGTAACAACCCAGCAGCATCTGCAGCAGCCGCCAACCACACATACTCGGCCTCTTACGCATCAATCTCACTAGCAGCGCTGATAGGGGATGCTGCTGGTGGCAGCAGCAGCAGCAGCTTCTCGGGTGCGCGTGGATGCAGCAGCCTCAGGCTGCACTCGCCTGCTGCTGCTGGCTCCCTCATCAAGGCAGGCGGCTACGCAGGCAGTGGCTCAGCCCCAGCTACCCCCCAAGGGTCAAACCGTAGACACCAGCAGCAGCCAGCCAAGTATGCAACATTAGGCAGGCAGAGCGGATATGCTGGTGCTGCTGCTTTGCCAGGCAGGCGCAGCGGCCATGTGGCAGCAATGCGCACGAGCTGCGCAGCGACAGGCGGCCCCAGCGGCCATGCAGGGACGGCAGCAGAGCGGGTAGGCAGGCCGCGGGTTGGAACAGCATCAACGCCGGGTGCTGCTGCTGCTGCCGGGCCGGTGAAGGTAGTACAAGCAGGGGAGGTGCCAGCTGTGACGACTGCCATCAGCTGCGGGCAGCTGCTGGCTGCAGCAGCACTCGAGCGAGCACTGGGGCGGGTGTCCGCTGGCGGGGCGACAGCAGCAGCAGGACCTGGCTCTATTACCTCTTTCACAGCAGAGCAAGATGATAAGCAGGTGCTGGAGCAGGAGCTGCGGCTGCCAGGGGTCAGGGCAGCAGAGGTTGCACAGCAGCAGGAGGCGTGCAGTCCAGATATGTCCAGCTTAACATGTCTGTTGGAATTGGAGCGGGACATAGAAGAAGAAGAGGCAGCACTTGAAGGCGAGCTCGCTAGGCTGCAGGTTCGCAGCAGCACAGCAAGGGCAACGGGCCAGACGCACCAGACAACAGCTTGCCTGGCTGTCCACCGTTTGGACTCAGCCGACAAGTCTGTGAGCGGGATTAGCAGCAGCAGTGCTGCCCCTGCCCGCGGCGTGGGTGGCAGCACCGCGCTGCTGCTGCCGCTGCTGCAGCGCTGCAGACACTGGCTGCGTGTGCGTCGCGCGGGGTGCAGCGGAGTGCGTCGCTGTCACCAAGCCGCATGGGCAGCTCCCTGTCGCCCAGCAGGATGAGCAGCTTGACGCGGACATCAACGAGGGCCAGCAACCGCAGCAGCAGCACGGACGTGCCGTCCAGGGGGTCTGCCGGCATGTCGCGCAGCAGCTCGGCCAGGTCAGCAGGCGCGCCAGGCTTTGGCGGCGGCAGCTCCAGGGACGTCAGCAGCAGCGCTGGCAGCTCTCGCGTCTGGCGGCCGGGCGGTCGGTGCACCTCGGCGAAAGACGACTGCAGGAAGCTGCAGGACTATGAGTCAGCACGCAGCAGGCTTCTTGGGCCTGTCAGTGAAGCAGGGGCTGCTGGTGGTGTGAGTGATGTCGGTGACAGCAAGAGCAGCAACAACTGCAGCCCCAAGCCGAGTGCATTTGGCAGGAGCAGCAGCCCTGCCAAGAGACCAGGCAGGGCAGGAGCTGCTGCTGCTGCTGCTGCTGTTGCTGCTGCTGCTGCACAGGAGGGCGGTACAGCGACAGGTGCCAAGGCAAGGGGTACTGTTATCATTGGTGGTTCAGCATGTAGGGGTGGAGTAGCAGTGATGACATCAGCAGCAGCGGCGCCAACCAGCAAGTCTGCAATGGCAGCTGCGAGAGCTGCTGCACGGTCGATGCCGCAGAGGAGCCCAGCAGCAGCAGCCAGCCGGACGGCAGCAGCAGCCAGCGGCAGGGCACAGCAGCGGGTACAACAGGCAGCAGGGTGTCTTCAGGTGTTTGCAGCCGCACCACGGCAGCAGCAGCAGCCAACACACCATCAATGCAGGAACAAGGTGTGCAGGCAGACATCAGGACGCCGCGTGTGGACGTGGGGCCACTGCCGCAGCTCCCGCAGCTGCTGGACACGGGCTCGCTGCTGCACGAGCTGTCACGCAGGACGCAGCGCCCTGCCAGGCACTCGACACCCGGCAGGCTGCAGGCCGCATCCCGCTTCCCGGCACTGGTACTGCCTGGGCAGCGCCAGCAGCACCAGCCAGGCTCGTCGTCACCCACGACCAGCCAAGTAGAGGAGGCAATCAAAGCAGCGCAGGTGGCGCTGCTGCAGCGGCGCTGGCAGATCTCGCAGCTGCGCAAGACGATGGCGCAGCATGGCATCGCCTCGACAGCTGGCATGCGCAGCGGCCGGAGCAGCAGCGCCAACCACGGCAGCTTGGTGAGCGGTGGCATGCGCCATGAAAATTGCGGCCCTGAGGTGGCGCTAGCTGGCAGCTCTTTGGACGAGAACACGAGACCCATGCTCTGCGGTGTTGGTCACAGCACCCACAGCGGCAGCAATTGTGAGAAGCAGGACAGGTTCTCGTACGATAGCTTGGGGGCCGCAGGCAGCAGCAGCTCTCAGCCGGTGACACCAGCTGCTGCAGTGCTGCGCAGCTGCTGCAAGGCTGCAGCAGGAGCGATGAGCATGGTGCTGCGGCAGCTGCCGCTGAGGGGCCTGGTGGGGGCGCGTCTGATGCGGGCCCTCACTTGGAACAGGCAGCCACCGGGGCAGGACTAACCAGGCACCACAGCAGCACGTCCAGTGATGCCGGACAAACCTGCAGTGGTGCTACTGTTGCTGCCCCAGGCATGTGTGACAATGAGCAGCACAACAGCGTTGCCAGCAGGTCTTTTTCGCCAAGCAGGGCAGCAGCAGCAGCAATGCCAGCAGCTGCAAAGTACAGGTCAGCATCTGCGTTTGATACTGCATCACGGCTGTGCGCTGACGAGCCTGGCATGCCACTGCGGCCAAGCAGTGCACAGGCAGTGGTGATGAAAGCGGCAGCAGCGGCAGCAGCAACTGCAGCAGTGATCGACCAGAAGCTCCACACCTCCAACATCTTTGCCAGCCCTCAAGAGCAGCGGCAAGATGCTGCTGCTGCTGCATTGCAAGAGCAACCTACTGGAGTCGACTCAGGCATGGACTTGGGTTCGTGCAGATCCAGCTGCTGCAAAGACCTGAACCCTCTCAGGCGGCGCAGCAGCTTGGGCAGCCCCGCAGCAGCAGGCAGCAGTGCCGGCAACAGTGCAGCAGGCGGTGCAGCAGCAACGCCGCCCTGGTCGGCACCACGTCGTGTCAGCTCGTCCGGCCTCACAGGAGAGGAGCTGATGGCATACTACAGGCGCAGCAGCGTGGCAGAGGCGGCTGAGGCAGCAGCAGAGGCAGCAGCAGCAAGTGAGGTGCCTGCTGCACGGCTGCAGCTCGATGTGCTGCTGCGCGCATTCAACGCGCTTGCAAAGCGCAAGAACACGGCCGACAGGTCAGCCGCCCTTGCAGCGCTGATGGATCAGATCATGGCTGTTGCCACAGAGGCTGCTCCTGCTGCAGCAGCCGCGGCTGGTGCTGAACCGCTGGCTGGCATGAATGCACGTGAACTGACGGTTGACTCTGATAGTTCAGCGCTGGTGGTTGACAGCAGCAAGCTCGATGTGTTGGGCCGCAGCGTGGACAGCAGCCCCCGGCCAGCCCCGCCGCTGTGCGACTCGGCCAGCGGCAGGGGTAGCCCGGGTATCGCCGGCGGCAGCGTCCTGCAAGTGCGGAAGGGCGACATGCGGGCAGGCTGGCAGAGTGCACGCGCGGATCGGCAGGCAGCGCACGACAGCCTGCTGCCAACGCCACGCCACAAGCGGCCCGCATCTGCTGGGTATGCAGCGGACCTGGCGGCCCTGACCAGCGGGGGCAGCGCCCAGGGTGTTCCCTGGCAGGCCGGTCAGCAGCAGCAGCAGCAGCAGCAGCAGCAGCAGCTGGCGGCGCCGGACGAGCGTCAGGAGGATGAGGAGGAGGCAGGCACCGAGGACGGCCTGAGCCCGACGCATGCAATGCTGGTGCACACAGCAGCCCGGCTCGGGGAGTTTGGCGGCTGTCCTGCTGGCAGCAAACTCAGCCGCTGCACAGGCATCCCCATGGAGGCATTGGCAGCAGCGGCGCCGCACGGCAACGGCATCGTGGTGGTGCGCATGAGCACCACGGAGACGTGCGGCCGCCTGCCACTGCTGCGTGACACGCCAGCTGGCAAGGCTGTGCTGGCAGGCATCGATGGCACCAGCCTGACCGTGCAGCAGGCTGTGCACTGGCTCAGGGTGGGTCTCACGCGGCTGCCCAGCAGCGACGCAGGTGGGGGGCAGCGGCAGGTGCCGCCTGCTGGGTCGCGGCCTGCCCAGCAGGCGCCACGCGTGCCCTCCCCGCAGTCGCCCAGCCGGAGAGCTCGCAGCCGGCCCTGCTCGCCTTTCAGGGCATGCTTTGCGTCGTCTGCTCTTTCGAGCGAGGAGGAGGAGGAGGTGGACGCGGTGCAGCAGCAGCAGCAGCAGCAGCTGGAGGGTGTGCACTTTGAGATGGACAGCTCCAGTCAGCTGGTGATGGTGGTGCCTGAGAGCCTGGCAGCGGACACGCAGGAAGGGCTGGACGGTCAGCAGCAGCAGCAGCAGCAGCAGCAGGGGCTTGGTGGTGGTGCGGCAGGTGTGCACAAGTACACGGTGACTGGTGTGGCCCTGGATGCAGACGAGGGGTGCCGGCCAGGCATCAGCGGCAGCGGCGGCTACTGCCTGGAGCTGATCACGAGCGCTGGGCGGCACCGCATTGAGCTCGCGAGTGAGCGCGACTTTGCGGGGCTGCTCGCAGGCCTGAACGCCATGCTGCTGCTGAAGGAGGCAGGCCGTGATGCTGCGGAGAAGCTGGGGGCGCTGCCGCTCGAGGAGACAGCCTGGGCAGGCGCTGTGGAGGGGTGGCAGGATGATGCTTCCCTGCACCCGCTGGCTGGGCACGGTGGGGCCGTGGAAGAGCACAGCTAGCTGCATCATGCTGTTTCTTGCATTGTATTTTGAGTGCAGCTTGCAGCGTGCAGTATGTGTGTGCCCAGCAAGTCATGCTGTGAGCGCGTGGCAGGAGGAAACTGTAGGGTGCAACTGCGCATACGGCATGAGAATGGTTGGGATGCTGCAGATTGTTGAGAAAAAGTATTGCATTGTGATTGATACGTGGACACAAGCAGTGCTGCTGACGGCAACAGCAGCAGGTGGCTTTTATTCTGCCTTTGGAACATGGCATAAACTGAATTACGCATGCTGGTGTCAACCACATACTCCATCCAGCTAGGCCCATATTGAGAGAGAGAGTAGTTACACATGGGTCCATATGGATGCAATTGTATGGCGCGTCCTGTAGTGCTGAAGGACAAGATTTGATGTTTTTCAGCCACCCTGAGCAGGGTCTTCTCTTTGACAGCAAGTTGATGATGCATGTGCTGCAGTCCATTGGCGCCCAGCAACTAATGCCATCGGGCAGCTGGGTTGTCAAGCGTGATGGCAGCTCAGGCACAGGCCAGTGCATGATTGGCATTGCGGCGCTGCGTCTTACCAATGTATGGGCTGTGTTTCTCTCGAGGCTCGACAGTGACCATGCTTGCATGCGGCAGACCTATGCCTCCCATGTTGGGTGTCATCCTGTTGTGACTAGTCCTATACAAGGGTTTTGGCCAGGCACTGGCACCGTCAATGACAGTTTACAGGAACCATGGTACAGCAACGACATGCAAGCTTGCATGGCATCATAGTGTTCTTTGTTGTCGATTGGTAGTATATGACAGCATTGTTCAGTCTGTAGGATTGAGTTCAGCTTTGGAGGGAACCCACTCACTGCCACGTACGTGTAACTCTAGGGCAAGCCCAAGCTCGTGAGTAACGCTTTGAAATAATTTTCATGTAAAACTGTGAGCCACGATCGTGAACCGAAGGAGTTGGCAGACGCTATGCTGTTCCTGATTGACATACTGCCTGCGACAGGCTTCTGTTCCCAGCTCGAACGAACTCGACCATACGTCGCTGACTGGCTGTGAGTGCTAGTTACAAACAATGGAAGGGCGTGGGCACATCCCTGAGTCAGTGGCCAGGATGCAAGCCAAGGTGGGATGCTGTCAATGCTGTTGGTCTCAATCATGACCATGCTTTGCAATCCTTACGTGCAGAGCACGACCACACAATGGCCTTCACTCAAATTTAGCGTGTTTAAAGCAGGCTGCACAGCTTGCGGAAGAGCTACGCTTGGCGCAGACTAATCCGCAATCCCTGACAATCAGCAGCAGCGCTAGCGCTGCCATAGGTGAGCACAGCATGCACCGCATTTGCTCAAAGGTGGCAGCTACAAACACGGTGTCTGTGCTTGCTGGAGTGCAAGCAATTGAGCGCTATGTGTGCATGCAGGAGGTGAGCCAGCCCTTGGTGCTGCAAGCAGCACCTGCACTGCAGGCAGCTTGCTGCAACAGACTGGTAGGACATCACCCAACCCGGCTGTCTTCCGACGCCTTTCACAAGCAAACTTGGCTGCAGCAAACCAGCCAGGTGCCGCTGATGCACCGCAGCTGGCGACGCTGCATTGCCAGAAGCTGGAAGCAGAGTTGCAGCTGTGGAAAGTGAGCCGCCCGCTTTCTCCTGTGGCGTGGTATACAGAGCAGCTCAAGGGAGCGGCTGCAGCAACAGCTCCACTTGCTGCACTTGAGCAGTACGCATTTGGCGGGGATTGCCCTGCACACTACCTGTGGTTGAGACAGCAGCTGTTGACTCCTTGATGCACAGGATGCGTGTTGCGGAGCACTCGTCTTGTGTCTGTGCAGTGTAAACATGCTGATGCTGCAAAGGAGCTGGACAGGCGGCAGGAATCGTACATGCGGCGAGAGGAGCAATGGAAGCTGCAGCTGGCTGCGTTCACTCAAGCGCAAGAGGCGGGCGACAACAGCACAAACAGCAGCAGCGATGGCAGCAGCAGCAGCCGCAGCTGCCAGGCCATCGAACCAAGCGAAGGTGCCCAGCCAGCAGCCAGCAGCTCTAGGGGTAAGAAGGCGGCGAAGCCTCTGACACTGCAGGAGATGCAGGAACAGGTGGGCTGGCCGCGCGCCTCTGCTGCCACACTGCTGTAGCAGCAGTATATGTCAGAGGGTCACCAGGCTTGAGCAATGATTGCCGGTAGCTGTGACTGGCCAGGATGGAAGGTGTGCTGCGGTGAGCTGATGATGTGTGGGTGCATGGATGCGTGATGACGGATGGCAGGCAATGTGAGATGCTGATGTGTCGCCTGCACCTGTCCAATGCTGCAGGTGCTGGCCGGGCTGGACGACCTGCTGCAGCGGCAGAAGCTGCAGATGCGCACGGAGGAGGCGCAGCAGCTGAGGCAGTTCCGCAGCCTGCTTGCCGACATTGAGGGGCAGCTGCAGGCGTCCAAGCAGGCGGCAGCAGCACACCAGGGCGACTGGATGGGCAAGACGGTGAGCGGCAGCGGCTGCTGCTGTCCTTGCTGCCGCCGCCTGGTTTGACTGCATGCAGCGCAACACTTTCGCACAGCATGCTGTGTACGGGCATGCAAGTGCCATGTGTCTTATTCCACTTGCTGCGCTGGTCCGTTAAGAGCAGAGCAGCTGTGCATGATTTGGTGGTTGGTATGCGGCAGCAGGCTGCGAGGCAGGTGTGATGGGGGCCGCTGCTGTGCAGGTGGCCCTGCGTGAGGAGCTGGCGCAATCGCAGGAGATAGCCGGCAAGCTTGACGCCATGGCCAAGCTGGCTGAGGAGGAGGCCGCGCGGTGCAGGGTGCAGTTCAGGGCGCAGGAGGACGACAGGCAGCACCTGGTCAGGTGGGCAGCTGCGGTGGGTGGGGTGCTGCTGTGCACATGGCGGTCGTGCGCGCTGGGCAGGTCGTGTACTGCTGCTGGGTGGCTCGGCAGTCCGCAACTGGAAAATCCGTCACTGTGAAGCTCATCAAGCAGCTGCCGTCGCAAAACACGTGTGTCGTGCCAGCATGTCTGGCACCGCTGCTGTTGTTGTTGGGTGCTGCTGCGACAACTACTGCTTGGTTGCTGCTGCCGTAGGCAGCTGATAGCTGTGAAGCAGGACAACAGTCGGCTCAAGCAGGAGCAGAGTGCCCTGCAGGAAGAGCTGGATGCAATCACTGCCCTGGCACTGGAGGCAGAGGCTGGCAGGCCAACCGGCACTGCAGACCACCAGTGGAGCAGCACAGCACTGCATGCAGCAGGAGCCAGGCCATCGACAAGTGACAGCAGCTTAGCAGCAGCAATCACCGACATGGTTAGCAAGCGTGGCAGCGGCAGCAGCAGCATGCAGGTAGCCGGCAGTGCTGGTGGCAGGGCCAGGCCTATGACAGCAGGCTGCGGTCGACAGCGGAGTCAGCCTGCTGTGCAGCGAACGCGTCCGTGGTCAGCAGCAGCACAACAGCAGCACGGCTGTGTGCAAAGCAACGTTGAACCCCCAGAAAATGGTGCGCAGTCGCAAGGCGTGGCGACCGTGTCCTGCCATGCAAGTACATGGGCACACCACCTGGGCCACCTGCTGTGATTGCCGCGTGTGCACCTGGCTGCAGGGTCATCATTGATGTGGTACAGCCTCTGAAACACAGCACAAACGCGTGTACAACGTGCATCACACATGCCCCCCAGCCTCAGCACCCGACACAGGTGCGGTCTCTGGTTTGTGTACTCACTTGCTGCAGGTGTTGTAGGCGATCCAACGGCACTACAGGCCAAGATGGAGCGGTACAGCCACGTCATCCAGCAGCTGAAGAAGCTGCTGGAGTCGGAGCGGCGGCAGCTGAGGCAGGCCCGCAGCTGCTACACTGCAGAGCTCGGGCGGCGCACCGAGCTGCAGGGCCTGCTGCTCAGCAGCATCCAGCGCGCCAAACAGCAGCACAGGGCGGCGGAGGCGGCGGTGAATGCGCAGCAGCGACAGCAGTCCCAGCAGTCCCAGCCGCTGCCGTGGGCTGACGAGCGGCCCAGGAGCACAGCCGCCAGGAGCAGGCCAGTGTCCGGCAGGCTGATGACTGGACACAGCGGCGTCGGTGCTGCTGTTGGCGGCAGCCAGCTGCTGGGCAGTGGCAGTCCGCACAGCTGCAACCGACCCAGCAGCGTGGTGCAGGCAGCAGATGGGCAGCAGCCGCAGCTCGACGAACCTGCCTGGGAGCAGCTGCTTGAGCAGCTGCTGGTGAGGCGCGATGTGCTGGAGCTGCTATTTGGCAGGGCCTTCCCCGACCTCGCGGAGGCGCCACAGGGGCAGCTGGCCGGCAGCCGGGCAGAACCGGAGGCGGCGCAGCTGTTCGAGCGCTGGGCTGCATGCCAGCAGCAGCGGCAGCAAGAGCGTCCGCAGCAGGAGCAGCCGCAGCTCCAGTGCGCACCCCGTCAGCAGGCGCCGCAGCAGTGTGGGCTTGGGGAGGCGTCGCCGCTTGATGCAGACCTCAGCGGCGTGGCGCTGGATGAGGGAGCGCTGGAGAGCAGCGACAGTGACGGCGGCGACAGCAGCACGGGCATGAGCAGCGGTGCGCACGAGGCAGCGGCTGAAGCTGTCATGCATGCCACAGGTGCTGGTGTTGATGACTCATTTGCGTGGAGGGAGCAGCAGCAGCGGGAGGCACGCATGTCAGAACAGCAGCCCGCAGAGGATGCGCATGCCACGTTGGGCGGACCGAGCGCACATGTGATGCCGCGGTTCCCTGCCCGCCAGCCGCTGCACCACACGGTAGTATGGCGGCCCAGGTCTGGCCTCGTGCAGCAACAGGCAGGCACAGGCGGCGCCACACGGCGGCCTGCCAGCGCAGCAGCGGGCAGCCAGGCAGTGCAGCTGCGCTGCCTTCAAGGCCTTGCGAGGCCCGCAACAGCAGCCTGCAGGCAAGCGGAAGCATTGGGGCAGCAGCAGCAGCCGCAGCTGCGACTGCTGGATCGATCAGTTGCAGCGAGGACTGCTGTGATGACGGGAGCGCGGCCAGGCAGCAGCAGCAGCAGCAGCAGCATCAAGGGTGGTGGCACGCTGCAAGCAGGCCGGCCGTTGTCTGCTGTGTCTCAGCATGTGTGGGCAGCAGATGCTGCCGTAATTGCTGGTTCGTTTCTGGCTAGCAGCTGAATAGTTCTTGGGTTTAGAACTGATTCTGCATTTGAAGGAAACACTGTTGTACAGTACAATGTAAATACACTCTTGAGGTGAATGGAGCTGTACTGTGCAGCTGCTTAGTCTCTTAGAGAGCAGCCATCAGTTAGAGTTCACCTGCATCCATGCTGTGACCTAGGACAACAAACATCCACTGATGGATGTTTTGTACAGAAGGAAATAAACTCCAGGGGGCAAAAGGTGAACTCTACTTCATCATGATTATCATAATCATGTCACCCTTTCAAGCCATAGCATCAATGCCGTCGGCCCCGCGCCTTACAATATCTTCATGATGCCCCAACTTCTATCCTCTGCCCTCCTTTGGTCCCTCCACAGGATGAGACCCTTCACAGCGACTCGCAAAACATATATCAGAACTCCGCCTACCATTGTGACAACCACCAACAACCACAACTACAATATCAACCATGCAACAACCAGATTAGTCCTGCAAGCAGCATTCAGCACTGAATTATGACAGCACTACCCTGCTGCAAGAAGAAGGTAGCAGGCTCCAAGTCGCTGTGTGGCACAGGTGCCTCAGCATGCGCCCCTACCAAAATGTGACTTGCAAGTCACAAATTTCTTGCTCCTGCCATACTACTACTGACGACACTACTTTATCACTCTTGTTAGGCATGCTGCGCACAGCACCTGCAGGTGCACCTGCAGGGTAACCACAGAAGAGCAGTGCTAACACACCCATACATACCCCATGGCTGGACTGCCTTTCTCTACACGAACATGCTTGAACAGCATGCATACAAAAAAAATATCAACTTGCTCCTGACTGAGGCACATGCCCAGTCCCACCTGCTATTGCCCAGCCGTTACTACTGTACAGGACATTCTCCACACCTGAGCCTACCTCTGCAACAAATTGGAGTAGTTCATACCCCCTAGCAGCACGCTTCTGAGCCTGCTGGTCAGCCGCCTGCCTGCGACTCAGCTGAGCTGTACTCCATCTTGTTGCCATAATGGCAACAATTCCTTTATGGCTGCTTTTGCTGCTGCTGCTGTTGCTGCTGTGGCGGTGCCGTCACTACCTGCTGCTGCTGCCCTGGTGCCCCCTCAGCTGCCGCCCCAACTGGCACCTCCTGCGGCTGCTTCCCAGCTGCAGGCATGTCTGGCTTCACGGCAGCAGTGGCCGCGGGCATCGACCCTGCCGGCAGGCCTGCTGCCTCCAGGAGCGCGTCGTGATATGCGCTGCCCACCAGGTGGATGCGCGCGCCATGCCTGTTGTAGCCAGTGACGATGCCATGGTAAGCCATCTCCGGCATGTAGCTCTGCAGCAGCATCAGGAGCAGCAGCAGTTGCAGCGATGGCAATAATAACGACAATGGCGCTGTCAGGGTATGCTGTGTGCTCACCAGCTCCTCACATGATGTCGCTGCTGCTGCAGACATGCAACTGCTAGCCCAGCATGCAGCAAGTGACGCAGGCAGGACCGGGATCCAGCAAGACACCGGCTGCATCTTACCCTGTGATTGAGGGTCCCACAGCACGTGCATATGTACGCAACCTTGGAATTGCGTCCACCGCATGCAAGAAGACACTGGCGGCTGCGCACCTGGCAATGCTGGCGCGGTGCAGCCCCTGCAGCTGACGGCAGCGGATAGCAGTACTGCACGCCCTGCTGCACCTCGACCGGGATGTTGAGGCTGTGTGCAATTGTGGACAGGTAGGCTGCCGAGTTGTACAGCAGCCGGCACGAGCGAGCAGCATCCCTCAGGGCAGCAGCTGCCGTGACGTCACACAGCTCGGCTGACAGCACAACCTACACACAGCAAGTCAGAACATTTGAGTTGGTATGCTTGCATGATGGCAGCTGAATCTGAGCGTGCACGTCACCATGCAGCACGTGGCACCCCGTTGTGCAGATCCTAGAGGGGGCCTTGGCCACCAGCTGGTACACCACCAGTGTTGCATCCTCTGGCAACTGCTGTACTTCATCAGCTCACCGCTTCCATGTAGGCCCTGTAGTTGTCTGCCAGCAGCACTGACAGGTCACTCGTCATCCAGCCAGCGCGCAGCTGCTTGCTGGATGCAGCTGCAGCCCCTGCTGCACGCTGCTGTGATGCAGCACCACCCTCAGCCACCCCCTGCTCCAGCTGCTGCACTGCTGCAGCATCACCATCCAGCAAGCTGCTGCTGCCGCTGCTGGCAGCTCCAGCGTAGTCTGTGTACGCCTCCAGATCCACCATGCCTTCGTCACCATTGCCTGCGGCAGCGACCGGCGCCAGCGCCCGCCCCTGCTGGCTGTTGTGAGCATGCCATCATGGCTGGCCAGCCCCATGTGGTGCTCGCTGACAAGCAGCTTGCCACTGACGGCTGGGTCATGGATGTGGGCGTTCTCGGACGTGTCTGCCGCAGCTGCGACGCAGCAAGACGGGGTGTGCCACAGAGGGGTCAGGGAGCCCCGTGACAGGGACAAACACTGTTGCAGGTTCGGCTCCACTGCGTGCACGCGCGTTTCATCAAGCAAGGTTCAGCCTGCTGCTTGCAGTGTTCACGCGGCGCAGCAGCGCACAGCGAACAAGCTGTACGATCTGCCAGCAACTCGCAAGCACCTGTCAATCATCCTGAACAGTATTGATCTGCTTGCGTCCCACTCTGCCTCTCGTTGTCAGGCTCCATGCATGGCATACGCTGCCTCACTACCAGTGTACACAATGCATACTGCGAAGTATGTGAAGCATGGCTAATGTCAGCTGAGCTGCTGAGTGCCCCCCTACCCACCAACGCGTCATCTGCAGGCGCCTTGCCTGGCATCACCACCACCAGACAACTAGTTCTCGGTCTATGCTTGGCACCTGATGCTGTTCAGCCTCTCTCGCTGCTTGTGCAAGCAGGGCCCAGTCTCACCTGCAGGCACCATGCGGGGCATCTCCGGCACGAGGCACTGCCGCCCAGCCCTCACTGCGCTGCTGCGCACGTGCTGCTGCCAGCCGACGCCTCGCCCTGCGGCCACGTCGCCAGCAGCTGGCTGCCCATCTGCCGAGTCAGCATCCAGCCCCTGCCAGGGTTGATGTCGCTCCTGACAATGCGCCTCGGCGACACCCGCTGCTGTTTGTGACCAACCGGGTTCCAGGCAGAGAGGCAGTACAAGCTGCTGTCACTGGCTAGCAGCCACTGTGTCGCCGCGTAAAACTCAAAAAAGTCGGGTGCAAGCTTCATATCGTCTTCCAGCAGCAGCACTGCAGGGTATTTAAAGCAGTCAAAAAACACGTGCAGCATCAACCGCAGGTGTTCTAGCCTGGCTGGGCTGCTGCGGCCGCGGGCTGCTACAGTGTGGCCACTCGGCCAGCTGGAAGCATCTGCGGTCCCTGCTCCTGCCCGTGTGGCTGCCTGGGCCACATGTTCTGGAACTGCATCAGCTGCTGCGGCACCTGTCTCCCTGCTTCCGAGCTGCTGCTGTGAATGCTGCGCGAGCTTGCCATACTGCTGGCAGTGCTTTTGTTGCTGCTGATACCACTGCTGATGTTCGCCTTGGCATATGCAGCTGCGTCCACCAGCAGCTTCCGCTGTGCTGTCGACACCTTTCCTACTGGTCGCTGTGCACCAATTGCAGCATCTGTTGGCAACGGCGCAGCTGCCTGCAGACTCTCCTGCTGCGCATCGTACTGCTTGTTCTCACTGACGAGCTTTGCGCTGCTGCTGCTGCTGCTGCTGCTGTGGTGTACAAGCTTCACAGCACCCAATGATTCCACTGCAAAGCTCTCAGCAGTCCGCCGCAGCTCTACATCCTCACTGTCCAGACCCACGTACAGATGAATGCGCTGCGCACATCCGGCCCTGCCCTGCTGTACAGCAGCATCATGCCATCCAGGCTGCGCTTGAGTGCTGCTGCGCTGCTGCCGGCCAGCAGCACGACTGCTGCCTGGGCTGTGTGCGGGAAGGCGGAGCCTTCCGGGCAGCTGCCCAGGTTGTCGTGCGGCTCAAACACCACAGTGCCGCCACCATGCCCATACAGGCTCTGTACATCAGCATCAGATGCAGAGACGGAGTTGGATTAGATGTGGCACTGCTGCCAGGCGTCTGCTGCCAGTACTGGCATGTCACAGTGCATGAAGGTCAACACCTGTTGGCGCCAGCATGTATTTGCAGATACCGTTCAACAGCAGCTGAGCTTTGCGGCAACGTTGTGCACACCTCGGGCACACTCACAGCAAACGACTCAGCCGAGGGCAGTTCTGCAGCAGGGTCCAGAACCGTCAGGCCTTGCTGTGCCAGCTGCTGCTGGAGCTGCTGCTGAGCCTTGGCCCCTCCCACAACCTGCGCCACCTTGTGCGCGTCCAGCTCTATGTCGCGCCCCTCCTCCGGCACTGAAGCTGCTGCTGCAGCTGCAAGCTGCGCACGTGTGATCTTGCTGCCTGGCTTCCAGCCAGTATGAGCCGCCAGCAGCGTGTGCAAGCTGTGCTGCAGGTTTCCCAGCATGTGTGCAAGGCTTGTCTTCGTGCCAGCCGGCTCAGCTGCTGCTGCTGCAGCTGCTGCATCTGGCAGTGCAGCTGCACCAGGCTGGCTAGCACTGGCTGCTGTTCCCGCCGCTTTGGCTGCGGCGTTAGTACTAGTCTCTGTTGTGGTGGCAGTCAGCGCCGAACCTGTTATTGCTGAGCCGCTGATGGTGACTGTGGCGCTTTGCACGGTAGTTGTTTTGTGCAGCAGCGCCCAGCCAGCTGCCTGCTCGAGTACTGGCGACTGCATGGCTCCATGCATGCGCATAATGCTGTTGTGCCCCGCCAGGAAGATGAGCAGCACAAAGAACGCCTGCAAGTGCATGCAAAGTTCATGCTTCTTAAAGCAGACACACCACTTTGTGGGCAGCGTCACCAGCAGCAGGCATTGGGAGGGAGCAGCCCTAGTGACCCTAGTCAACCGCCAGCACGCAGCTTCAACTCACCACACATGAGAAGCCAATAGTTGTAACGTTGGAGAAAGTTCGCTTCGCCTTCGGCCTGTACTGTAAGAACTTGCCATGCTGGTTCATAGCGGGCACCACCCAGGGAGCTACGGCAATCCCACAGTCATTGGCAAATAGTAATAACAACAAAACTCGCCAAGTGCAATTGAAGTTTGGCAGGTGAAGGGGTAATACAGGCGTCTTGTGCTGCGACGGGCACGGGCGAAGCGAGTGAGTTTGGACCTGGAAGGTTAATTATGCGATGACTGGCAGCGGGTGCTCTGTCACTGGCCGTCTCATGCCCTCTTCGCATTTGTGTCACCAGAGGTGTCACTGCGCAACAGCTTTCCACGGCATGGATAGCCGGTACAAATAGCCGCCGTCCGACAAGAGCTAACAAGCATGACAGGAAAGAACTTGCTACAAAAGTTGGTTGTAAAAGCGTCCGCGACTGAGATGCAGTCACCCAAGACATGCGCAGAACTTTGAACACCTCCACCACCACACGACATACAGCATACACAAGCAACCTGTGCAACATCGACATCATTGGGTGCTCACAGTAGCAATCATCTAAACAGGTGCACGTGTAAGTGCATCTCCCGCCAAAACTAGTACTGGACACAACCAGACTACCTGACACACTGCTGCACGGCCCACGCACACGTGGCAATCAAGCATCGGCATATGAAGCCCACACACTGTTGGTTCAATTGCTTTGCTAGCCTTGAGCTGCTGTCATGCCGCAGCTGTGGCTAGCAAGGCACTGGCAGAATCCATCACTTGCTATTGCTGGCTGCATCAACTGCCGCTTGCACGCTGTCCCCGGTGCCATGATGCCCCAGCAGGAAGCTCTTACGCGCTGCATGCTCCTGCAACTTCGCCTGGAGCACGCGCCTGCACAGCACAGTCATAACAGCACAGACTCAGCATAAGGAGGGAGTGGGCTTGCATTCTCGGTACTCGCGCCTAACAGCTTGTACAGTGACACCTGTGCAGCTGAAGCGTAGCGGCTGTCACACTGACAAGAGACTCGACACATGCTATGCTGCGGGATGGCGCTGGCTAGCAAGCGCTGCGTGCCTTGAATGAACCACCACCTTCGTGCTGCCATCCAGATGCAGGCCTGCCAGATTCACCCATCAGCGCAGGCAGTGCGCACACAGCTGCACCTCCACACCCCCCCACCCCCAGCCACCTTGGCAGCGGCAGCTGCCCGGCTGCACCCACCCACCTGAAGATCTCAGGTGTGAGCACCGCCTGCGCACTGCCGTACACCGCCGCCTGCACGCTGGCCATGAACTTTGCGATCTCACGCCCGCTGAAGCCCTCCATCTTGGCGGCAGCCTCACTCAGCAGCGCCTGGTCCACGCCAGCGTCTACGACGATGCGGTCTGCAGCCAGCTTGCGCCCGCGCAGCATCGTGGACGCCCGCAGGCCCAGGCCTGTGCTCTTGCCGCTGCCTGCCTCGCCCTGCAACGCAGTGCACAAGCGGGCAAGGCTGGGGACGCGGGTCTCGCCACACAGACAGAGTCCACGCAGTGGAACCAACCGACATCACCTACTGCTGCATGCCAAAAGCACTGCCTGCGATGCACCTGCAGCCCACACAACTTGCTGCTGGCCAGCCGATGCTGATGTGGCGCATGCCGGCCAAGCACCAGGTCTGTGCTCTGCTGCCGCACCTGCTCTGTGCCTGCCTTGCTGATGTACTTTTCGAGGTACAGAGCAAGCAGCTTGCCGCGCTGCTCCCTGCCTGGCAGGTCAAAGTGGATGGCCTCGTCCATGCGGTCGATGACGGCATCGTCGAGGTCGCCTGCGCAGGTTGGGTGCGACGGTCGCAGAGTGCATGCATCACCTGAGACGGTTGCGCAGCTCTGTGCGGCAGCAACAAGACCCACAACAGCTGCTGCTGCCAGTGCAGTCGGGAGGTTGCACAGCATTCCAGCCCAGTCACAGCCGGCCGTCTCATGCTGGGCGCAGCCATGCAGTGTGCATTGCGCGCACAACGCTGCAGTTGTGCTGGGTGTGTGCAGCCGCCCCTCTCAGGCCCGCTCACCCGGCCTGTTTGTTGCCAGCACCACCATGAAGTCCCGGCTCTGGTCGCCGGTGCGGAACAGCAGCGCGTTGAGGGCACCGCGCAGGCCCTCGCTCATGGCGTCGTTGCGGCGCCCCAGGAAGGCGTCAGCCTCGTCAATGAACAGCAGCAGGCCCTTGCGGCTGCGCTCAGCCCAGTCGAACGTGCTGTGCAGCTGCAGAGATGCAGCACACGTGCAATCAGCAAGCAGCAGAAGCAGCGGTTAGGGTCAACGCCAGCAGCCTTAGACTGCTGAACCCAACTGAGCACGTGCTGTCCGCTATGTCAGTGCGTTGCTCACAATGCTTACAGGAACAGCGGCAGTCAGCCTTGCGGAGCTGCCCATGCTGCTGTTGCATCCTGCATCTGGAAGTGCTGTCAGTCGGCAGTCGGCTGTCTGTCTGCTGACTGCCGCACCTGCGTGACTGCGCCGCCCCCCAGTGGTGCCACGTCACCTCCCGACAGGATGGCATAGTCCATGCCGCTGGTGCGCGCCAGGCGCTTGGCTGCCATGGTCTTGCCTGTCCCGGGAGGGCCTGCACAGCACGGCAGCACGAGCTTGCCATGCTCAGCTGCGCAGAGACCACAGAGACACGCGACACCGAAGGACGACAAGCGCATGCAGGGTGAAATACCAGGCCGACAACACCAGTACGCTGCTTGCTGCTGCTTGCTGAGCCCTGTCCAGGCGCGCTAGCTGCTGCTGCTGCTGCGTTCCCTCACCGTAGAACAGCATGTGCCTGTATGGTGCGCCATGCAGCTTTGTGTTTGCCGCTGTTGCTGCCAGCGCCCTCACACGGTCATGCAGCTGCCCCGGCAGGATGATGTCGCTGAAGTCGCGCTTCACCTGCAGCAGCAGCAGAAGAATCACATGGCAATGTTTCACGGGAAGCATGTGTTGTAACACTCAGCAACCTGCAAGCAAGGTGTCAGCAGACAGGCGTTTGTCCAGCAGAAGCTGCGCAGCAACCCCTCACCCGCTGCCCAACCATGTGCCGTTACCCAGCTTTGCTAGCCACATGCGTGCAGCTCTGCTGGTGCTCCTGATGCAGATATGCTGATCAGCTCAGCTGCCTGCGACGCTCGCCCCAGCCGCCCCAGCCACCAAGCACCCCCCGGCAGCTGCGGATCACCAGCACCCCAGTCCCGGCCACCCACCTGGTCCAGCGTCTTGGCAGCAGCGGGCAGCAGGTTCTGCGGGCCGCGCACCAGCGCCCGCCGCGACGTCTCCCGCACCAGCTTGGGCGTGCCCAGCCACCTCTCCGCGGCCTTGCCGGCCACGCGCGCGCCCTCGCGCGCGCCATACACGCCCAGCGCCAGCGCGCTGCCGCCGGCCACCAGCATGATCAGCTTGTTGGTGTCCTTCAGCAGGTCCACCGCTGCCGTGCCCAGGTGGCTCATCACCGCGTTGATGGACTCGATCGCCTTGCGCGTCTCCTCTTGGTACCTGGCAGGCGCATGCGGCACACCAGCAGGCACGTCTCACGACAGGAGGCCAGACCTGTGCGAGTTCTGCAGCTGTCGTCGCCTGCGCAGTACCGGCAGTGGCGGTGGTGCCATCACCCACAGCACGGCACTGCCAGGCACTGCACTGCCAGGCACACAATGGCAGTTTCTGCAGGTGCCGCCCCTGCTGCTGCTGCCGCCCCTGCTGCTGCTGCTGCTGCTGCTGCTGCTGTCCCTCGCACGAGCTCACTTCAGCAGGGCCGCCCTCCTGTTGACGTCCTCGTTCTCCCTGTTCTCCTTGATGCGGCCCTCAGCCTCAGCCAGGCTCTTGGAGCGCTCCACGTCCTTCTGCAGTCAGCCTGCACGCCGCACGGCAGCCCAGCAGGCAGGCAGCACCAGCAACAACGCCAACACTTAACGCCACACCAGGCCCCCGCCGAGCAGCACCTTGTAACAAACATGCCCAGCACGGAACAGCTGCAGCAGGCAGCACGTGGCGGCCGGCGCAGGCTGCTGCTCAGCAACACCTGCTGACGCCTGCCGCAAGCAGCCGCAATGCATGCGCACGGGAGCTTGCCGTCATCTGCCGGCACAGCCAGGGCTGTGCTGCAGCGCGCCACTTGCACTTGCAAGCATGCTGCGTAGCAGCAGCAGCTGCTGCTGGTGTGGGTGCCGCCACGCACCGCGTACTGGTCCGCCGCGCGCCGCTCCGCCTGTATCTGCTGCTCAATGCGCAACCGCTCCGCCTCCTTGCGCGCTGCTGCCTGCTCCTGCAGCGACACCATCTCGCCGTTGCGCTGCCGCTGCAGCTCGTGCTCCGCCTGCTGCCGCTTGCGAGCCAGCTCGTCGTTGTACTGCGCCAGCTGCGCCTGGCGCTGCGCCTCCTCGGACATCGTCTTGCGCTGCTCCTCCCACCTGATGTGCTCTTGCTCCTGCGCAGGAGCAACGGTGACGGCAGAGCACAAGTTTTGAAGCATCGGCATGATGCAAACCGCGTACAAGCTATCGTGTTGAGGCGTCTGTCCGAAAGCTGAGGAAGCGCAAGTGTGAGAGGCTGCCGGGGGGGGGGGGGGGCGCAGCCGATACTACAAAACGGATACAGCCGAACTTGCTGGAGAGTTCAGCAGGCTTGCAGCTGCAGTAGGCGACGGTAGCACACAAGCTGTGCAGTGCTGTCCTGCGGCAGTGGAGCATTGCAGCACTTCCGCAACATGCACACAAGGGCATGCATGCTGCTGGCACGCTTCTTCCGTAGCTGTGCGGGTGTGAGCAGTTCACTTCAGGACTGCAGCTGCCTGGTGCTGCAGCGCAACCTGCTCATAGTACTGTGCATGCTCCCGCAATGCCGGCGAGCATGCGCTGCAGCCTGTGCAGGAACAGCGTGCTCTGCCATGTGTGACTGTTACCTTGGCATAGGCATTAGCCTGTGCTTTGAATTCAGCCTCCTTTGTCTTTGCTTCCGCCTGCTTTGTGAGCTCCTGCTGCCTCTGCAGCTCCAAAGCCTGCAGCAGAGTCGCACCAGACAGTCAGGCAGGGCTAGCATGGTATGCATGCGCTGGATGACCCCAGTCTGTGGGGGATGGAGAACTGCCAGGCTGGCAGCAAGCACGGCCATGCTTTACTGACACACCTGCTTCGCAAAAGGGGATTTGTTGATCTCCCTAAGGGCTTTGGCACCACGTTCCAGAGCTTCCGGATCGAAAAAGTTGTCATCCTTCTTGTCTGCAAGGGCCACAGGTGCAAGTCCTGCTGCTGCTGCTGTGCCTACTGCTGCTGCTCCTGCAGTTGCGCTAGCTACCAGCCAGACCCTATAATGCTTTGAAATGCGTGTAAAAGACATACTGCGCGATCTGAGAGGGAACCGAGACTGTTATGTGTACACCGACGGCTCCTTACACAGAAACAGAGCGCTCGGACCGCCTGGGACACGCAAACAGCCTCAAAACACGAAGTCAAGCGACTTTAGGAAACGTCTCAGCCCCTAGTGGTGCCACCTTTGGCACGGGTGTGTTATTACTCAGGACAGACCCTAGCGTCCAGTAGCGTCATTGCTGTACATTTTCCGGTGATCAACGTGCAACGTTTTTATGGCAGAGTTATGCTGGTTATTTCGTGTTGCATGGCACAGAAAGACTTGTCTTTGAAAGATCGTGCAATTGGCTTCCCATAAGGTCTGCATCAACATCTTATGTACAGTCCAGTGTGTGTGGTTACGGCAGCAGTCTGAACACATTTACGTATGATAAGCAAGAATATGGTGTGGCACCAAGTGGACTGAGCTGAAGGTTTAAGTAAAGCAGTAGCTGCTGCTGTGCCCTTTTGGGGTGTGCATGTGGGCCAGAAGTCGAGTGCACATCCTTGCAGGTGAGAAACCAAGCTTCCAGGAAAATTATGAACCCAGGCCGAGGCCGAGGCAGGAGTGATGGCAAGCATGCAGCAGTACTCAGCACAGAACATGCAAGTGGCCAGGCATGCAGGGGGTCTGCTGCATCACAGAAAACTTTATTGCAAGGCACAATGTAGCAAATGCAGGACTCACATGGCTAGTATGGGGCCCCGCTAGCATGCCTGTTTACATAATGGATTTTGCACTGCATGTCTACACCATCAAATATGCCAAGCACCTGCTCAGCTTTGCAAGTGTTCAGCCCACAAGTGAGATGTAAGCAGTTGTGTCCAGGTGTCTGCTTGTGCTGCTTCATGCCAAGCAACGCCCCTGGCTCACTCTTGTTTGCATGGGACGTTCTGGTCCTGCATGCTTGCAGTTGCAACAACCAACACGCGTGCAAACCCCAGCGATGGCAGAGCAGCTGCTGGGCAGGGATGATCGGGATGTGGTGGACGCAGCGCTGTTGCGCGTGCCTTTTGAATCCCTCAAGCGTGCAGCCAAGGAGCGCAAGGCTCACCTGGATGACGCCAGCGAGGCGTTGCAGGACTCGCCGCAGCAGCGGGCGCCAGCCCCGAGCAGCAGCTGCAGCAGCTTGAGCAGCTGGTGATGCGGCTGCAAGGCATCAAGCGGAAGATGGGAGAGGTGCGCCTGCAGGAGGCAGATGAAGCCATGAGGTGCAAGCTGCGATTGGAGCACTTGGCGCAGCTTGGACGGCCCGCCAAGGGCGCCGTCATCCCGTGGAGCAAGAAGCGGTTGGACAGGATCCTGGCAGATCACATGCTGCGCTCAGGCTACCACAAGTCAGCAGGTGTGTTTTGGCATGGTGGCAGGTGCAGCAGGAAGAAGGGCTGCATGGTGAGCGCGTGCTTGCGCGTGCATGGATTGGTCTCGCTGGCCAGCATGTTAGCCGCAGACACAACACCAGCAGTGCTTACACTGCAGTCCGCGCATCCTTTGCTGTTTAATCCCACACTGCTGCATTGCAGCAGCATCACTCTACATGCACGTGCTCTGCCAGAGCATCTGATTCAGAATGCCCCAACTTGCTGTGCTGCAGCTCGCCTTGCCAAGGAGACTGGCAGCGAGCAGCTCTGCGACATGCACATCTTTGAGGACGCGCGGCGGGTGGTGGAGGCGCTGCAGCGGCACGACTGCGCCGTGGCGCTGGCCTGGTGCGACGACAACAGGGGCAGGCTGCGCAAGATCAAGAGCAGCCTGGAGTTCAAGCTGAGGCTGCGGGAGTTCCTGGAGCTGGTGCGGCAGGTGCGCAGCGCTGCGGCAAGAGCTGCTGTTTGCATCGCCCGCGGCTGCATGTCTGGCGGTTCCTGTCGGGTAGCCGGCACCCCGGGCAGCACTAAGTAGCAGCTTGTAGCTGTACGTTGAACGCATCTGCTGTTACACCATGTTACTGCTGCATCAAGTCTGTCGCTTGGTTGCCTGCTGGCCTAGGAACCAGAGACGGGATGCAGGGGGAATCAGTACGTGCACAGTGGGAGCATCTCAACCAGCATTTGCAGCAGGTCACTTGTAGGACGTTGCTAGCGCATGCACATGCCCGCAGCTGCCGGTGCCGGGCGCTCACCGCATCTCGTGCTGCTGTCTGCGTCTCGACTTCTGGTCATCCGCTGTCTGCTGCGCTCGCAGGACCAGCGGCTAGCAGCAGTAGCGTATGCACGGAAGCACTTGGCCCCCTGGGCCTCGCAGCACATGCATGAGCTGCAGCGGGCGCTGGCCACCCTGGCTTTCCCCGCCTCCACGCGCGTGGCCACGTACAAGGCGCTCTTCCAGGAGGGCCAGTGGGGGAGCTTGCTGGAGCTGTTCCAGCGGGAGCTGTACCGCATGCACTGCCTGCTGCCGGAGAGCCAGCTGACCGTGCACCTGCAGGTGGGCTGCTGGCGAGGAGGCATGACTGGCTGAGCCGGGCAGCAGCAGGCAGCTTGATTCGCTAATAGCGACGGTCAGAACCTACGTCTGTTTGACAGCGTTCAACCCATCACCAACTGAGCTACACTGCGCTGCTCATGCGCCGCGGCTATGCCGCACCGCACACACTCACGCACCAGCGTGGGCCTACTTCACACTGCGACATGCAACACCCCCCCCCCAACTCAACTCGTGCTGGCTGTGCCTGTGGCGGTGTGTCTGTGCAGGCCGGCCTGGTGGCGCTGAAGAACCCGCCGTCCAGCAGCAGCAGCAGCCGCGAGGACCCGCTGCACCACCCGGACTTCCAGGCCCTGGCGGCCGGCCTGCCGTGCGCCAAGCACGTGCACAGCAAGCTCATCTGCGCGGTCACGCGGCAGATCATGAGCGACGCCAACCCGCCCATGGTGCTGCCAAACGGCTACGTGTACAGCCAGAGGGCTGTGGAGCAGATTGCGGCGCAGAATGGCGGCAAGGTGGTGTGCCCGCGCACCGGCAACACGTTTGGGCTGGAGGAGGCCCGCAGGGCCTTCATCGTGTGAGGCCGGCGGCTCGACTGCGCCAAGCAGGGCAGCCATGATGGCGCACAATGTACAGCGGCTACTAGTTTTGGTGGTGGTAGCTGAGCTGTGGGTTCTGGCCAGGTGCCAATGGCAGGCAAGGGTGCTTGCATGGGGTCTAGCGTGTTGTAGGATCTGAGTGGTGGCATGTGGTGTGTGCTGGCAAGCAGTGTTGAAGGTGCAGCATGCAGGCTGCCAGGCTGTGCACACGTGGGGCTGCCGGCAGCGCTGGGGGTACACGGTACGGCAAAACGTATTTGGCATGGGCTGTCTTCAGATCGCACCCCCTGGGCCTCTCTGGCATGTCATGAGCAGGTGTGTACACTATTGATAGAGTGCTTCTTCTTCTTCGCTTATTGATGTGATATTCAGGGCTGCTTGGGGATGCTGCCTCCCTGAAGCCACTGACAACTACATCTACTCAGTTGAAAGTGGTTGGACTGCGCTTACCGCTCACAACCCTGTTGCCGTTCAACGTTCATCAGGCTGATGCGCTGTGCAAAGCAATGGGCGCAAGTGCAATGTTGCAGTGCATTGAGTTGATGTGTTGGAATGCTAACCTTATGGCGAGCACCACGCATGTTGCGCTGAGCTGGACAGGGCTTCAAGCATCCATATGTTTCCTTGCTGCACAGAACCAGTGATGACAGTGAAGCGAGGGGTCGATGGCGCTGATCCTGCACCATAATCTTGGTTATCAAGATGAGATTTGGTAGGAATGGCTTTGTTCTTTTTCTTTTCTGCCTTGCTTTGGTTTGCTCTTTGCCCAATGAGCCTGTCGTTGGCTCCCCAAACGGGCAAAGTTACCCATGTAACTTCCAAAGTGTGAAAATAGGAAGTGGTTTGGGTCTTTAAATGCTGCTGCCGCTGCTGCTGCTGCTGATGATGATGATGATGATGGTGCATCCTATGATGACAGCATCAACATGCACTATTCATGCATGGCGCCCATCAATTGGGGACGCCGTCGTATGTCACATGCGAGATAGTATTAATTTCCATCGTCACACCATCAAAGGCTACCCACATTGTCTGCAAGTCGTGCCCACGCCTGGCCGCACAACCGTGCATGCACAGACTAAGTGTTGTGCTAGCGTTGCTGGCTGAGACAACCTCACACGTGCCAGCACACACAGCAGCTTGAACCACTTGCAGCTCCAATGGACTGAAGCTTCAGTCGTTAAGCGGCGTGCCCCAGAGCACACGCTAGCATGCTGTTGCATTGCAACCCAGCTCTGCCGCTAGCTCCACACAGCACTCTCGACTGATGCCCAGGCAGCCAGGTGCCAAGACCATGATGGCCATCTTGCAGGCTGCAAGCCCTCCTCATGTCATAAGTTGGGTCGTTACCTAGTGTGATAAAAGGCAGCAATGCGCAAAAAGCATGCAAAAGTGCAAAATGTCCCGTGGCCTATCGGCAACAATGAAAGTCCCAAGTGACACTAGCGCCTCAGAGACAGAATCTACAGAACTTGTTGAGGCCTCGGATTAGTTGGTTGGATTGGTACTCCTTGGCTGTTGTGGGACCCCATGAGCCTTGTTTGGCTCCTTGGTGGGTGGGCCTGTGGCCCTACTTTGGTATTTGGTAGTTGGTATTGAAAGACTGGGGGTCTGAGGGCGATGTCCACATGTTGCCGTGAACAGCACCAGACAAACTGCTTCAGACCGCCCTCATAGAACGCTGCATCCTGCATTCAAGGACGCTGCTGACTACGCTGCTGCTTGCTCCCTGATCCACAAATTTCCGCGGATCCATAACACACTGCAGCTGCTAGCTAGCCCCGCTTTGCTGCATCTAGCGCTGCTTGCCGCTGAATGACCGCCGCATCAAACTTTATTAGGATGGTGGTGGTGGGCTTGCTGCTGCTCGGCTGCTCCACGAAATGCGCAGACACCCTACAGGCAGCAGCAGCACCGTGGTGCACAGCGGTGAACAGGTCAGCCATGTGTGCACGATTCAGACAAAGAACGCATATGGTGCAATGGAACAGCCACGCATTCATACACGCGCGCAGACATGGTACACACTGCAGCTACAGCATGCTGCACTGATTTTTTACGCAGTGCGGCTGCCCACACCTCCCTGGTCCCAACAAGCACAGTGCCAGCACCCATCAAGACGACACGCAGCACAGCACGGCACAGCGCACACAACATCTTAGCACAGCACACAAGACATGGCAATGCTAGAGCAGCAGCAGTGTCACCTTGCAGGAAAGCCTGCAGAGTCCAGCATGCCCCTCACGATGCCCGCCACCAGCGACCCAGGCACAAAGCTGGAGTAGCTCTTGGGTATGCTGATGAAGCGGCCCAGCAGCAGGTCGTTGTCGCTGATCATGTACTCGTCGTCTGCTGCATTGGCCTGTTGCAGGTCGTCTGCTGTCTTGCCAAACATGTAGGGCCATGCAGCGCTGTGGATGTGCTTCAGGATGTCTAGGATCTCTGGTTTGCGGCGGGTGGCTCTTTCGCGGTAGGACAGCAGCTCTAAGATGCGGCAGCCCACATCATAGCCTACCCTATCGAGCCTGAAAAGGTCAGGAATGAGAGGTGAATGATATGGTGGTGAAATGGTATGATGACAGAAATGCAGTGCAGGGTATTGCTGGTGTAAGGAGTCGTGCTGTGGCCCTCACCTCACGTGCAAACCTTGGGAGGCACACTGGATAAGGCTGGAACTATGCACGGTGCAGTTGTGAACGCACGGGCTGAAAAGGAATGCAGCACTGGCATGAAAGGTTGACACAGGTGCGGCCTAAAGCAGGCTGCAGTAGTGTGCAGAAGTGCCTGGGCCTACCTGTCTTCTAGCTCTGTGATGCTTGCTGCCCTGTCCATTGCGTAGCTGATGAGCTCACTGAAGAGGTACGCAAACGCGCTGAGGCTAACAGTGGGTATGTCCAGCTTGTTGCGGGCCAGGGGTCTGTCTGTGATGTTGAGTGCATGCTTGCTAGGCGCTGCACGTGACATCCTGCTGCTTTTCAAGCTCTGCTGCCTCCTGTCTACCGGTGTAGCACTTGCATGCTGCGGTTCCAAGTCCTGACAGCTACATAAAGATGACGGTAATGCAGCTGGCACAAGTAGCCAAGTCGCGTGCAGCTTACACAAGTCGGTGCCTTTCTCCCACAGCAGGACACCAGACTGATGACGATTGTACGGGGTACGCAATGTACAACGCTGACAATAGAGGGCAATAACGTCTTTGCAGCATCGATCGTGCTCTAAGCGCCGTAATCGTCAGTTGCGAGGGTTTCCAACCTTGACCAAACCCTGGCTGTTCTTTTTCTCTTCAACAGCTTACTTCACTCTTCAAGAGGCAGGCTCTGGGTTGCCAGACCTTGTCACAATGCTACCAGACGAGTGACTACCATCATGGGACCCACACCTTTTATCACTGAGCACAGGGCAGGCAAGCAGCAGCAGCAGTGGAAGGTCGTGTCTGGTGAACTGATCTCATTTTCTGCGCCAGCGACTCAGCAGGCCTCCAGCATAAGGCAGCTGTTGGCGTCTGCATTCCTGCCGGTTGGCTACCCAGACTCTGTGACGCCAGACTATACAGGTATGCTGTCTTCTGGCGATACCTTCAGTGGCACTGCTGCTGCAACTGCAGCAACTGCCAACTGCTTTCAAGAGCATATTATTGCATACTGCTGCCAGCTTTGACTGCCAATGCGGTTAGTCATAAACACGTTAGATTTAAATAATGCAATACAAGATGATCGCCACAGCAGCTGTGTCATGGTGGTGCAGGGTTCATCGCCTGGAACACAGTGCAGGCCATCTCCAGCTATGTGAGGGGTGTGCTGTCCAGCCATGCTGTGTTCAAGGGCGTGGGCGTGGGCAGCCAGGTGGGAGGCTTTGCAGCTATCAGCAACAGTCATATGCAACTGCCCTGCTGAAAGTTCACTTGAGTCTATTGGTATGTTGAAGCATGAATTGTAATGTACAGTGTCGTGAATGTAGGGGTTCATACCCACCTTAGCTTGCATCAGCATGTGGGGGCTGCGCTACTTTAGCCAGGCTAAGCTGGCTCAGGCCAGGTCAACTGTTGCTGTCATAAGTTTTAAAATATGTGGGGGGTGGTTGGTGCTGCTGATGCACTGCACGCTGCCACCAGGCTGCCACAGCGCTGGCTGCTGTGTTTCAGTTCTTTGTGCGTGACATCCTGGGCATGGCAGGCGGCATCATCTTCGCCTATGCTGCAGGTGCGGCAGGCCTTTGCAAAAAGCGAGCCAGGGCAGCTGCAGCTGTGTTGGACAGTGCAGTCTGTAGGGCCGGCAGCAATTCCATGACCCTACTTTTCTGCGCCACAGCAAGTGCTGGTGTAAATTCAAACAGCAGCATGCAGCAGGCGGGCTAGGCATCTTATGCCGCAACTTGCCGTGTGGTGCTGCAGGTGGCAACTTTGACAGCAACGCCAAGCAATGGAGGCTGTTTGCAGGTGCGCCGTTGACGCAAACAGGCAGCAAGACCCTGCTTGTACCAGAGCAGTGCGTGCTGCCCTCGACAGGCTTGCTGTGTGCGCCAGGCCCTGCGGTGGTGTGCTGCAGTCCTGCTGGCCTTGATTGTGCAAGAGTCACAGGCGGGAAAGCCTGGTTGTCACCCGCAGACATCAAACGGCTCCACCACTTGTTGTACGCTGCCTTGCTGCCTTGCTGCCTTGCTGCCGCCGTTGTTGCTGCAGATGTCATGAATGACCTAGGTGAGCACTCCTCAGCAGCGCAAGGTCCCCACGGTGGGCTTGACAAACCCACCAAAACAGGTGTCACAGAGTTGCTGCTGCCACACACCGTGGCCGGTCCAGCCAGCAGCCAACTGGCACACGTTATCGGCTGTGCACACTTTATCACAAACACCTCAGCTGCATATGGCGCCATGTCAGTCTCTTGCTCTGCCCTGCCCCTGCATGCTGCTGCTGCTGCTGCTGCTGCCGCCGCAGCCATGGCGCTGGACCTCGCCTCCCCGCTTATCCCCGGCGGCTTCATGCTCATGGCTTCACTTGGCAGCGTTGCACGTGCAATGGTGCGAACGCGTTGAGCACTGACAATGGTGCTGACTTCTTAGCATCAGGCTGCTGATGCGCCGCAGCTTGATCTCACGCCGGCTGTGCAGGGCTGACGGCGGCTGGGGTGGTGTGCCTTGACGCTGCAGCGTGGGTGACACTCGCCTGCCCGGCTGTGCCGTGTGGCCGTGTGTGCAGGTGGGCATGGCGTCAGGCGCGACACATGCCGCACTCACGCAGCACTTTGCAACGGCGGGCAGTAATGCGGCAGACATCTCGGCCAAGGTGGGCTGGCATAAACTCGCTTCTGCCCCCAGTGGCATGTGCAGCCGTGCAGCCTTGTGGGAGTGCAGCGCTGCGGGGCATTGCATTGCGCATATGCAACGGCTCCTTGTTTTTCCATGCTATGCTCAGTTGCGCGGCAATGTTGAGCGGCTGCTTCCGAGTAGCCCACCTGTGTCGGCAGCTGCCACAGCAACACCGAGTATGCACTGTCAAGCATGCGTGCTGCTGTGCAGGCCGACTCCCGGGAGCGTGCCACAGTCATCATCGGGTCGCTGCTGGGCATGGCTGTCACGCAGCGCATGGCAGGTGCAATTCAGGGCAGGTGGCAGGCGGTGCATGTGCATGGCGGCACGCGCACCAGTCCCCAACGAGCACTGTCACAGGCCCCGCTTACGCTCGTCGGCAAGCAGTTGCAACAGAAGAAGAAGGTTAACTAGTTGCTTTTGCTGGCACTGCCCGCAGTTTTCAGTTTGATGCAGGTCACAACGTCACTGGTGTGTTGCCCTGTGGGCCGCCGTTGCTGAGCCCATCCATTGCTGCTGCCTGCCTGCCTGCAGACAATGCAGCTGCCGCCTGGCTGTTCTTTGCTGTGCTGACCTGGCTGCATGTGTGGGCCAACATCCGCGCGCTGCGCTGCCTGGTGCTGTCGTCGGTCAACGAGCCGCGCCTGAGGCTGCTGCTGCAGCACTACCAGGACAAGGTGCAGCCTGGGCATGCCCACGCACAGTGCTGCATTGCACAGCAGAGCCTTGCGGCACATGCCAGTGGGGTCATTCCAGCCGGGGCTTTGTGTGTGCAGTGACAGGGGAGTACGGTCTGCAGGCAGCAGCTGTCTGCTAACCTAAACGCCCTGCTCGAAACTGGCGCTGCATTTCGCCACGACTCAGAGCGACGGCAGTGTCCACAGCATAGCTGCACCACCACTGGCCCCAATGAGGTGCAATGCGCTTGACGTGAGTGTGCATTGCGGTGCCGCTGCTGCCACCATTGCTGTGTTACACTTGCAGGAGAAGTTGCTCACCCCGCAGCAGGTGTCAGGGCTGGAAAGCCTGCTGGTGCCACCACTGGCAGCAGCATGGCTGCGCGCCACAGGCAGCCAGCAGCATGCGCCCCTGGTCTTCGGGGCTCAGCTCAGCGCAGCCCTGCGGCGAGCAGCAGCAGCAGCAGCAGCAGCAGCAGCTGGTGGGGGTGCGTCCTGCAGCTGGCCTGCAGGCCAGCAGGGGCAGCTGCTGCAGCACGCGCTGCACCAGCAGAGGGCTGCAGCAGACAAACAGTACCTGCTGCTGGTGACCGGCAGGAAGCACAAGGTGAGTGCGCTGGGCGCTCAGTTGAACTCAGCCAACCCTCAGCTGGCACCGCTCATCTGAGCTGGTTATTTTGCCTAAGTCGCATCTGTGCAAGCCATTCGACGGCTGCTGCCCTCTCTGCTGCGTTGTCTGTGTACCGTGGGCTGGCTGCCGCACTATGCCTGCTGCTGCAGGCGGTGGAAGTGGTGCTGCACACAGCTGCCGGGCAGCAGGTGCAGCTGCGCGCGTACCTGCACGCACTGCAGCTGGCAGCAGCACTGCAGGAGGTGAGCGAGCGTGCACAGTGCTGCGTCTGCAGCCATACATGTCGAGGCCTATGCGGGCCTGGATCAGAGAGAGGAGTTAGTGCTGCGATTGCCTTATTGAATAGCATGTGCTCACAGCTCTGCTCACAGTTGAAGTTTTTGCAACACATGCGACAGTCACACGCGGTAGCGTTCAAATTCGAATTACTTGCTGTGGTGCTGTGTGCAGGTTGGCAGCGACGCTGACGTGCAGCAGCTGCTGCAACGCAGCCAGCATTGGGCGGAGCGCAGCCTGCCATCATTTCTCGCTGCACTGCAGCAGCATGGCTGGGAGTTGGACAAGCTGTTCCTGCCAAGGTCTGACTGGACAGCAGAATGGTAGCGGTGCAGAGGTGGTGCCAAGTGGTGCTGCGCAGTTTAGGCGCTTACCAAGGGCCTACCTCAAGGGTGAACATCTGGGTGAACACGCAGCAGCACGCCCTGGCAGCGTGTGCAGCCATGCACCGGCCGTCAGTGATAGTCACCGCAGTCATGCTAACACACAAACCCTGAGGCGTTGCTTCTGACAGGCAATGCTAAGGCGTCAGCACTGGCTGTGGTATCCTAGCGTCCAGCCTGTGCCGGTTCACATGCAAGAGCTGTGTTCTCGGGCTCAGTTGCCGACCCAGGCAACCGTTTCTTCAGTTGCACTGCACCGCACTGGGTGCAGGCTGTACAGTTCTCGCTGTAAGACACTGAAGCGTGTTTCGTAACGGATACTTAACTCTTCGTATTTTTCAATGAAACATCGCAACCCTTTACATCGATGCAGGGCCAACTCCTTCCATGTTGTCCAGAGTGTGTTCTCTAGCTTGATCGTGTCTAACAGTGCAGGACAGCACCAAGTGAACTGCACCTTGCTTTAGAAAACCTAAGCTCAAGTCAAATGCGCAGCTAGTACTGCTGGCGAGTTCCACTTGCCAACCAGAGCAGCCAACAGCAGCAGCAGCACACTGCATAGCAGCAGCAGCAGCACGTTCAACAGCAGCAGCAGCAGCATGTCGGGGTTAGACAGCGTTATGGATGCCAGCCGAAAGCCGTTCCTGGACGTTGCTGCGGACATCAGTGGGTCCCTGGTGTACTTGGATGCTGGAGCAGCAGAAGTTGCCCAGTTGAGCCTGGGTCCTGCCTTCCTGCTTGGTACGTGCACTTCACAACTGCTTCACATTGCAACAAACATACGCCTCATACCTGGTTGGCTACTCTGCCGTGTGGCTACTTGGGATGCATGCATACAGTAGCGTCACATTGCCATTCAATATGGACATCAGGCACTCCCAGCTGCGCCATTCATGTACCAGGCCCTACCAGCTGCGCCTTCCCATGGCTGCACATGCTGCTGCAGGGCTTGGCGCCACCAACGTGTGCGACCTGGAGCGGTGCCACCCAGATGATGCGCTGCTGCCGCTGCTGGCGTTGGGCCAGGCCCCGACCTCCCTGGTGGTGTTCACCACGCAGCTGCTCACAGAGACACACCAGCATGTGGTGCACCTGCTCATGGTGCGCAGCAGCAGGCAGGACCCGCGATGATAGCAGCACAATAGCGTGCCAATCCTTTAGTGCAGCAGAACGGCCAGGTGGACTGAGCTGTTGGGATGCAAGGTTGAAGCAGCCACTTCCTGCAAGCCAACATCATGCACATCAGCAGACAGGTCTGCATCCAAGCACCCTGCATCCCATATGTGCACTGGGCACCGTCCCTCTGCCCAACGACACTCCTGCAAGAAAGACCGTTTGATGCTGCTGCCGGTGCAGGTTCACCCGCATGTGCAGCGCTGCCTGCTGTTCTGCTCAGTGTCAGAGCTCGCGCATGCACAGCTGGACCCAGCCATTTCCCCGCTAGGTGTCGAGGCATACAGCGACTATGCAGCAGCACTTCGGCAAGATGTGGCGACAGCCAGAGCAGCAGCAACCCTGCCCGCGCCAAGGGAGGATCAGCTGCAGCTGGCCGTCAAGCACCTGCCGCTGCACATGGCGGCGCTCGACAGCCACACCTTTGTGCTGCCGGCAGCAGGAGCAGTGGCCAGCAAAGCTATGTGAGCGCCTACGGCACCATAAGAGCAGTTTGCATATATCAATACGTCTTTTGTCGTATTGAGGGTATGCAGCTTCTGTGTGCTGGCCAAACTTTTAGTACTTCCAGGATAGGTGACGGTGCTCCATGTTGTGCTGCAGAACGGCTGGGCCCAGCTCAGTGTGCTTGTACAGGTGCATGTGTGAGCAGCAATGCGTGGCTCTTGTGTAGCTGACAGAATACTGCAGCCGCTTAGTTGCTTTTGGTGCCTGCTGCCTTGCAGTGCCGGCGGCCGTGCAGCTGGCTTTGGCAGCTCAGATCCCCCGTCGGAGCATGACACAGACGATGGTGCAGTGGGTGCGTCGACCGGCCTGTCCCTGCTGGCACACTGCTTCGCTGACCTGTCACGAGTCCTGGGAGCAAAGCTGGACCCATTTGCGATCGGCCCTGTGTCAAATGCGGTAGCAAGAGAGCTTGCAGCACTGCCCCAGCAAGGGCACAGGCCGGGACTGGCAGGCGATGGCACTGGCGCTGACAGCAGCGCAGCAGCTGTGGCTGGGGTTGGTGGCGGTGCTGCTGCAGCAGCAAGCGGCAGCATCGGGCTGGTGCTGATTGACAGGTGCCTGGACCTTGCAACGCCCTGCATGCATGCCGACCATGTGATGGATGCGGTGTTTGACAGCCTGCCACGTGCTGATGTGGCAGCTCCAGCAGCAGCAGCAGCTGGATCTGGCAGTGCCGGACAGGCATATTGGGTGATGCTCAGGTGCGTGCAGGCAAGTCCAGATGTGGAGTCTGTGCGACTGCATGGCTGATTGCATCCGCTGTTGTCTTGCTGGTTGCGCTGGTGGACAGCTGCTTCCACAGCCTGCAGCATTGTGGTGATTCAGCAGACATCAACCCCTGTGCAGCTGCATGCAGCGCTATGCATCCTATTTGATTTATGTAGTGAGTCTCGGTAGAGAGCCAAATGCCGATGGCCTGTCTGTGTGTGAAAGACATGTAATGCGTCTCTAATGTGCCTTGCCGCCGGCTGCCAGCAGGCCTGCTGACCTGCGTGTGGACGTCCCTCACCTAGCACCTCTGGCACCCCTCACGCCGCCGCCGCAGCAGCCGCCGCCATCACCACACAACGCTCAGTCCAGCCACTCACCAACCCAGCAGCAGCAGCAGCAGCAGCAGCAGTCGAAGGGCTCTGACAGCGGCCTTGAGCCCGCAGCAGCCGCCCCTGCCGCCCCTGCCCCACTGTGTTGCCCGCTGGGCTTGAGCCTGTTCCACCCGGCGGACCGGCGCTGGCTGGGCTGGCTGCAGCAGCTGTGGCCCAAGCGCGGCAAGGATGCGGCGCTGCTGCTGCGCAAGTGGCTCAAGGAGGCGCTGCGGGCGGAGCGCATCAGCCCCGCGCAGCGCAGCAGGCTGAGCAGCGTGGTGTCACCCGGCGAGCTCGCAGGGCTGGCGCAGTGCCTCATGGCGTCACCAGGTGACGAAATGCATGATGCCGTGTGTCCGCTGCGCTGCGTCACAACCTCTGGGCTGGGGTGCTGTGCTCCTTCCAGTGACAAGCTCCTGCACAGCAGCTGCGCCCGTGCTTCATGCGCTGCAGTGCTGCGTTGGACCGCTTGCAGGAGCCATCCTTTGCTCACTCTTTGCGCTGTCTGATGGTGCCGGCCCTCTGCTCCTTGCAGAGGTGTTTCTGCGACACACGCCGATTGTGGGCCTAGCACTGGCAGCGGCAGCAGCCCTGGCCTGTAAGCCGGCCTCACTGGGTGGCCCCTGTGGCTGGCCCACCTGGGAACGCCTGGGGGGCCTGGAGCGGCAGCTGCTGCTGGCGCTGCCCGAGGGCTCTGAGGGAGCTGGCATGCTGCAGCCGATGTTGCTGGAGATGATTGCTAGCAGCCAGCAGGTGGGCGAGCACGGAAGCTGCGCACTGTGTGCGTGCGGCATGCAGCTTGAAGTCAAGTAGAGGAATGCGCAGCAGGGGCTTGCCAGGATGTCTTGCAGCAAAGAGAAAGGCGCTGGCATGGTCAGGCCGCCGCATGACAAACGCTGCTAGCAGTCACCTAATCCTACGACTTGTTAAGTGTTTGTGAGGCACTAATTTCCTGCAGCCTGTGTGACGTGGCTTGCAGGGTCGGTTGCAGCTGGACCATGTGCTGCAGCTGCTGGTGGTGGCCTACTCCCTCTCAGGAGACAGGGTGCCGCCTGCGCCGCCGCTCTACTCGGCTGATGAGGCGCAGCTGAAGGAGGCGCTGGCAGACGCCATGGTGGCTGCGGCAGCGCAGGCGGCTGCAGCGCAGCAGCAGCAGCAGTGGCCGGTGCAGCTTCAGTGCCTGCCGGCTGCGCAGCACACTCTCCAGCGGGTGAGGACCTGGTGCGATGCGGGTGAACAGCAGGAGGCCGGGGCATACAGTGTCTTTGAGATCGTCCATGGTGGTTTGTAGCGCAGCCGAGCGGCTTTGGCAGCACGATACAGCTCAAGAATGGTTGTCAACTGGCAAACCACAAGCTATCAGTGCCTGCTGACCACGCCTGTACTTTTGCTGCTGCTGCTGCTGCTGCTGCTGCTGCCTGCAGGCTGTCCAGTCCGGGCAGTTGGCAGGGGACCCTGCCGGTGTGCGCGAGCAGCTGCTGCGGCTGCTGCATGACGCCTTCCAGCGGCTGCGGTGGCTGGCAGCTGCGCGCGGCAAGCTGCGCGATGTGCGGCGGCTGATGCAGGTCGATGCAGACACGGGCGCAGCCAGCGCGTGCACACCGCTGGTGCGGCAGGTGCTCACAAAGATACTGCTGCGGGTGAGCAAATGCAACTGATGTGGCTGGTGTGCTCAACTCAGCAGATGGAAACGCAAGAGGAAGAGAAACCCGTTGGACATGCACGATATTGCTGTCGTGAACTTGATGCCTTGTGAGTGTTGCCCAGCTGTTGCAGCCAACAGTGTTGTCGGTTGGTGCCAGACAACATTGTGGCTGGGGTCTGGCTGGCCGCCACCTGCGCATGTGGCTGCTGCTCTGTGCATGCCTGCAGGCCGACAACCGCGATCTGCAGCAGCCTGAGAACGCCAGCCTGGTGGCTGGCCTGCTGCACAAAGGGCTAGGCAGGCTGGGCTTTGGCGGCATCGGCACGCCAGCGCGCCCCTCCATCAGCGACTACCCGACCGTGCTGCTGTTTGTGGTGGGTGGCATCAGCCCTGCCGAGGTGCGGGAGGTGCGGCAGGAGCTGGAGGAGCACGTGTATGGGCACAAGCCGCTGCTGCTGCTGGGCGGCACGAGCTTGCTGGCTGCGGCGGACGCTACGCGTCTGCTGCTGAGCTAACGGCTGGGTAGGGCTGCGGCTTGCTTCAAGTGGGTATGCTGCAGGCCGTGGCCTACCGGTGTGTTGGCGCTGCCAGGTCATGCTTGAGTCCACTGCAGCTGTTGGTGTGTGTCTCTGTGGTTCTGCGCACAATTGGGCCGGTGGTTGCGGTTATGGTCCGATGTCTGGCATGCAGCAGGGACCTGCTGGTGTGTCTGTCTGAGGGTTGACATTGTGAGGCCAGCCAGCGTTGCACTGCTGTACATGAAGACGCAGAGGTCTCGACAAATCTTTTATAGTAAGTGCCAGACCGCTTGCACATAACTTTGTGTTGGACGTCTTTCACGAGACAATCGTGACATGATCAGCTTAAACCCGACAGCCAGACTAATGCGTCTGCGTAGGCCTGTGTGCCTACGTAGGCCTGTGTGACTGTGAGACAACAAGTGCTGCAACCAGCAGCTGCTAACAGTCGCCTACGGTGGTTTGTATGCAACTTGGCGCCGGAATGCAGCCTTGCCGTTCCTTCAAAGCAAAGCTACAGCCTGGTTGCAAGCCGCTTGCAGCCATCACGCCTGCATTGCTGAGACTAAGCATTGGCACAACTAGAGATGCATGATGGTTTGATCAAACACCTCGCTGGCCGCTCCGTCAGGCCTGCCAGGGCCTGCACAGGGGCATGTCGTCAACAAAGTCTCTTTGTTGAAGGGCCTTCAGCAGTGCAGGCAAACCAGTGCAGTGCGCATGCCCACAGCCCAAGTTGGAGCGCGTGCCACCTCCGATGCATGGAGCCACACAGCATGCCCACACACTCATGCACAGCAGCTGACCCGTTCACAGCAGCAATTGCAAGCCCAGCACTGCCCGTAGCTAGCTTGCTCACAATTCCATGCCTGCCGCACAGTACTTGAAACACCTGCCGTGCCGCCAGCTCGGCTCTTGTAATGCACTGCCGCACATGTGGCAACACGAGCAATGCGTGTGTACATCAGCGCTTTGGGCTGTCAATGGCACGGCATACCATGCCATGCATTGCAGCACCATGCACCATCATCTTTGACGCAGCAGCCCACATTGACAGACCCTACCAACGCCAGGGGTGTTTTAACCAGCGGGATACTGCGATTATCTGATGAAAACCTGATGGATACCGTGATTACCCTGTGCTGGTGTTGGATAATCTATCAACTGGTTCTATCCCTCATAGCGATGGATACATTACGGGTAATCAGCGGATAATCATTTATCACATGCGCCTGTGAACCAGTCAAGGCAGATCACCGTACACTCCCAACACAGGCCTGAGGCTCCTTAAAGCCTGGCATGAAGTTAATCAGTATCAACAGCCGCCGCACAACATGATCAACTCTCAGCACACAGCTGAATGGCCAGCCAGCAATGCTGATCACCGTTGCCTAAGGATCATGTGCACAGCTGCCACCCACAGCTGCCCCCAGCGCACACTACGAACAACATCACCCGCTGTCAGGCCACACAGCTGCACGCCTGCTTACTGCCGGCCAAGTTCACTGCCAACTGCTATTTATAAGTAACTGTTGTAAAAGAAGAAGCCCAGCATCAATCCAGTCAAAGCGTACAAAGCAGCAACAGGTACAACAAGACCATCATTCAGCACACAGCTGAATGGCCAGCCAGCAATGCTGATCACCGTTGCCTAAGGATCATGTGCACAGCTGCCACCCACAGCTGCCCCCAGCGCACACTACGCACAACATCAGCCGCTGTCAGGCCACACAGCTGCACGCCTGCTTACTGCCGGCCAAGTTAGCATTTTGTAGAGATGGCGAATGGTTGCAGACTTTAAGCACAGATGACAGTAGATCCAGTGATCACATGTGGAGTGTAGGGATCCAGGAGTCAGTCATCATCATGATGATGGGGTGTTCTTAGTTTAGCACCAACCTACACACTCCAGGCGCTATGCAGTGCTTTGGTTCACACCATTACATCTGGTTCTTGTGAACGCTGGTCTCAGGTGCTTCTGGGTGCAAGCGGGTGTGGCTGTCACTGACAGACTGTCATTAGGCTTCAAACAGGTGATTACTCCCTGCGAAGTACACGCGGTGTTGTTTAAGCGTTTTTGATACCTAATACAACCTATGACCATGCTCGCAGCAGGATCTGCTGCGTTGCCATGACCAAGGAACAGCAGTCTTACTGATGCTCTGCCCGGCGCATACGCTCTTCGATGTGCTGCCGAATAGATAAGAACGAACAAAATCTCCGCAGATCAGCAGCATCGAGGCCGATGCTCGCTTCAGGGCAGCGGTGGAAGGCAGCCCAGGCAGCAGCCGTTGGGGCCCACTTCTTGGCAGCAAGCAGGCAACATTCTGGCGAGCTGGTGCATACAAAGTTTGAATGATCAGTTTCAATGGCTTCAACTTCGTGTGATTCGTGGCGGGAGCTACCACAGCAACCAGTCCTGGCTGCAGGGTGGTGAGACAGCTGCCGCTGCTCATCATCATCATATTACCCATTTGAGCCATAGCATCAGCGCCATCGGCCCCGCGCCCCACCGCTGCTGTTGTATTGGGCGTTTAACACAAGGTGATGATGAAAAGACGTCAAGGGGTGTGTATCAACAAGCCGTGTGCCGCAGCGATAAGCATGCTGAGCAGCAGAATTGTGCCAGGGCATCACAGCCAGCAGCTGCTGTAGGTATGGACTGCAGGTGCGCGTTTGCCTGCAGCAGCAACCCAGCATAACATTCATTTCTTGTGCTGCACGCAATTGGTGTCGAGTGTAACTACAGTAGTGCAGAGTGCTGCCCTGGGGTGTGGTGCTCGTGGTGATATATCCTGCTGTGTACAGTCAGCAAAGAGATGCTACATGTGGTTGTTGCAACATGGTCAATGGTGTTGCACTGCTGAAGAAGACTTGAACGCGGCAACAGTTGTGTACCTGCTAGGGTATGCTACACCTGTGTGCATGTCTCATCCGCAGGGTTGCTTAGCGGTTGTTTACCCTTCAGCACCTTTCCTGCCCACACTACATATTGACACTGCAGCTGCACAGAGCATTGTATCTTGCTCATTACTGCTGCTGCTGCTATGCATGCATGCATGCATGCACTTCTGCTGCAGGCTTGAAGAAGGACAAGCAGGGCATCACGCAACAGCAGCCGGGCAATGCAGCAGCAACGTCTGGTACAGGTGAGCCAGCAGCCTGTGGAGTTGAGTCAGCAGGCGCAGGCACACCACATGCAGTTAAGGCATCACCTGGCATTGCATCACCTGTGCCACCCCAGCAGCAGCCCAGCTTTACCCCAACTCAGTGGGGCGTGGCTCTCTCCCCAGCAGCAGCAGTGGTGGTGGGCCGGGTAGCGAGGATTTTGTTCGCCTGCTTGAGCTGGTGGTGATGCAGGTGATTGCGTTGTTCCCTATTGTTGGGTTGACTGTGCTGTTGGGCGTTTGGTATCGTCTGTGGCATACTGCATGGTTGCATGCCCGGTCGCTGCTGTTGTTGCTGTCAGAGCTGGGGCTTAATGCTGACTCCTGTTACATGTACGCTGTGCCGCGTGCCTGCAGCAGTTGAGCAGGTGCTGAACATTGGGGAGCAGCACAAGCAACAACAGCAGTTGCTGCTGCGTGTCAAGTCTGAGCCGCGTACAGATGAGAATGGCACCTGGCTGCAGATCAACACTTAAGTACAGACTGTTGTTTGAAACAACAAGGTAGCTGCAACAGGCGTCATCAAGGCGTCAGAGGCCGATGCTGTCGTGGGCGGGGAACAGGTGGGCCACAGCAAGTCATGTATACATAGCTCGCACATGTGTGTGTGCGTCTGCGTGTTTGTCACTGTGTATGTCGGGTCATGGATGCAGCATGCAGCAACGCTTTAACAACTTGTTGGCAACCAACCTCGTACTTGCAAATCAGGTTGTGGCAGACACCAACTTTGCATGGTTTGTAGGAAGGCAGCGTGCTGCGGGAGCAGAGACGCCCGCTGTTGTTGCTGTGCTTGGTAGTGTTGCTGTGCTTGGTTGGTGTTTTGAACCTTCATTCATGATAGTGCGCAACACTGCATGTGTTTATGCAGTAATTCAATCATAATGTCTCCATGACCGCCACCTTGCTGCTCATACATTTGCTCTTCATGTTCCCCTGCAGGTCATACATGCACACGTGTATGTGTGTGTGGTGCACAGCCAGCAGAGCATACAGCAATGCAGCTGGCCTGCAGCGGGTATCACATGCTGCAGCAGGAGCTACAGCATTATGATGGCTCTAAAGCGGATGTTCTCAATGTGTAACTTTCTTGATTGTATCAAAGGAGCCATAATATGGGATCATATTGACCAATGTCGGCCCAGCAACGACAGCGTGACCCCTAGCAGCGCCTGATTATATGCCCTGCGTGTACCGGAATGTCCGTCAGGGCCGCGGCAGATAATCCGCCACACGATGACTACCCAAAAGGATTACCCGTCAAGTATATATAGGATATATCCACAGCGATTATCCGTGAGTACTTGATGTCAAAGCGGATTACTGAAAAGCGCAATTTTTACCCTCGGATATATAGGATATATCCTATATATCCAAGGATATATAGGATATATCCTGTAAATCCACAGCGATTATCCGTGAGTACTTGATATCAAAGCGGATTACTCGAAAACGAACATTTTTACCCTCGGATAATCGGTTACCCACCCACTGCAGCAAGGATAACCTGGTGGGTGTCCTGTTGATTATCCGCTCTCTTCACTGGAGATTTCCTCGGTTTATCCACCCCTGGCGTTGGTAGGGAGAGTGCAGCATCCCCAGCAGCTGATCCCTTTCAGCATGCACTGCATGTGACAGCTGGGCGTCGGCTGTGGCGTGTCAGCGTGTCATGCCACGATGAGCTGCATCCGCTTGGAGCAGCAACTTAGCGCCAGGTAGCTCGCATGGCGTCCCTCGTCCCTAACGCCACCATCTCGCGCGCCTTCTCGGTAGCGTACGCGGCACACCCTTGCGAGCTGCATGTCGGGGTGGGCCCTGCGTCATGCACTGAAGGCTCTGCATTGTGCAGGTAGCACAGGGGGTGCAGCGGCAGCTTGGTGGCGCGCTGCTGCACACCTCTCAAGCACTGGCAGCTCACACACATCCAGGGCTGTGCCTGCAGCAGGCAGCAGGTGGGAGCCCAGCATGCTTGGTGGTGCTTTGGAAGGGGAAAGTGACTGCATGCTGCTGCTACAAGGTGCACTGAATAGTCTCCCCGTTGCCACAAATGCACGCCCAGGTGCACTGCCGCTTACTTCCTGCATATCGCTGCTGTGGTTGACGGCCAACTGCCGTGCGACACGCACCATCCCAAGCAGTAGGTCAGCGCACACACAGCTCCTGTGTGCATTGCTGACATTCAGACTGCTGTCCAATGCTGCTGCTGCACCAGCCAGGCCTATGATGGAATCACGGACATGCTGCATGCCTGTGTGGTTGCAGGGAGTGCAGTGCACTGCTGCGTGCGCCATTTCAACAGGCACTCACCAGCATCATCTGGACGTAGTTCTGCATCACCACCTCCTGCATGATCAGCACCCGCTCGTTGCTGTCATTCTGAGCTCGTGCCAGCCGGCTGGCGTCAACTGAATGCTCAAAGCGGAAGGCCCGCTCATGCCCCATATCATCACGCACAGTGGCCATGTACACGACAGCGCGTGACGTGGCTGCGCTTGCTGCCAGCCGAAGCTTCTCGTGCACGCGGCTTTGCAGGCTTTCCAGATCTGCATGGTGTCTGCAGGCAGCAGGAAGCAGATACTTTGGCACGTTGATATGCACACTGCTCATGTGAACACCTGCATCAATTGGCCTGCAGTGTTCAGCTGAGGGTGTCCTCACACAGCCTGACGCAAGGGTGCTGCAGTCGCTTTGTCACCAGGCAGAGGCCCAAGGTGCTGCACAGTTTCAACCGTGCTGACACGCAAGCTGCTGATGACATCCACTTTTCACACCCTGCATTGGACGGTTGGCCAACCGCAACTGTCCAAGCGCACAAGAAGCAACGCACTATATGAGTTACCAAACACAGTCACGTTGCTCATCATTCCAGGCCCCCACCTGTGTATGCGCAGACCCTCCTCGCATGCTGCCAGTTCCTCAGGGAACTTGCCAATCTGCTCCAGCACCAATGCCTTGTAGTAGGCTCTTGGGCCAGCTTTCATCAACAGCCACAGCAACAGCAGCTTCCTGCAGCGCCTCAGGGTACATGCCACGCTTCAGCATGGCATTGCACAAGTTGGTGCGGTACTTGGCTACTCTGCCGTTGGCTGTTATGGCCTCAACATAGCATTCAGTTGCTGTTGGGAAGTCTCCTGCGCCGTAGGCCGCATTGCCTGCTGCGTTGTATGCCTCTGCCTCGTCCATTGCTGCTGTTGTGGATGTGGGGATGTCAGCTGCTGCTGCTGCTGCTGCTGCTGGCTGCTGCTGCTGCTGACGACGGTGATGATAATGGTACAGGCGTGCAACTTTCGGCGAATACACCGTCAACAGTGCACGCGTACATATATTTGCGGGCAACAGGAGGGCGCGCAGAACATATTGGTAGTACCGGTCAACTGTCACAACGTGGGTCCTGTACCGGCAAGACGGTTACGGTGAACACAGATGTGCACAAGCTGTGATTGCCAAAGCGTTTGATTTTTTGGGCAAACGAATATGACTAGGCCGTGAGGGCGCCGACGCACCCTCGCTGACATTGGAAACTCCGACACCATTCATCAGGTGCCATCAGCACCAGCAGTCAGGACGAAGCAGAATACCCTTGGTCGAAGGTTGACTGCATCGACTCTTTCTTACAGCACCCGCGGTCTTCGTTACTATCTTTGACGGGCTGAGATGCTGAGAGGTTGCTTGGGCAGTACATATGCTGAGAGGTTGCCTAGGCAGTACGTACTGCGTAGTACGGAAGTTCTGCGTAGCATGTACTGCGTAGCATGCGCAGTAGTACCTTTAAGGATATGCAACGGCTGGGAAGCCAGATAGTGATCAAGAGCGCCGTTTTAACAACCATTACGTGATGTAGTATACTGCCAAGGGCCCCTGCCAGCAGGTGCAATTGCTTGCAAGCATGGATGAATGCCAGGCTGCAGTGATACATATGAAAATCAAGTCCACCCCTATCATGGGTGCACGATGCCTGTTCATATCATGATCCCGGACTTCTAATGTCGCACAACGATGTCGGCAGGCCCTGCCTCGGGAGCTGTTCTCCTTGGTTCTCAGTTATCTGATGCCAGGAGCCCCTTGCTCCTGGATCACTTCCGCCATCATCTGTTGCGCCATTCTCTGAGAGTATGTTGCGCATGCCTGTGCGCTGCACGCTGGTGTTGGCCCCATGTCGTACACCATGGGCTGCGGCTTGTGCAGGTAGGACATGGGGTGCAAGAACAGCTTGGTAGCGCGCTGCTGCTTCTCATGCTGCAACTGACAGCCCACGCAGGCCCATGGCTTCGCCTGCAGCAGTCAGCAGGCAGGCAGGCAGGCATGCTGGCTTCAGCAGGATGTTGCACAGCCCCTGGCATCCGGGGAGGAAGGTAGCTACGGCAGCTGCTGCTGCGCTGCTGGGTGAGCACCAGGATGTGAGCGCTGTTGTGTCGCCTGCGCATCTCACCTCCCCTCAAATGACTGGAGGGTGAACAAGCGTACCACCTCCATAAACACTAAGCCAAGCAAGTGCCACACAAAGCCACACCCTATGCGAAAGGACATGGCAGTAGCAACCCCAGCACTGTGCATTACACTTAAATGAAATGTTGAGAGAATAAGAGGAGAGAGTGATCACACGTGGGTCCAGTCACCCGTTACTTATGCCCATCCCTCCATCATGAGAGCTCAGCTGCCTCATGCCAGCATTCAATATATGCCCACCTTCTAATGTGCCCACCTGCAACATCTCGTTGTAGTGAGGCATAGCCACCTCTTGAATGATGCGCGTTGCTTCAGCCTTGTCATATCCGGCACGCATTAGCCGGCTGCTGTCAACTTGGTGCTCATAGCGGAAGCCTGTCACGCCCCGCAGCATCACGCACAGTCGCCATGTACACCACAGTCCGTGTTGTGACTGCGCCCGCTGACAGCTGCTGCTGCTGCTGCTGCTTCTTCAATTCCCGCTTGCGCTTCTGCAGCCGACTGTGGATGCCCTCCAGCGCTGCACTGTGCCTGCAAATGGACAGCTGCAGCTTGGAGTATGGCCAAAGCCATGTGAGCCAAACACGGCCTGCTGTTCTGCACTCATCATTGCCCGCTGCATGCCATCCATGTCCGCCAATCGCGCGCTTGCGCTGCACCCAGGCATCCCGCTGCAGCCCACAATGGCGGCACAGCGCCGTGCATGCCATGCAGGCAGTGCCCGCACCTGTGGATGCGCAGCCCTCCCTCACAGGCTGCCAATGCCTCAGGCAGCTTGCCCAGCTCCTCATACGCCAGCGCTTTGTAGTAGTGGCCCTTGGGCCAGCTTCCATCGACAGCAACAGCAGCAGCAGCTTCCTCCAGCGCCTCTGTCGGCCTGCCCCGCTTCATCAAGGCGTTGCACAGGTTGGTGCGGTACTGGCCACCTTCCCATCGGCTTTGACGGCCTCAAAGTAGAGCTCACTTGCTTTCAGGAAATTTCCTGCATTAAAGGCATCGTTGCCTGCGGCGTTGTATGCCTCTGCCTCGTCCATGCTTGCTATACACTGCACACTCGATGGCACACTACAACTACAGCTGACAAGGACACCTCCTGTTGCTGCTGCTGCTGCTGCTGCTGCTGCTGCTGCTGCTGCTGCTGCTGCTGCACCGAACCACTGGTAAGACCGGTAGGGTGATCTTAATGTATTCGGTTTATGCGACGTGGAGCGAAAGGAAGCAAGCGGGCCTGTGCATGAGCGGGCTGCAGCCTGCCGGAATCGGACTCCGGAACTTTTAGGGCGTTGCAAAATTGCTGTGGCGCGATGATGTCAGCGGTATTAGACGTCTAGCAGCATCTTTGACAGGCCGAGCTGGCAGATCCCTCGTCACCTCCGACACGCTCAGCAGGAATGACACAAGCTGTCTGGCAGTACGTGACAATGCACACGCGCAACGCATGACCTGCCCCACCTTCCAGGCGGGTCGAAGTCACTACATATAAACAATTGGCCATCCTGGCACATGAATTTTATATGCATCTGTACACACAGTACTCCCTTCAAGATCTGCGGTACAAGCAGTCGCGAATGGCTTGTTGTTTAGACAATGTTTACCATTTTAATATTAGCGAATGCAGCGGGTCAAACATTTTTGTCATTTCTCTTATGTTTCGCGAACTGCTGTTGTTTTCGCGAATAGCTACGGCAGGCCGCCTGTTTTAGCTGTTTCAGGCATCACATACGCATGCTGTATCGCCCTGGCCCCTACTGGAGTTTCCAAGCTGCACTGTGCGTTGATAAACGTCAGCAGCCCCTACAGCTTCTCCCGCGAGGTTTAACAGAAACCTTAAGGAAGCTTCCAGTCAGTTTAACTTTTCGCAAGGCCTGTGCGACAACAATTACATGGCCCAAAATACTCGCGAAGCCATGGCCTAATATTTTCTTTTTTTGCAAACAGTTAGAGGGATTACGGTACAATGGTGGTGCATGCGGAGAACCCCGGGGGCCTGAAGTCATGGTCGACAGGCAAAGGGTTTTGGTGCCATTGAAACAGAGGGTTATAGCAGGTGGCCCGAGCCGGGCCAGTCCCGTAGGAAGCTTGGTTGGTTTCGATGTTCCCAGCAGGTCATGTGTGGTGCACCCCGTGGGGCTGCCACTACTAGCTAGTGCACTAGCCTAGTAGGCCTAGGGGCAGCGCACCAGTTATGGCATGCTGTTGAAACCTTCAAACTCTGGGCCCGCAACTGCGGGCCCGCACTGTATCTCATATGTGTGTACACCTCATTGTTGACCAGTACTCAAGAGTGAGCCCCTGCAGCTGCAGCAAACCCTGTTCGAACAGACTGTTCGAACCCGAATTCGGGGGCTGTTTTCCAGCACCACGTGGCCACCTTTGACCACCTGCTGCTTTGTGCTCACCCACTGCAGAACGAGTCACTTGGAACCACATTGCACAGGCGAGTTGAAAGTGAACGTAAATCAAGTCTGCAACGTTGCATACTTGCTACGCGACGCAGTGCTGAAACCAGACCCGCAGCACGTCAGCTTCGAGGCAGCGTGCACCACGCCCCATGCATGCATGCTGCTCCCTGTAGTTCAGAACAACCTTTCAAGATGTAATTGTAGCTTTTGCGCCTTCAGCGTCGCAGGCGTGAGAATCTAGGCAGCACCGGAAAACTCGTCGCCTGAGCCACGTTGACGGCCTGCTCCACCCCACGAAGTTTACATTTGAAATTTCACAATATGTAGCGCCCTTCAATGGCGCGTAGGCAGCAATACGGCCTAACACGTCTCATGCACCCCGAAAATAAATACGCGAACCCTGACGAGCTAGCCCACCTCCCTCCGGAAGATTGAGAATCTTCCTGCGGGTACATGTAGACAACGATCAACAGCTGAAGGATGTACAATATCCATTATAGTTTAATTTTATGTCCTCGAGTGGCCGCTACACCGACGTGTTGAGTAATGTCGTTTCAACGATGAACCCTGCAGTGAAGTTCACTGTGCTTATAGCTAAGCACATGTGAAGAAAGCAGCAGACTAACGCAGCAGCAAAAGCAAGCAACATGTGCTGTACAGAACATGATTGAGGGCAGTTCAGGAGTCTATCAGCAGGAGCTTTCAGTTGAAAATGAGTTACAGTGCAGAATACATGGTGAAGCGGTATGAGCAGCAGCTGCTGTTAGTGAGCACACCTGCACCTAGCTAGGAGTGCTGCATTGCAGTGCTGGACAGCTGCTAGAAGAGCAACTTCAGCCAGTGTCCAACGACACAGCACTGCATGCATGCAAAGGCGTGCCCCACAGCCAATGTGCGGCCTGTTGATCACCATGGCAGGAACAATGTTGGACCTTACGACATTCAAGCTAAATGCCTGTTTGAAAGGTAAATGCATCCACATAACGACCGCTGTGCACAGGGGTGTGCAGGTAGGACGCATGTATGTAGGTATAAAAATCCCGCCATGAAACAGTGACATTCATTGCACAACCAGGGTGCTGCTGCCACTGTGGGTGGAGTTGACGTCTCACAACAGGACCTGCATGGCTGTGGCTTGCCATCCTGCTGCTGGCTATATCATACACTTTGTCGAAGGCACCGGGCGACTCCAATTGATGTTGTCCGGTGTAGGCAGCCGAGGCGTACATTGGCCCCAAACTTTGGGACAATGTAGTTTGGATCTGCACCACGCCACAGCATGTCAACCATAGCATGTGCAGCAACCACAATGCCACAACATGCAAGTGACATGAAGTGCTGCCATAATAATAGGTGATGCACTGCTGTTCAGATGCTGTCATACGGTGATTGCATTTAAGCGTGCCAGCCTGTTGCCCAGGCACAACAGCTGTGCAGGTACCTGGAGCCCGGGAACCATTTCAAGTTGATTCTGTCCTTATACAACAGGTGGCAGCGCTCCCTACATTTCTCTCGTGAGGACCAAATCTACGTTGCATGCGTGCCTGGCATGCTGGCCATCTTACGGTCTGCGGCAGTCATGCTTGCTGTCCTACACCTGCAACATCAGCCTTGTTCTGTACAGTCTCCTGCACTTCACTACATAACCATACATGCACAGCAGCACCAAGTGCATCAAGCCGCACGCTTCATGGTTGGTGACTCAGTTGTGCATGTTTGCAACGTCAGACTCAGTCTCAGAAGGGCAAGAAGCGGGTGTTCAGCTGCTTCAACTGCGCTGCAAGCATCTTGGATGCGCCAAATTCGTTCTCAACTTGCCCTTACACAACCGTCTTTCCACAGGACCCTGTGCCGTTGCAACGTCCTCCTTTACGCCTCCAGGAACTCCTCCTCGTCGTCGTCAGCGTACGCCAGCACCTCCTCAATCATGCACGCGCCATCAAACTTGAACACGTACGTGCCAGTGGCCTGGCCCGCACGCCAGTGCGCCGCCACGCAGTTGTGTGCTGTGTCCGCCACGTCACCGACCTCCACCAGGTTGGGGAGGCTGTCATGCACAGACTGGCGGCAGCAGCAGCAGTGGTCACCCACATGGACAGCAGTGAAGCAGAGGGCAGGCCGCACTGGTGGCTGCTGCAGACGCAACTGCTGCGGCACCGCCTTCCCAATAGGCAAGCATGGCTGAAAAAAATGTCATCTGCTGCATGCTGCAAGCACCTAGTAGATGTGCCAGCTGTGCTGGAAATGAAGAATGTTCGAGCAGCAGCACAAAAGCAAGCCGTGCTGAACCCTTTCATGCCGGCATGGCGCGGAGCAGGTGCCTGCAGGCCGGCTGCTGCTCACCTGCATCCTGTGCTCATGGCAGGGAAACCCTTGTAGCAAGCCTGGCAGCAGATGCAGCAGGGATGCAGAGTAAAGTGACATGTCAGCAATCAGGCCTGTACATGTGGTTGAATTGAGGAAAAGCACTGTTTAAAGAGCATGCTGCTCACCCACGCTCAATTGCAGCGGTGCAAAACCTGCTGATGTTTTCCCTCCTATGCGTGTGCATCTACTGTGTTGTGATGTGTATGCTCCACTGCCACCAGCAGTTGGACCCCACAGCACATGCCGCACTCATCAACAGAGCTTTGTATCGTGCATGAACAACTCAGCACCAGTCGGTGGGCGTACAAGGCCTGCGCCAACTATAGACATTGCTGACACTGCACAGGCCAGAATGTCTAGACACCCCACAGATCTGCACACATGCTACCAGAGGCTGTTCACCTGGTTGATGTTGTCTATCATGCGTGCATCCTTGGTCACCAGGTCCTCGATAGGATGTCCCTCTGACGCCAGGCTCTCGAACCACTTGTGCACTTTCTGCTCCATCTGCTGCTTTGAGTGTGCTGTGCTGGCCCCGCTTGCCCGCACTACAACACCTCTGCATGGCCGTGCTGGCACAAGCATAGCTGCTGATCGACGTGCAGCGAGGCTGAGGTAGACACATACAGAATCATTTCGTGGTTGCTGGTTTTTAAAGAGAAGGCTGAAGGTCAGGCAGCACGTCAAGCCCACGTCGAGAGCAAACGCAAAGCTCCGAAACAAGCGATCCGGCGAAGGCAGGGTGCAGAGCAAGTCGTCACGTGTAATAGGTGACAAATGTGGCATGTAGGCGCATAATTGAGGCAGCACAGCTTCTGCCCTGTTAAAGTACACGTGTCAACAACTACTCGCTGCTGCTGCTGCCGCCAAAATGCGCAGTAGCGGAAGCAACAATAAACAAACCAAGCCAAAACACCGGATCGATAATGAAGATTCTTCATGTAGAGACCTGCAGCACTGCAACTTCTGCATGCGCGCCCATTACCTGCCATGTCTCACTAGCTGCTGCACGGGTCTTGCAACTCGTTCCGACGCTTTACAACAGATTGAATGCTACATAGCAATCCAAGAATCTGCAGGCTGTAACCTTGTCCGTCCAACAGCTGCTATGCTCAGCTGACTGCCGATTCGGTTACTTGGTGCTTGGTGGCACATTGCAAGTTTGCACCCGTAGCATGAGTCGCACAGCCATACGGTCTGCCACCTTCCTTCACACCAGCACTCCCAGCAGCAGGACAGCAGGACATCATATCAACTGCATGCCATGCGTCATTACACAGCACATGCTCAAATTGTGGAGGTGGCGGCAGGATGGGTGCTGCTTTGCTCGACAGGGCGGGGTTGCCCAGCTGCCCGCATGCTGCCATTTCGTCGTCTCCGCGGGAGTCGCGGATCGTGCAGATGCGGCCTGCCTGGATGAGCACCGACCTGAAGGCCAACACCTGCTCAATGGAGGACGGCCTGAAGCGTGTTCCCTGGAAGGGGTTGAACGTGATCAGATTCACCTGCAGGGCGCAGGCCGAGAAGCAGCAGTGGTGCTTCAGCAAACAAGTGCTGAGCTGAGCTCGAGCTCATTGCAACCTCAGCCAGATGCGGCACAGTGCCTGGCAAAACGCGACTAGTCGTGCTGAACCGCTGCGCGCTGATGAAAAGGTCCCGCACTGCCACCATCCAGGAGGGTGCTGTTGCTCAAAGCAGCAGCAAAAGGCGACAGCCAAACGGCACATCTGACTGTAACTCCATGCCATGAGCAGCCGCCTGACAATCAGCCCTTCCATCACAAGCAGGCTTCAGCCAACAAGCCAACGCAATCGCTGCCAAGACGTGCGCGCATCAGCGCACAGCTCAACTGAGCAAGCTGTGTACTTGGCACGCAGCTGACAGCCACTCCATGGCTGGCTCCCCTCACATGCCCAGCCCACCTTGGCCTCAACTCCTTCCAGCAGCTGCACCAGCCGCTGCGCATCCTGCAGCGTGTCGTTCACGCCGGACAGCATCGTGTACTCCACCAGCACCCGACGCCCCGCGGCGTTGCCGGCGCCATACTGCTGCCTCAGCACTGCCGAGAGCGCCGCCAGGTTGTGGCGGCGGTTGACCGGCACGATCCAGTCCCGCACCTCGTCCGTGGTGGCGTGCAGGGACAGCGCCAGCTGCACATTGCTGCTGGCTGCGAAGCGCTCCAGAACGTCCACGAGGCCCACCGTGGAGACGGTGACCTGCAAGCGGGAGCCGTGCGCGGCAGGTTTGGCAGACAACCGTGCTGCAGCAGCACTCGATGGGTCCGATAGATGAGGCAAACAGACAGAACAGCACATAACGGGCACTCCTGTCTTGTGGCACGGCACTGCACCATGCACCGCGGTTTGTCAGCGGCAGGCACGCCTGGCGCGCGAACGCAGGAGCGGCAGCAGCAGCTGGCGGGGCTGCCATTGCATGCAGCAGCAGCAGAGCAGCGTGCTGATCAGGTCCCGCTCCAGCAATGCGGCATCAGCAGGGCCCTGCTGGCAGGCCCTGGTCCACGTCGGGCGCGGCACCCCAACCGCGCACCTTGTTGTGGCTCATGTGCAGCCCCAGCGGCTGGCACAAGATGTCCACTGCAGCCATGACAGCCTCGTAGTTGTGCAGCGGCTCGCCCATGCCCATGAACACCACGTTGGTGATGGACGCATCAGCAGAGGCGTCAGCTGCGAGCACGCGGCACGCCACGACCATCTGCGGAGTATGCACAGGTGCAGCAGCCGGGGCCGGGGCACGTCATTGACATCCGGACTGAGACCGCACAAGCAGGCAGGTGTCGCAGCCACTGGACAGCTCACACACACGCTGCAGAATCACATGTGCTTGCCGCTTGACAAACGTAGGGACGCAAAGACAGCTTAGGATGCACGCGTTCAGCCGGGCACAGTGCAGATACAAGCCAGTGCCAGCTGTCCAGTCAGAGGATCGTAACAACACTGCTGTTGCGATACCAGCCCAACGGTAGCGTCACACACCCATGCACTGCCCCTCCGTTGTCCCGCCTGCCACAGCATAATCCCATACTCTGCTTGCGCGGCCTGCCTCACCTGCTCGATGATCTGCGCCGTCGACAGGTTGCCCGACAGCCCCATCCGCCCGGTGTAGCAGAACTGGCAGTTCATGGCGCAGCCCACTTGGCTGCTGACGCACAGCGTCACGTGCTTGCGGGCGCCGCGCCGGTGCAGCATGGGGATCAGCACCGCCTCCACGCTGCCGCCTGTGCACACGGTCAGCGCACGCAGCATGCAGCATGCAGTGCACACGGGAGTGAACTGCCCGGCCCGCAAAGTGCGAGGCACCCCTACAACCTCAGTGGCAGCACGGGGTGCAGCGCAGCCTCATCACAACTGCCTCTGCACCCCGCACGCAAGTGTGTCAGGCAGGGGGATGCATGCTTGGGGCTGCTGACGCGCTGCACAAGGCAGCAGCATCCGAGACACTCCTGCTTAGAAGGAAACATCACAAGCTGTTCTGGTGACTCCTGTCCCTGCACATGCAGGTCGTCGCCCAAAGCCAGCAACCTGGTGCCCTAGTGGCAGCCCCAGGCTGATGGGATCGTCTGCAGAGCCTCAGAGGCACACTGCACCATCTGCCGACCACTCCATCCACAGCTCCTGCTACTCCTGCTGCTGCTGCTGCTGCTGCTGCTGGCTGCTGCTGCTGCTGCTGCAGGCAAACGGCGGCATAGCAGCCACCACCCCTGCAGCCGCCCGGCTCACCTGCTCCCTCGCCCTCTGTCAGCTTGAACACCAGCTTGGTGGTCCCATCCTTTGCGGCTGCCACCTGCTCCAGCAGCAGCCCTCCATCCACACTCGCCAGCTGGCCAGCCTTGGCCACGAAGCGCTGGCTGCAGCCGTTCTGCCGCCCCAGCGTGTCCTGCAGGCTGGCCACCCAGTTGCCGTCGTAGTACAGCCAGCGCCACAGCTGCCGCGCTCGACGCGCATCCTCACCTGCACGTACGCGCGTGCTGAAACTTGTGGCCAGCAGGCGATGGCGGCTGGGCTGCTAGGCTACTGCTGTCAGGTCATAGGCGCACTTGCTGGGTGTACAGCAGCTGCATGTACACAGGCATGGCATGCACATGGTGGTCACCGGCAAGATCATGGGTGTGATCAGGTCTACAAGATAGCAGCAGCAGCAGCAGCAGCAGCAACAGCTGTTCTCCATACGCACCCACTGCAGTGCACCACTCCTCCAGCTCTGGCAGTGTCAGGTTCTTCAGCATCAGACGCCCATGGCTGTCATACAGTCCATGCCTGCAGGCGGTGCAGCACAGCCACGCCGGACAGCGTGGTGATTGCTGCCTGCTGGTGAGGTGGCTGACTAGGGCTGGCTGGCTGGCTGGCTGGCTGACACTGTGGTGGAGTGACGCACGAGCGTCCTTCGTGCAAATGCTGCTGGAGGCGAGCCCTCCTGGACATTGATTAAAGTGCAACACTGTATCTGACACCAACTTCCCTGCTTTTGGCAATGACGGCAGCAGTGTCATCAACTTGCTCACCTATGGCTGAAGGACAGCTGTTGCAACGCTTCAGCTTGCTGCTGCTGCTGGTGATGAGGAGGCTGCACCTCCACTGAAATGACAGGCTGGACTGCCTCCTGCTGCTGCTGCTGCTGCTGCTGCTGCTGCTGGTGCTGCTGCTGCTGCTGCTGCTCAGCCCGCTCAGCAATGTCACCCACCGCAGCTGCTCTGCATACCTGCATGAGCAGCACAACACCTATTGACTTGCCGCCAGCAGCAACGGCAGGCTGCTGTTGTGACAAGCTTACAGCCTATCATGGCTGCCGAGGAGGGCGACTAAAGACAAGCCCACCCAGTGCGGGCACGGCTCTGCCTGCTTACCTGTACATGGACAGGGTACAGTGCTGCCGGGGCCTTGGCTCTGCTGCTGCTGCTGCTGCTGCTGCTGCTGGCTGCTGGCTGCCGCAAGCCCTGTGTATAGGAACAGTGCGAAAACTACATGGTTGATGTCCGAACGTTGAATGGAGCAGCTGCCGCATGATGAATCGAACCAGTGTGCAAAAATAGGTATGCTCTGTTTGCGCGGCCTGTCAAAGTAGTAACAATCAACCTTGAACGGCTTCACCTTGCGCAATTCTAGATTCAGTAGTGGCCGGTAGGGTTTTGAGTGTGGTAGTGGTGTCGCTGGTGCCACAACGCGCCACAATGCAGTGTTTCCGCTCCCCGCTGCAAGCTGGCCGCTGTTGCATTTTTTGCAATGCGATCTTTAGCCAGCAGTTTCCTGCAAGCAGCACAGCATACCTGTCTATGGGCTAGCTTTGCCCCTGCTGCTTTGGGGCCTGCTGCCACCGCCCTTGCTTGTGCTAGCTACAGCAGCTCAGCGACCTCAGCAGCCTCAGCAGCCTCAGCAGCAGCTTCTTGGAGTGATGTGATACGCTGCAAACTGCAAGGAGGCTCAAGGGCTTGCAGCGTCATAAGTGAGCTATAAACATGCCCAGCAGTCTGGCTGAGCGACTGCTCCAGCTCCGGCCTGTCTCCTGCCTGCCATGCCCAAGCACAATGCTGCCGACGCATTTGCAATCATCTGCCCTTGATATGTCTCTGCTGCAATGGACAGGTACCCTGCTGAGCGGTTGCGGCCAGGCACTGTGTCTCCTCAGCGGCACGTGCCAGCACACATAACACGCCCTGCGTATGCAGTTAGCGCCACCACGCCTGGGCAGCTGGGGCTGTCAAAGCAGCCAGAGATCCACGATGCGCAGGTGGTTGCAAGGGACCATGCACAGCAACTGAAGTGCCTGCTGGCTACATGGCTTCAGCTCCAGGCATGCACATGCAGCAGCTGCAGGCTTTCCCGTGCATGCAGATGACTGTAGCATGCTACCTGTGGTTGCCAAGTGCGCTGAGCTGGCACCTGTGCTACACCTGCAAAAGCGGCATGTGTCAGCTGACGAGCCTGCAGGCATTGCACTGGCATCCTCACCATTCCCAGTTGCTGCTTGCCTGCCTATCCTGCAGGGCAAAGCAGCGATGCGTGCTGCGAGCCAGCTGGCAGCTGCAGCGCTGCAGCTGGCGGGCGGCTTAGTCCAGCCAGGCGTGACCACAGAGCAGCTGGATGTAGCAGTGCATGACTTCATCATTGCACATGGAGCGTATCCGTCACCGCTGGGCTACCACGGCTTCCCCAAGAGCATCTGCACCTCGGTGAATGAGGTGGTGTGCCATGGCATACCAGACAGCAGGTGCGACGCACAGCTGCCGTGTGGCGGGACAAACATTTATTTCCTGGTGATGGTGTGGGGACAAACTTCATTGATCAGTTGTGTTGTCAACAGGGTGAGCAGGGGTGTGCCTTTACATATGGGTGTGCAGGCCACAACCTCAGGTCAAGCATGCGCGAGCCTGATGCTGCCGTGCCCTGCAGGCCGCTGCAAGAAGGTGACATTGTCAATGTTGATGTGACCGCCTACCTCAACGGCCACCATGGTGACACCAACGCCATGTTCTTCGTCGGTGGGTGTCATGTTTTTTGTCGTCAGCCATGCTGAGTTATGACAGCATAGCGAGCTTGGCTGTCCTTGATGCAGCAGCCTCATGATGAGCCAGTGGGATGTGTTTGAGCACTTCCACCTTGCAGACCAACATGCCTGCAAGCTCCTGCGCATGTGCAGCCCAGTGTCAAGCTTGTGCCTTGTTCACCCCCCTGCTGCTGCAATGACGGCTGGATGCACCCAGCCAGCTGACACCCTTGCGCCGTCTGGTCTGCGGTTGCAGGACAGCCTTCAGCAGCTGCGGCTGAGCTGGTGGATGTCACGCAGCAGGCGCTGGATGCAGCGATACAGCTGTGCGGGCCTGATGTGCCGTTCAAGGCAATGGGCATGCCATCCACAGCATTGCAGATGCAGTAGGTGCGCTGCGGTCGTTATATGTGCTGGCGGCCGCCTTGCAGCCGCCATCCATCCGCAGAGGTAAACTTCAAGCGGCTAACAGCAGCAGCCTTGCCCACCCCATGCTTTCAATCTCAAATTCATGTACCAGCCTGCAGCCGCACAGGCGGCCATGCACAGGCCATGCGCTGGTGCACAACATGCGCCCATCCTCCCCTGTGCTGATGTCATGCTGCGACTGTTGCAGGCATGTCAGTGGTGCGGGAGTTTGTCGGCCACGGTATAGGCAAGGTCTTCCATGCAGCACCAGCTGTCTTCCACCACCGCAACTGGCGGCCAGGCAAAATGTCAGTGGGCCAGACCTTCACCATCGAGCCTATTCTCACGCTGGGAGGCCGCAAGAACCGCACCTGGGCTGATGGTTGGACGGTAGTGACGGCTGATGGCAGTTTAACGGCGCAGTTTGAGCACACGGTGCTGGTGACAGAGGACGGCATGGAGGTGCTGACACACACAGCAGCCAGCCAGCTGGCTGCCTGCAGGTAGTGCAGCAACGAGTGGCGGCATCACCCTGACGTGGCAGTGTGTTGATTGTCAGCGAGCATCTGCGCAGTACGGTGAACAGCACTGGCAGCGAGCTTGAACTACGCATCAGCAGCATACTGCAGACAACAAGCACTCAGCGCTATGGTTTCTTATAGCCGAGATGGCGTACTGGTGATCCCTGATGATGCACTTTACTGGGATGTCGATTGTGTGCTGCATGTTAGTGTCGTGCCCCTTGACATCAGCACGGAGTAGTTGTCAGGTGGAGATCCTCAGCCTGCAGCATAGCCCGCTCAGCCTGTTTACACGCTACGCAGCATAGCCCCCAAGGCTTGGGTCAGCAGTTGTGACCAGTGAGTGACACCAAGGTTGCTGTTCTTTGACCTTTCATGAGATTCAATTTGAATTCAGCAGCCTGTACCACAATGTAGCAGCGTGTAATAATGCCACTCAGACCTGATTGTGTCACCCAGACTGAAACTTCAGGACCATCACCAGGTGTCTGCGACACAATTACAGTGTACCCCCTCCAGCACATCAGACGCAACAGTGAATTTGTCTGATACACCACTTCAGGCAGCCGAAGGCGGTTGTCAACTTCCTCTTATCACTGCAATCTTCTTGCAGACACCAACGGATGAGATATATCGTATTGGTGCACGGACAAGGACGGTGGAGTTGCCAAGGTGCAGAGTGCAACGTGTAAAGGCTTCATAGATATTAAACACGGCCGATCCAGTTGGTGAGTAACTGATATGCTGTAGACATCAATCTCGGCACAGCAAGATGTGGGCTCGTTAAGCATTATGTACTGGATACCTGGATACTTGTGAATACATCATGGATGCATGACTTTCCCGAAATAGGAGACATGCAGCGCATAGCTCACGGAATCCGTTGTGGTATGGCTTGTGATAAGGTGGCTGCAGCTGTTCATCATTAGCAGCACACAGCTTTCTTGCACAAGTGCTGCCCTGCTGCCTTTGTCTCACCTGCTTTCATATGGGAGTCAAGAGAAAATGGTATGCTAGGAGTCCTGCATGCGTAGAGGATCCGTCTTGCTGCTGTCCTAACAGGCTACAGCTCTGCTGCTGACGCTGACTGGTGTTGCGCTGGGCATGCAGCGCACGGGCGTACCATGTGGCATTACATACATGCACACGCTCGGCTGCGAGGTGACACTCTCCCCCTATGCTTGCAGGTGTCATGTGCGCATGCACACAGGAAGTTGATCAGCAGCAGGAATGAGCAGCGCAGCTGTGCAAGCAGGTGAGTACAGTGTTTTCACTTCTGTGCGCTGCAACAGCAGCTCTACGGTTTGCTTGCAGCTGGCACAGAGCAACAGGAGCTCGTGTCAATTGCTTGAGGCAGCAGCTGTGCCTGGCAGCGCACACATATCTGACCACTTGTCCATCCTGCTTTGGTGTTATGCTGCAGTACTGTCTTGTGAGCAAACAGTAACAGCACGGCCGCGCTACAGCGTGACAGCAGCAGCTGCAGCCCACAGTGATGGGCAACGCAAGCAGCCAAGCAGGCGCCATATCAGCCACGTCGACCGGTGCCTACACAACAGCAAGCAGCAGCAGCGCGCCGCTGGCCCCTGACCTGGGACCCACCAGTGTTGCTGCTGCAAGCGCTCCTGCAAGCAGCAGTGGCGCGGCCAACACAGCTGGCGTTGGTCTCGACCCAGCAGCATCAACAGCAGATGGAGCAGCAGCTACAGCAGCGGATGCGGGGACGGCTGATGACGGCAGCAGCCCTGCAGGACGCCACAGACGGCGCTTGGTGCAGCTGGAGGCCAAGCTGCAGTGCTACATGGACAGCGAGGACAGGCGCGTGAAGGAGCTCACCGAGGGCGTGCTGTACGAGCTGCTGCCGTCTGCGCTGAACGTGATGCTGCCAAACTGCGAGGACCCCTTGCAGGAGCTGGATGCAGAGCGCTGCAGGGTGAGCGCGTAGCAGTGCGTGTGATGTTGCAGTTGCTGCAGCAGTATGCCTTCTGTGCTGGCTGGCTGCGCGAGTTGGCAGTGCAAGATGGTCACGTACGTGCGCGTGTGCGAGTGGACGATTGTGATAGCAGCTTGCTTGTGGCACGATGCATGCATTGCGGCTGCTATGGTAGCCAAAGTGATGGTTATTTGCGGTAGTCTGTCACAGCAGGCTGCACCATGCCTCAACTGCATGTGTACCGCTCCACTCATCTGCTGCAACATGCACTATGTTGACTCAACCTGCAGCTGCCTCCTTTACTGCTGCTGCAGGCGGTTGCTGGGGCAGCGCTGGCTGTGTCATCGCTGATGAATGCACCGCCGGGTTTCCTCGAGTTTCTGCTGTGCATCCCCTGGCTCCAGCTGCCACTGCTGTACCCTGCTGCTAACAAGGCGCCAGGTCAGCAACAGCAGCAGCAACACCAACAGCAGCAGCAGCAGCAGCAGCAGCAGCAGCAAGGCCCGCCGCTGCCGCCGCAGCAGAGCCCTGAGCAGTTGCTGGGACACCTGGCAGTTGATGAAGGGGAAAGGCGGCGGCTGGTCAACATGCGCATCCATCCGCAGCTGATGCAGCCAGTGCTCGACTTCATGTTCAAGCCGGAGCATGCAGACAGTGCACCGCCACTGCTGCGGCCACAGCAGCAGCAGCAACCTGAGCGGCAGGGGACAGCTGCGTCATCAGCAGCAGAGGACATGCTGCCGGCTGGCGGCAGTGCTAGCGCTGGCAGCGGCGGCAGCTGCACGGCAGGCGTAAAGCTCCAGGACACAGTTGCAGCACTGCTGGACGGCGCCACGCCGCTGCACTGCGCTGCATTGCGGGGCAACCCTGCGCAGGTTGATCACTTGCTGTACTGTGGGGCGGACCCCACTCTGCGCAATGCTGCTGGGGAGCTGGCCCTGGAGCTGGTGCCTGTGTGTGGCAGCATCAGCAGGGAAAGCCGGCGGCGTCAGTGCAACTGCCTGGGGCCTGTTGAGCAGGAGGTACGGCTGCTTCGGCGCTTGAAGGCGTTGTAAATAGACATACGTGCCTGCCCGGGGTCTTGCCATGTGTGTGCCGCTGGCTGGACGGCGCGCAACGGACTCGAGACACAGTGTGCGCTGCTGCACATGCGTGCACTGCCCGTGCCCAGGATGTGGTGCGGAAGAGCAAGCAGCTGGAGCGAGGTCGCATGACTCCAGGCCTGTCGCCCTGCGCTGCTGCCTTGCTGCAGGTCTGGGAATGCCGCAGCCGCGTTGCCCGCAACCTCATTGCGCGGCGCTGCCTGCTGGCTTTCCGCGTTGGGCTGTCGCGCTTCCTGTCGCTGACCTGGCTGTGCCTGCTGGCGCTGCTGGGCTTGGCGGTGCGCGACGCATCACTGCAGAGGTGAGCCAGCCGCAGCAGCCACGCGCAAGCAGGGGCAGGGCAGCTGTGGCCCACTTTGCACGCAGATCCGCGCTGTGACATTCCGGCAGGAGCCATGGTCGTGCGCTGCAATCGTCGGTGTGACTGTGAAGTGCATGCACTGCATGGCGCCGCGCTGGGACTGCTGCAGCTGATGCTGCGTTGCTGTTCCCGCTGTTGCAGGCCCAAACTGCAGGCACACGTGCAGCGGCGGCAGGCACAGCGGCGGGCAGATGCGCAGGCGGGCGCGTGTGCACTGCTGTCACGCATGAGGCATGAGGCCGCGCAGGGCCTTGCACACCTCGCAGCAGCCAAGCATCGGGCAGGCTACAGGCAGCACACAGCAGAGCCGCCTCAATCCCAACGAGCTGCCGGCAGCAACGGGAAGGGCAGCAACAGCAGCAACAGCGCCGCTGCAGCTGTCCATACCAGCGATACTGGCGATGCAGCCCTTAGCAGCCCTGCGCAACTGCGTGTTGCAGGGCCGGGCCAGGAAGTTCAGTCTGGCAGGAAGCCGCAATGTGCTGCAGCAGCTGCTGCAGGACATGCAGGCGATGACCGCAGCAGCTGTGCTGGAGAGGGGCTGCCGCTGGCTGACAGCAGTGCAGGCCAAGAGCCGCTTGCACATACAACACTCTCTGCTGCCGTAACAGCAGCAAGGGGTGTATGTGATGCGCAGCTGAATGGGGATGCAAGCACTGCTTGTTTTCCACATACCACTAGTCCGCAGCAGCCGCAGCTCAATGTCAACCTTTCTGCTGCACTAGGTGACGCCTTGCAGGAAAGCAGCAGCTCCAGGAGCAGCAGCAGGCCAGCAGCAGGGGCTGTCGGCGTAAGCAGTTGCTGCAGCGGCAGCAGCGAGGCGCAGCCTCGACCACCTTGTGCTGAGGTCGATTGCACTGAGTTAGCGTTCAAGTGCTACGTGAGGGCTGTGCATGCCTTGCAGAGCTTGGACCTGCAAGGCGGCGTGCTGCCGCACCTGGTGGCTGAGTGCGCACAGGATGTGCTGGCAGTCACTGGCACAGCAGCAGCAGCTGTTGAAGGCACGACAGATGCGAAAACGCAGCAGGGGCAACAGCAACATGTGCAAGAGCAGCCTGCCATGAAGGACCAGCCAGGCCAGCAGCAGCACCAGCAGCAGTTAGTAGTGCTGGAAGATGAGCAGGCTGAGCTTTACTGCTGCTGGGCCGAAAGTGTACTGCTCAAGTTCAATGCCTGCAGCTGCCCCGGCTGCACCTCCCTTGCAGTGCAAGCAATACGCATGGCACACATTGCTGCTGCGCGCCTGTTTGGCCGCATGCAGAAGCTGCAGGAGCAGCACCCCGGGCGCTGGAGGGCTGTGGGCCAGGCGCTCAGCCGCGTTGTGTACGCCCACATTGCACTGCAGTGCCAGACTGCGGCGCGTGGCTCGCCCAGCAAGGCCAGCCTATGGCGTGCACATCAGTGCTTGCAAGAGTGGGACAGGCTGGCTGCTGCTGGGCTGGTTGGGCTGGCTGATAAACAAGGGGGAGCAGCAGAGGACGCACAGCCAGTGAGTGCTGGGAGGCGCCTGCAGGGATGGGGTGCCGGCCAGCGCCTAGCAGCAGCTGTGTTCAGGATGCAGGCATAGTCTGAGTTAGGTCGCTTGCACAGCAGCTATGGCCTGGAAACGTGGTGCCTTTGAGTGCCTTTGATGTGTTGCTGCACGCGCCTGAGATACTTGGAGGCACCTGCTGTCAATATGTGCAGGGTGCTGGTGGTCGTTGCGCACAACAGAGCAGGCAACTTTGCTGCTGCTGCTGCTGCTGCTGCTGCTGCTGCTGCTGCTGCTGCTGCTGCTGCTTGGTGATGTGTCTGCGTGTGCTGCAGGTTGATGCCCTGCGCATGTGGTCCAAGACAGCCGAGTCAGACCTGATCATTGCAGAGGCACTGCTGGGCAGCAGCCTGAGCCCCTTCACCACGCTTGCAGAGGCGTTGGCAGCAGCGCTGTTGCGAGCGCCAGCACAGCAGGAAGCTGGCGCCAGCAGCGCTGGTGATGCAGGCAGTGGAGGTGGGGCCAGCACAGGCAGTAGCAGCAGTAGCTGCCTGCCTGTCCTGGCGCGGCCGGTGTCAGCAGCGCTGCTGGACCAGCTGCAGGCAGCCAGGGGCCTGGCCATATGCATGTCACCTGCAGTGAAGCAGCTGGCGGCACAGGTACGGGCACGACCAGGCCGCCCTCGGTGCTCAGCAGAGTGGCTGCACGCTGCTTTTACCAACCGCTGTAATAAGCTACCCTGTCAGCGTGTCTGCGGTGCCTGTCGAGCTGACCGCCATACGATTTGGGTGGTGCGTGGTACCTTGTCACTTTCACTGTTTGATAGCAAACTTCACACTATGCACGTCTACCTTGAGTACTGCCCTGTCATCCGACAGCTGAGTTGTCGTCGGTCTCTCTGTTGTGCGCTGCAGGTGGCGGATGCTGCGGAGCGCGAGCTGGCTGCTGGTGCACGCCTCAAGGAGCTGCTCGCAGCACGCAGCATGCCCAGCAGCAGCGCAGGCGTGGCAGCACTGGCAGCTGCCGTCGCAGCGGCAGCACCCTTTGCTAGCCTGGCAGTAGACGTGGCAGCTGCGCGTGCGCTGCACCAGCAGTGCTGCCAGCGGGTGGAGGCGGCCGCCAAGCTGCAGGGGGTGGTTGAGCACGTGATGCAGCTCACCACCTGTGCTGCAGGCGGTGCAGCTGTCACTGCTGGCGGCACAGCCGGCAGCAGGGTTCCTGGTGCTGCCGCTGCGGGTGCTGGATATGTAGCAGTGCCCTTTCAAGGCTTTGATGCTGCATGTTGGGAGCGCTGTGTGGTGCTGCTTGAGGCTGCAGTAGAGGAAGGCAAGGAGGCCAACATCAGCGTACTCAAGGTGCGCTGCGGCATGGCTCGCTGTGCTGGTTGGCTGCTGCGGTGCGGGCTGCTGTGTGTGTGCGCGGTGCTCCTGGCCGTGGCGTATGTAACTTGCCAGGAGGTTGCTGACGGCAGCATTCTTGCTAGTTGGCTGCATGTTATAGCTGAACATTCACCTGAGCTCTTATGCATGCAAGCATGCATGCATACTTTGTGCTGTGTGCTGTGTTGACCGTTGCAGTGTGCCGATTTGCCGCATCTGCATCTGTTGCATGTGTGCCCTCAACGTTGTGCTCCCACAGGCTCGCAAGGTGATGAAGGAGCTGCAAGCCCAGCTAGCGGCAGCAGAGGCAGTGGCAGCACTTGACGCGTGCTTGGCTCGCCGCCCGTGCGGCAGCGCAGCTCTCAAGGCGGCCATCTCCAAGGCAGAAGCAGCAGCAGCAGCCGTCGCTGGCGTGACCACTCCAAGCAGCAGCAGCAGCAGCAGCAGCAGCAGTGCGCCTAGTGCTGGCGCTGCTGTACATAGCAACATGATGATCAGCAGCAGCAGCAGCAGTGCTGGTGTGGGTGCGGCGGCTGCAGGCTGCGCAGCATTCAGCGAGGCGTTGCTGTGCAGGCTGCAGGCTGGCAGGAAGCGCCTGGAGGCCGAGCGTGCCTGTGAGGCGCTGCACAAGGCATCCCTGGTGCACCGGGGCGTGGGCGACCTGCCTAAGCTGGAGGCAGCCATCCTGAACGCCCGCAAGGTGAGCAGCACTAACCGTCGACACATCTTAGCGTATCGACTGCACAGCCAGCAGTCTGCCCAAACATTGTCAACCTATGCATCGCCAAGCGCCTGTCGTCCAGCTGCCGTCCTGCTCGCAGTCGGTGCCGGCGGCCTCGCCTGCTCTGCAGAGCCCCACCGCAGAGTTGCTGCATTGCCACCGGCCGATGCTGCGGGTCGTGCCTCGCGGCTCAGCCGTGCTGCTGCTGCTGCCGTTCTGCCGCCAGGTTGGTGCCGAGGAGCTGGCGCCGGAGGAGTACAGGGCGGCCAGTGAGCTGCGCGGCCGCCTCACCTCGGCGGCGCGCGTGAAGCAGCAGCTGGACGCAGCGCTGCGGGGCCTGAGCTCGGGCAGGCAGCCGGATGAGGCGGCAGCGCCTGTGGCGGCGGCCATCAAGGAGGCGGCGCGGTGGGGACGGCTGGCCAGCAGCGCCCGCAGCAGAGCCGGCAGAATTGCTGTTGATGCCTTGGCTTGGTGCGCTCTGCTTCTAGTCGTGCCTTGCAGAGACGCTGGTCGTCTGGGTGCCCTTTGAGCAGCAGCAGCGAGCACCTGCTGTAACCATTCACGTGCCCTGTTGTTGACTGCAGCATGCAGGTACCAATCCCGTACTCCCCTGGCAAAGTTGCCGCTGCCTGTCGCGCGGTTCATGCCCGGTGCAGGTGGGAGGAGCTGCTGCCGGGTGAAGCCAGCCGCGCTGCCGATGCGCTGGAGGCGTGGCAGACCAGCAGCGCCTGCGAAGCCAAGCTCAACAAAGCACTGCGCGACGGCTGCAGCAGTGCGCAGCTCTCGCGCTGCATCACAGAAGCAGCAGCGGCAGGCGTCAGGGTGGCTGCAGCGCGCCGCCTCCTGAAGCTGCAGCAGCTGCTGGAAGCAGCCACGGCAGCAGCGGATGAGGCCAGCGGGGCCAGCAGCAGCCAGCACAGCGCATTAGCTGCAAAGCTAGAGGCGGCTGAGCAGGGTGGGGTTGCGGCAGTCGTGCTGGAGCCTGCAAGGGGGCTGCTGCAGCGGCTGGCAGCGCATGAGGCTCGGCAGGCCCTGGAGGCTGCGTTGAAGCCGCATAGCGACTGGTCTGCGAATGCCCGTGTTGCTGCGCTGCGTCTGGCGCTGGATAAGGCAGAGGACGTGCTGGGGGTACCAGTACAGGAGCTGGCAGAGCAGCAGCAGCAGCAGCAGCAGCAGCAGGAAGGTGAGGATGGGCAGCAGGAGCAGCAGCATGCCAACGACACTCAAGGTGGCAGCAGCAGTCCTGCTGAAGGCGCTGCCCCACAGGCAGCTTCTGCTGCTGCTTCTGCTGCTGATGTTGATGCAAACATCGCTGCAGCAGATCCTGTCCCTGATGAAGCCAAGCAGCGGGATCAGCAGCAGCAGCAGCAGCAGCAGCAGCAGCAGCATCAAGAGCAGCAGCTGTCTGGCCCTGGGTCAGCCAGCAAGTCCTGCCAAGCTGGCGGCGTCAGCGACAGCATGCAGCGCACAGACAGCACAGCAAGCTCCGCCAGTGACATGCCAAGTGCCTCTGCTGTTTGCCTGGGGCTTCGTGTCGACGCGCATGAGGGTGGCGTGGGCGCCAGCGGTGTCGGGACTGCTGTTGCTGAGCTGGCAGTGAGGGCGTGGCAGCTGCTGCAGCAGCACACGCAGCAGCTGGAGGCCATTGACAGGCAGAGAGCAGAGCAGGAGCGAGCGAGGAGGGAGCTCAAGGAGGTGAGAGCAGCTGTGGCAGCTGTGGCTGTGCTTGCGATCATGAGCTGAACATGATGTGTGGGCTGTTTTGGCAGCTCATGATGTTAAGAAATTGGTTGCGTCCTTGGCGAGTTGAGCGCAGCACGCCGATTGATGGACGTTGATGTTCAGCTGCCGCTGCCCCAACATGCCATACTGTTATGCTGCCTGCTGCCTGTATGCTGCGGCATGTCCGCCCACTCCCGCTCCTTACATTGCTGCTGCTGCTGTCTGCCCTTGTGCCTGCAGCGTGAGCGTCGGGAGCGTGCCAAGGCTGAGGCTGCGAGGGCGGAGAAGGGCAAGCAGGAGCGGGAGCGCGCAGCAGCAGAGCGCCGCCAGGCACGCGCGAAGGCAGCAGCAGAACGCAGCAAGAGCCTGGCAGTGGTCTGGGGCAGCGCGGCAGCTGGCGCAGCAAGCAGCAGCACCAATGGGGGCAGTACAGCTGGCAGCAGCAGCAGTGATGCTGGTGGCCGGGTTGTAGCTGACCGCGGGGATGCCGAAGGGAAGCGCGAGGCTTCCGGCAGCTGCAGCAGCAGCGGCAAGCGCAGGACGGCCAGCAGCGGCTCGCCGGGGAGTGCGGCAGTTGTGCAGCCGCAGCAGCGTTTAACGACACCTGTGAATTGTCATGCAGGCAGCAGCAGCAGCAGCAGCGGCGGCAGCAGTGCCCGGCCTGCTTCAGCGCCTGGAGGGGCGCGTGCAGCAGGCAGGGAAGCTGGCAACGGTCTGCCGGCAGGTGCACAGAGTTCAACGCCGCTTGCAGCTGCCACACACTCCCTGGCGCCGCATGCCGCCGGCAGCGTCGCATCACCACCAGCAGCCGCAGCAGAAGAAGGAGCCGGTCACGAGCACACGCGTAGCGACAGCTACGACATGCTGGGCGAAGTCAGCTGCAAGGTGCTGGCACTGCTGGACCTGCACGATCATGAGCACGCTGGCGCAACAGCACCGGCAGCGGCAGCACTTCCTCTTCCGTGGCAGCAGCAGCAGCAGCAGCAGCAGCAGCAGGCACACTCCTTGCTAGACGGCGAGCTGCCATCACTGCACCGGAGCTGGTTGGGGCCTGATGCGTCACCCTCTGCGATGCCTGGAGTGTCAGCCAGCAGCACTGCGGCAGCCAGTGGCAGTAGTGCAGGCTTGGAGGGGCTCGACCTGGCTGGTGTGCATTGGCAGCGGCCTGCACAGCAGCACGCGGGCAGCTGGCTGAGCGCAACCGCAGCTGTGGGCGAGCGTGGTGAAGCATGCCAGCAGCGGCCGCAGCAGCAGCTCCACCATCAGTTGCTGCAGGGCAGCAGCAACAGCAGCAGTCAGTCAGTTCCAACGGGTACGAGTTTCTTGGACCTTGGAGGGGGTGCTGCTGCCGCTGCTGCTGGCAGTAGCAGCAGTGGGGTGCCAGCCGCTGCAGCGGCATCCGGTTCCGGCAGTGGTGGCATCTGGGGTTCTGCGCTTGGGTTGGGGCTTGACAGCACTGGTTTGCCTCCGTTGAGGCCCAAGGGCCAGTCCCTGCAGGTGGGTTTACAGCGGATAGGACGCATGCACAGGAGCAACACAGAAGATGGCGGCAGCAGCAGCTTGGATGAGCAGTTTGGGCTGGCAGGCAGGCAGCTGCGTGGCAGTTTGGAGCGCCCCCTGTCTGGCAGGTTGTCGCCGCTGATGCATGCCGGGGGTGATGCCAGCTCAGCACTGCATGGCTTTGCTCAGCAGCAGCAGCAGCAGCAGCAAGCCGCGCTGCTGCTTGGGCAGCAGCTCTTGCCTGGCCAGCTCCAGCACCCGCAGCAGCACATGGGGGCGTTGTTGCAGCTGCAAGCTGGCAGCGATTCCACTGGGGATTACAGCACAGCAGCGGCAGGTAACCTGGCCATGCTCAGTAGGTCGAGCAGCGCTAGCAGTGCACCATCTTTGGGCACGCTTGGGCTGAACCTGGCAGGCCCAGCCTCCAGCAGCAGGCTTGGGTGGGGCCCTGCAGCAGCAGCGGCAGCAGCACAGCAGCTGTCCGCACAGCCGCCACCTGGTGTGGTGGCGGCAGCAGCAGCGGCTGCAGCTGCAGCAGCAGCCATGTCTGGAGTCCACATGCAGCAGCAGCACTTCCTGCAAGCTCAGCAACAGCAGCTGCAGTTGCTGCAGCTCCAGCAGCAGCTGCAGCTGCAAGAGCAGCACCAGGCTGCTGCTGCCGTGTCAGCAGACACCCTGCTGGGCCAGCACAACTCGAACCCATACGGTGCTGCTGGCCTGGCAGGCATGGGGCATGGCTTACAACAGCCACAGCTGCCAGCAGCAGGGGCAGCAGGTGCTGAGTCACTGAGTGGCATGCTGCTGCCAAGCAGCTCTGCAGGCATGGCCGCACAAGGTGTGGGGCAGTACAGCAGCAGCTTTGCCTTCGGTGCTCCAGGGCTGTCTGCCTTTGCGCCACTGGCAGCTGGTGGCGGCAGTACTGCCAGCAGCAGCGCGGCAGCATTTGGCGGCCGGAGCTTGGAGCAGGGCGCTGGCGGTGGTGCTGCTGCAGCGGCAGGGGAGCGCAGCGGGGCTGCTGGAGCTGGTGGTGCTGGCAGCAGCCATGAGCAGCAGCAGCAGCAGCAGTTTGTGTATGATGCGCTGGCGCAGCTACCTGACGACCTGAGCTTCTCGCCACCAGCACCTGGGCCGGCCGGCAGGCTGAGGGGCAGCCAGTGTCAGAGTGACGACTACTGATCAACCAATTTCAAGATGACAGCTGGCAAGCAGCTCATCAGCAGGTGCAGCTGCTCTGTGTGTATGGCACGTGCAGTGCAGTGTGCAAGTGGACAGTGACTGCAATGGTACGGCTGCTGGTGCTGTGCTGAGTAGCCAAAGAGCTGGGCAGCTGCTGGCGCCCTTGGGGTGCGCATACAGGCAACACAGTTGCGGCGTGCACTGTTTCACACAATCGGCTGCTGTCTCCTGATACAAGTTGTGCCGCCAGGTGTCACGGCTGCTCTTGGTTCTCCTGTGATGCTGGTAGACGCTGTCACTGAGCATGTGCAGTTGTCATGTTTTAAAAGTTGCCAAGTTGTCAAGTACTTTTCCAGGCACTGCCTGCACAGCCAGAATGTGTTCTTTTGCACTGCAAGCATCCGCCATTGGAGTGCAGGCTGCTGACGGCCCTGGGGTGTCCAGTGATGTGAGGTTGGCATGTAGCAGCAGCCAGCACTGCATCCAAAGCCATCGAGTGCCCACGGCCCACCCCTGACCCGCATGCAAGCTCCGCTGGGTGCACCCACATGTGTGTTAACAACGCAGCAACGTTGCATGCCCAGCAGATTGCGTTGCTGCGATGGTATGATGGCAGCGAAGTCTGGAGTGCATGCAAGAGGCTGCATAACACCAATATGTGAGATGTTCAAATGCCCCGCGTGTACTGGTCGCATGGTTCACGCGTGGTGGTGCAGTCACACCTGCGTGCTGCGCTCGTGAGCTCAACTGATCGGTTGCATGTTTCACCTTCAAGTCAGCACGTCCGGCATTGAGTCACTGCTGTGCATCAACATTTCTGCTGACGCTGGCCGACAAAGTTTTTGGTGCGCACAAACGCATGGAGCCGCAAGTAGTCCACTGCATGCACTGCTGGTGGCGACAGCCATGAACAGACCTGGATTTTTCACACACTTGCTGAGCCTGAAGGCGTGAGGCATGTGTTGAGGGCACGAATAAAAATGGTGCGCACCAGCATGCTGGTTTGAGCTGTGTGTGCTGGCAAGCCAGCTGTTGCAAGTCGTTCATATGGCTGTGCACAGCGTAGGTACCACCGCTGGTTTTGATCCCAAGCTGCAGTAAGAACAGCGGCATGCAGGCGGTGTAGTGAGGTTTTCTACTGGCGCACCCCTCAGTGAACTCGTGTCCGCCTGATGCGTGTGGCTAATGGTTTGAATGCATGCATGCATGTATGCTGCAGCTGGAAGGGGGTTATTAAGCTGCTCTGCATGCACTTTGCCAGCACCAATCCATCCCTCATATTAAGTGCGTCGTCTGTAGAGTCTGCTTGAGATGGGGTCGCCGTACTTTTTTCAAGAACTAGTGTCATGGCAAGTTGAGTATGTTGTGTTCGTTGTTTCAGTTGTTCGTGCCTATTGCTGACTGTGTTCTATATAGTGAGTGAGTAATGCTACCACGTGCTGAGCACGGAGTACATCAGGCTGGTGGATTGTAGCCCAAGTGTGCAAAGGAGACTGAAAGCCCTGATGCGGCATGTGTATTGCTGCATGCCACAACCTGATGGGGCAGGACATGATGATGTAGTACATTCGGATAGGCTACAAGCCAAGCAGGTCTGCTTCCCGCCTGTCACTTTCGGCGTGCCAATCGCCACGAAAGTCCGTGCAGCTTCCAGATGCAGGGTGCGACATGTGTAAAGCTGCATGCAAAAGCCTGAATGTGCAGCAGACGGTTATCAACCACACCCGAACCACGCTACAAGCCGAGCAACGCTGATTACCTCCTGTCACTTTCGGCATGCCCATCGCCACGAAAGTCCGTGCAGCTTCCAGGCACAGGGTGCGACATGTGTACAGGCGCTTACGCGCTAAGTATGCAGTGATTGTGGCCCACAGTGAGGGAGTCCAAACGCCCAGATTCTACCGGATATCCGCATATCCTACCTGAAATTCCAGTAGAGGTTCATGTCTCTTCTTGTGCCGTGTCACTGATGGTGACAAGGGCGTGAGTAACATGCTGTATGTCTTGCACAACACCTGCCAGTGACTGGTGCATCTGGCAGGGCCATGCAGACATGCAACCAATGTAAGAAGCAGCAGCTTTTCCAGCTCAAGCCGGAAAAGCGAAGCAAGGGAACACAATACAGTACTATACAATACAGTAGTACAGGACTGAACCTGCCTCAGGCACTAGCCCAGCGAGCCGTCGATCGAAAAATCACAGAGTCACCCAACCAATGCAAGTGCATGGTGATGCACCATATGGACAGCTCGTTGCAGTGCAGCAGGCGCAAGCGCACTTACATGAGCAGCCTCGCATGCAGGGGCAGGGAGACACTTGCTTGCTTTTTCATGCTAAGTGCTGCTTCTTCTTCACTTGCTTGTGGCAGATCACCAAATGTGCAGCATGAGCGAGGCTGCCGTCAGAATCGTGCAGGCGGCAGTGCTCGTCCGCGGTTTGTACAGTATACATTGAACTCTTGGGCCCAGGTGATGTGAGGCGACAGCCGGGCAACGAGCGTCACTGTACCTAGAGAAAAGCAAAGCAAATGTGCAGCGCACAATACCCAGTCAGGGTGCAGCTGCATGCAGCACGCGATGCTGTGCATGCACCCCACACACCAACACAGCACCAGCCAGCGCTCCTTACATGCAGCAGCACCCTGCAAGCGCGGCATGACGTGCACCTGGCAAGCATGCACTGCAGCTGCGTTGCTTCGCCTGTGCTGAGCAAGCTGGCCTACACCACCTATCAGCCGGCTACCGCCTGCACAGGAAGGCTGCTATGCCTGTCTGCCCTGCCTTGCTGCTGCCGCCCTGCACCTTGACAAAACCGCCAGCCGTGGCTGCAGCTGGGCGTGGCTTCTTGCTGGCCAGGCATGGCGCAGCTGCTGCTTGGTTCACCTGCAGCAGAGGCAGCAGCACAGCAACGAGCTCAACCGTGCTACTGGGCAGGTGAGCGGAGGAACAGCTGCGCGTGCAAGCGTGGCCAGCCACACACTGCAGGGCGCTGTCGTTGTGTCGAGCCGCTAACCGCAGCACGACCCACCACACCTGTGCCAGTGCACAGCTGCTGTCGACTGCTGCACGTGCCTGCATGCGCACCCGTTTGTGGCTCGACTTGATGTGGAGGGCCGTGCCACCCTTGCCATCAGGGCCGGTCCTGCAGCAGCCACCATGGGCAGTACCGCAGTGCACAATGTCAGAAGCTGTACACATTCCCAATGTTGTAAGGGTTGCAATTTCACGGGCCCATCACACATGTACACTCAGGCTGCAGAGGTAGCAGTGCGTGGCTTACCGCAACAGTTCTCCAGTCACAGCACCCCCAACTGCAGCAGTCTGCAGGAACGGTGGCAGCACCAGGGCTCAGCAGATCTCGGCACAGAGGCTGCACACAAAACTGGGTGCCAGTCAGCAAGCATCGTCCACGTGCGCTGCTGTGGTGCAAAAACCAACCAGCAACGGAGGACATGCAGCTGTACCCTTGCTGGAACGCACCACATCTGACAGGCGAGTCTGGATGTTGCTGCGCATGAAAGCTTGAAAGTAAACACATGAACTCCCGAGATCCCGACATGCTGAAGACCGTTGGGCCGGTTGCTGGGCGCACCTGGCCGCGAGCCACGAATGACGGCACCTGCTGCAGGCCAGGCAGCAGGCTGCCTGCAGCGCCCAGCGCAGCAGCAAAGGCGACGCCTGGCGGGCTGGCCGCAGCAGGCAGCACGTCAGGGGGCTCTTCATCCTGCTGCTGCTGTGGCTGCTGGTTTAGCTTCTGCAATGGATGTGTCTGCTCCAAAGGCTGCTGCTGTGGGGGCTGCTGTCCATGCTCCCGCTGTTCTGGCTGCTGCTGTGCTGATGGCGAGCTCATCTCCCCAAGCAGCTCATCCAGCAGCTGGCTGCTGCTGCTGCGCGGCGATGCAGCCGGCACCGTTTCTTTGCTGCAGCTGCTGCAACTGCCGACACAATGGGTTGGCTGCCAGGCAGCAGCCAATCATCACCACCCGCTCCTCGTCACCATCATCATCGTCATCATCACCGTCATCATCATCGTCATCCAACAGCTCAACGACGCCTGAGCCACTGCTGTTGTCGGTGATGACGGTGGCAACACCTGCACCAGCTGATGCTGCTGCACTGCCGTTGCCGGCGCGCCGAGGCTGCAGGACAATAGGCTGCCCCCCAAGCCTGCTGCCCTTGCTACCGGGCAGCTGCACCAAGCCCAGAAGCTGCTGCTGCGGCTGCTGCGTTGGTGGCACATTTCTTGCTGCTGCTGCTGCTGCTGCAGCAAGCTGCTGCGCCTGTGCTGCTGCTGGTGCCGTTGGTGCCCGCTTGGATGTGCTTGCCGCAAGTTGGTTGCACCAGCAGCTGCTGCTGCCGCGTTGCCCCCGCCTTCCAGTGCTAGCAGCACATTGCGCAGCTCCTGCAGCTGATGCTCCAGCTGCCCGTTCTGCTGCTTCAACTTGCTGTTCTCGTACTGCAGACAAACAGGCAACAGCAATGATGGCCTGCGGCAACTGGTGGTGCCACCTGCTCATGAACAGCCGCAGCGCAGTGACAGTTGGAGGCCAACAATGCAACAAGCAACAGCTGCCCAGGTTGGCAGGCAACAGGTGGCGAGGCTGTTTGTCGGGCCCCCGCACCTCCAGCTGCAGCGAGTCCCGCATGTGCTCCTGCTTGTCCTGCTCCAGCTGCACCTTCTCCGCCTCATGCTGCACTGCAGCAGTTCAAGCTGCTTGGCTGCAGCCTGCTGCTGCTGCACCAGCTGCTGCTGCAGCTGCTCCACAGAGCGCTTGGCCTCCTGCAGCTGCGTGTTGCGCTGCGCCAACGCGCCAGCCAGCGCCGCTGCAGACTGCAGACACAGCAGCAGCGGCAGAGGGTCCTTGACAGCCAGCCAGCCAGCCGGCCGGCCAGCCGGCCAGCTAGATGCGCTTCTGCTGGCAGCCACCACGCAACTCGCTGCAAGCAGCCGATAAATTGCTGACCACCACACGACTGCTGGCAGTTGTGCGCCACAGCGTGTGACACGCAGCTGTGCTGCTGCTGTGCGTCACCTGCTGCTGCTGCTGCTGCTGCTGCTGGGCCTCACCTGCAGCTGCTGCTGCTCCTGACCGTCCAGTCCTGCGATGGCCTGGATGGAGGCAGCGTCCAGCCGCGGGTTGCTCAGCTGCAGCCGCCGCAGCTCAGCAGTGGCCTGCCACTGCCGCAGCTGCTCGTCCTTCAGCTGGTGCTGCAGCAGCGCCTGCATGCAGATGCAGCACCAAAGGACATGGGCAGCTGCTCGCAAAGCAGGCCAGCTGCACCAGGAGCAGGAGGCACGCATATCAGGTAACTATGCAAACCACGTGTGTGCTCCACTGCAGAACAACTTGCTTTGGCGTGAAGACACACTCAGTCAATTACTTGTGACAAGATCAATGGTGGGAGCTGCTGTGCCACTCCTCCAGGCAGCCTGCGTGCTGCTGAGTCGCTGCTGCTCACCACGTCTGTCTTGTACTTCTCCAGCAGCTTCTGCCTGTCTGCTGTCAGCTGGCTCACACGCTGCTGCTCAATCAACTGGGCAGCCTCAAGGCCGGACGACCTGCCCCAGCAGCAGCAACAGCAGCAGCAGCAATCTCAGAGGACCATTGAAGGTCAAGTAAAGACCAGCAGCTGGTACCAGCCCTTCAGTCCAAACACCACCGCTGCATCATGCCAGGTATGCTTGTGCCACCGTTGCAGCTGCTGCCACAAGCCTGGAGCGTTTTGCGTACACACCAAGCGGTGGTCGACAAGCAGCTGCTTACATGTCAGCTGCTGCGACTCCTGAGCCTGCAGAGCAGTGCAGTTGTTGCCGCAGCAGCTGCACTCGGACCAGCACTCGCTGCTGCTGCCCCTCCCAAACCCACCCACCCACTCTGCGGCACAGTCATTGCCTGCTGCTCAGCAGCCGGCGCGCTCACCTCCGCCTGGCTTCTGTCAGCTTGGCCTGCAGCCGCTCCTGCCGCTCACTCAGCTCGAGCACTGCTGCAGACAGCTGCACCGCCTGCTGCTCCTTGCCAGACAGCTGCTGCTCCAGGCCCTCAACCTGGGCAGCACACAGCACGTGGGCGCACAGGGCGTCTGAGTACTTACCCTGATAGCAGCTCTCCTGCAGAGCCTGGACACCGCTGCCAACCAGCAGAATGAGGATGAAGGCACATTTCTTGCCGTGAGTTGCGTGTCTGAAACTGACTTGGGTGGACGAAAGAGTTGTCAAAACCAACGCCCCTCCTCCCCAGCGTCAACAAGAGCCGGTGTGACGGAGCTGCCTGAAGCAGCGCATGCGCGCACCTGGTCCTGCTTGCGTGCCAGCCGCTGCTGGAAGGCCTCATCCCCAGGAGCATCAGGCACAGACTCCACACCAGCGAGAGGCCGGATGTTGCGCCTCGTCACCTTTGCCTGCGGCAGTTGCGCATGCCACTTCAGCCACCATACGGCCACTGCAGTTTGATCTGTGGCTCGAACCCCTCATTGTGATTCCTGCAGCCGCCTCCATCCCGGCTTGGCAAGATCTGCTGCTGCTGACTGCACACCCTGCTGCTGGTTCTTGCAAGTGCTGTTGCTGTGTGTGCGCGCAGCCCCTCACCCTGCAGCTGGGGCAGGTGGCGGAGCGCTCCAGCCATGTCTCAACGCACAGCACGTGAAAGGGGTGCCCGCAGCTGAGCACACAGAAGTCAGTGTGGTTCTCTACGCCTTGGCAGACAGAGCATTCAAACTTGCCAAGGTAGCTGCAGCCGTCTGCCATTCCGGCAGGACACGTGCTACGCCATGAGGTGCGCCTATTGGTGCTTCTGTGGTTGTTCCAGTATGCTGCTGCTTGGGAGGCAGCGGAGCTTGATGTGCTGCATCAGTACAGGGAGCGCAAGAGGCAGGGCTGCCAGTGGTTGTGTATGCAGCTGCTGCGACAGGTGATAAAAGTATTCAACACACTGCTTGAGTGTCTTCTGCTGTCACTGCCGGAAGGAGCAAGCACGGCTGTGGTGGATGTACAGACTTCAGCACAAAAAACAACTGGTTCACAACGTGCACAGACGGCAGCATACCACTGTTTGCAGCGATTTTTGATCAATGGGATGGTGTTGATCGATGAGCTACGCACGGAAGTAGCACTGCCCTTGATTTGAATTTCGCAGAACCACGGTCATGCCACATGCCTTTGATTTCAAGGCGTTGCCGCTGCTCAGGGTACGTTGGCCTCTGGACAAGCGACGTGGGTGAGCTAGAATGTATCACCAGCATGTACAGGACTTTGAGATGAAGCCCTGGGCTTGATTACAAGCGTATTGCTGCCACCACCACCACCACCATCCTACCCTTCTACTCTAAGAGAAATAACCTGCTACTCCATTCTAGTCACAGTAAACGCAGTTGACAGCTACTGTAAGCTCCCCCTTTTCATTCTCGACGGCAGCAAGTTGTGGGTTGGATGTCCATTCCAGCAGTCATGACTTATCAGACAGGGACACCACCACAGGCAAGGCAGAGCTGATTGTGCTCCGGCTGCTCAGCAGAGTCAAAGGCAGTGACCCATCAGCTGCAAACAGATTGCTGCCTTTCATGATGAGCGGCAGGTACCATGACAGCACTTGCAAGCAGCTGGTGACCTTCAGCATGCCATGTTTGTAACTTCTGGCAAAGAGCCTCGTTTTCAATGCACAGACGATGCTGTCGGCCTCCACATAGGGTGACACAAATTGGCTGATGTGAGTGTAAGCACTGAGACGCAGCAGGGCTGCTGGCACTGTGAGACCGTCGACGGTCAGTTTGATGCTGGCGCAACATGGGGCCCTGAGCAGATGAGGCTGTGAAAACATTCAGTTTAATGGAAATTCTGTGCATGTGTACAGCATCACTAGGCAAAGAGGGAACCTACTGCGCCATATGTTGACTGCATGTTGCCAGTGAGTCACTAGCTCAATGACACCACTGCCACACCAATCTTGCTGGGCTTCAGCCGAGGCCCTTCACAATGCATTCAAATACTATTGTGTGTCTGCTGATAACGGCTACCAGGACAACTGCAGTCTAATCAATTCACATGTCGATGTCACTGCAGTGCTGATGCGGTGCCGCGAAGAGGCTACCCGTCATAAGGCGTAGAAGATTCTGTATATAAGCAAAATTGCAGTTACACGTGTGGATTTTGCATCTTTTGTCGGAGCCGGTTTAACAGATTATGCTATATTGTCACATGGCCAGTGACACCAACATCCCAGCGCATGGTACGCCACGAGCACGTCTGACACTTTTTGTACGTGGGGTCTGTTTGTTTGTGCAGGAAGAAGGATACGCGACGGCATTGTCTGTTTGGTGAAGGTTGTTTTGTTGCGGGCGTAGCGCTTTTGTTTGTGCGTAGTGGTCACTATGCAGTCTAAAGGGCGAAGTTACTTTTGACAGTCACGGTTTTAGCCATGCTGAGCAGCACGACGCTGTGTGCTACAGGTTGGTTCTCCCCGCGCATCGTCAGTGCTGCCCCCACGCCCTTTACCGTATGCGGCCAACCGCATGGCCATGATCAATGAGGAAATATTGATGCCTATTCTTGCACCTGAAGTATGAGGCAGAGCTGGCTGCAGCAGTTGCATAAGGAAGACTATTGTGTAGCTTTTCAGACGGCTCTATCTCTGCTACGTCAAGACATGGCCCACGATCTGCCTGCCGAGTCATGCAGGTTCTACAGGCGAAGTTGATGGCAGCGACAGCACTGAAAGGGCCAGACCAGCTGCCACCAGCACCAGGCTAGGTTCCAGCAGGCCTGCTGCAGGCAGCAGCACTGCGAACAGAGCGAGCACTAGCAGTAGCAGCAGCAGAGGCAGAGGGAGAGGCAGCAGAGGCTCCTATGTGGGGCCCAGCGCTGAGCCCAACTACGGTCCAGCCCACCAGTGCACTCCCCCAAGTGAGTCACCAGCCAGCTATCAACCGATGCTGCAACATGCAAATGTTGCAGGAGCAGTTGCAGTGTCAGCAGCAGAGTTGTACATCATATATTGTATGCGCTGTATGAAGAACCAAAGTATTTAGCAGCCTTGGCCTTGCTGGTGACTTTCCCCAACATGAGTCAACTACAGTCGTCTCAGGGGCAGCGCCTGCTAATCAGCATGCAGCGTTGATGTATGCAACAGTGATGCTGCGCAGCAGTCAAACCGCATGTGGCAGACACTGCGGTGTGGTGCAGCAGGTCCGCTTCAAGCCAGGTAGAAACAAACAGCACGATGCTGCTGTCACAACATCATGAACAGTCTAGCCACCACTGTACCAGGGCGGATCTAAAAAGATTTGCGTTCTTGCCTTTGTTGTGCTGCAGCCTTAGTGTCCAAGGTGGTAACTGCAGCTGCCCATGCGCCCCTGCCATCCAGCCGCAAGCCCAATTTCATAATTATCCTGACAGATGACCAGGTGACACACAGCCGCAAGAGCAGCAGGCTGTCAGCAGCTGACAGCCTGCACAAGCATTCATGGTGTTCACCAAGTGTGTCTCCATGTTGAACGTTATCAGCTCCTACAGTTCAAGGCAAGGGGAGGCAATGCAGCAGCAGCAGCAGCAGACGTTGCTGGCATGCCATTCCTGCTTCGGCAAGCTTACGCATGGCTGGGTGGAGTGCCGGCGTGTCGTGCTGCACTATGCACATTGAACAACCAACGTGCTTGCCATGATGGTCGCGGTGGCTGGCCATGCTGCTGGGAGCACTTTGCAACCTTGCGTGCCGCGCCACCCACACATGCTGGCGCGATGTGGTTGCTGCAGGGCTACGATGACATTGGCCTGCACCAACCTCAGAAGCCTGGCAGCAGGCCAACCTGGGTACAGACACCAAACCTGGACAAGTGCGTGCAGCAGCGTCACAGCAATGCAGCAGTAGCAGCAGCACGCTTGTGCATCGAACAGGCTGCGGGCTGCAGGACGTTGAGGGCTGGCGCTGCAGGATTGAGTCGATCATCGGCTGCGAAGCATCCTGCTCTGCCTGCACGGTGCAGTTGAATGCAGCATGATCTCATGTTGGCACACATGAATGCAGCTGCCCAAGCCACAGGTTCCCAGCACGCCATGCATGTGATGCGCCTTGCTCGCCATGGCGGCGGCTGACCTGCGCGCCCCCCCCCCCCCTTCAACTGCAGGTTCATTCAGGGAGCAACCGAGTTTGACAACTTTTACGTTGCGCCCATGTGCAGCCAGAGCAGGGCAGCACTGCTCACAGGCAGGGACTTTGTCCGCACAGGCACCATGCTCATCAACGGAGGTGAGGCCACACACCGCCGCCCTTGCAAACGGCCGTGCCCTGCAAACATGCAAACAGCGTCAACAGAAGTGAAGATGTGGCAGGCATGCACGCCGGCAAGCACCCTGTGCAACACGCCCACAGCAACTGCAGTTGTGTTGGCCTAGCATTATCCAACAGCAGCTCGGCAGCTGGGTGGTCAGGCTTGCCGTCACGCAAGGGGGTTTCTGCCACACACCGCCAGACACCACCCAAAGGTTGTCCCTGTGTGCATGCTGCACAGGCTACGACTACATCAACCGCGCTGAGACCACCTCTGCTGAGTTCTTTGCCGACAACGGATACGACACCGCGCACTTTGGCAAGTGGTGAGTGCACCTCACCACACCATGCAGCAGCAGCCTTTCGCCATCACCACTGCTGCAGTGTTGTCTCACGCCCGCGCCCTCTCAGCTTGCTGCAGCGGCCTTTTGGTTGTGCCTGCACGGTCAATGCACTGTCAATGCACCGTCAATGCACTGTCAATGCAGGCACAATGGTCGCACGCTGGGCTATGAGCCGTGGAACCAGGGCTTCCAGGACAGCTGGCTGCCCTCCAGCCACGTGCACCTCGACAACCTCATGAGGCACAACGGTGCGCACGCCATCACAGCGTATGCTTGTCTTTTCTGACAGCTCGGCAGCGTTGAATGTGCATGTGAGGGGCGTGATGCTGCCGGCTGGTGCGCGTTGCCAGCGTGCGAAGCATCAGCCGCGGCTGTAGAGCACGCCCACCGCGGCCCTACGCCGCAACTGCTGCGTTACAGGCGTAGCACAAGTTGCGCACGCTTGGGCATGTGGAGGATTGTTGGCACTGGTGTGCACATTTTGTGTGCTTCATTCTTTACCTGTACACAGCCGGGTGTTCACATGTGTCATCGGGATTTGGCTTACTGCTCCTGTAGGCAAGTACATCCAGACGAAGGGCCTCATGGAGCAGGACCTGATGGATAAGATTATCCAGTACCTGGGCAACCATGAGGCAGCGGACGCACAACCCTTCTACATGTATTACGCGCCACACGCCATACACCAGTGAGTGGCAGCAGCCACAGTGCCTTGCTGCCGGCTGCCTTTGGTGCACGGCGCAAATAGCCGTATGATGAGGCAGCATGCCATGCCATGCGTCTGCATGTGCTGCACAGCTAGCAGTGCTGCTGCTCCGGCGCTGGCAGGTGTCTTGGCACATCCTGGCAGCAGCTTGGTGGCGCAGTGCTGTGCGGCAGGGACCAAACAACATGGCCAACGTGCCTTATGCCTCGATGCATGCTGCTGCTGCTGCTGCTGTGCTGCTGCTGTGCTGCAGGGGCTTCATGCGTCCTGGCCAGGGCCCTAGGTGGCAGCGTCCAGCTCCCGAACCATACAAGTCAAAGTACAAAAACATGGCACCCAAGCTGCCCAGCGACACAGCAGAGGTAGGCTGCTGTGCTGTGCAGTGCTGGTGCGCTGATTACAGCTGAGCATGGCGTGTAAACAAGCATCGAATTATCACGTGATGAGTTTGGTAATGTTCACACCGGCTGTCGCCATTGACAGCAATTCATGCAACAGCAGATGCCTGGGCCAGGGTTTGCAACAGCATTTCTGTGCAAACGTTGTGCTGCTTGCAGGTGTGGGCCATGCTGGAGTACATGGACGACGTGCTTGGTGAGAGGGAGTCGAGTCAAAACAGCTGCTGCCTTGCCTGCAAACACACATCACATGTTGCCAGCATTTGCTCAGCGACACAATTGCCAGCTTCCGCTAACGGACACAGACAAGGGCCAGGTGGCAGCTGAGCATCAGCTCTGTTGTGCGGCTCAGAGGCTGACTTGTGCTATATGTTGATTGCGCGCATTGTGCAGGCCGCCTGTTTGATTATGTTGCTGAGAGCCCGCTGGCTGAGAACACCTACATAATGATCATGAGCGACAATGGCGCAGAGCTCTTCCCAACTGAACGCAAGGGCAAGCACAAGCTGGTACGGTGGCTGCTGGTTTGCTTTAGGGCCTGAATCTTGCACCTGGTGCTTGGCGCTGGCGGGAACGAAGCATCAGCTGCTCATACATTGCGAAACTGCTTGGCACTTTTCACCAGTGGATTTGCTAGCCTCCACTCTGTGATCTTTCACCTTTCTCGACACTGGCAGGCATTGAGTCATGGTTGAGCGCTGTCAATCTCTGTCTCTGTGTCTGCAGAGACGCATGCCCAGCGGGATGATGGGTTACAAGAAGGACGTGCTCGAGGGGGGCGTGCGCAACTTCCTGGCTGTCAAGGGCCCAGGCGTCCCTGCCGGTGTCACTGACAGCACCCTGACAGATGTAAGAGATGTGCTGCCAACCATGGCGGATCTGGCAGGGTTAGACTCGGCGCCACACCCCCAATGGGACGGCATCAGCATGCGGAACCTGCTGGCGCTAGGCAGCGGCAAGCCGGCAGTGTCGCTTCGAGGCACCGAACTTGCAGACACTCAGCAGACGGACCGCTTTGTGTTGAGCTTTGGCCCGCAATGCTGGAGCCCTGACATGGTGCCTGCCCTGGGTCCCAACAGGCAGGTGCTGAAGCCTCAGCCGCTGCTGGATTATGACACGGGTGGCGTGGATGGGCGTGGCTTTGCGCGCTGCATCGGCATCCGCTACAAGGACTACAAGTGGATCGGCGACACCGGCAAGGTGTACAAGTGAGTGAAAATCACCTGAGCGCTGACAGCTTGCCAGTCACTGGCATGGTCAGGGTGAGCTGATAGCATTAGAGGCGTTTGGCTGCGTGGTGACACGGCTCGCGTCAGCTGGCGTTGGATACCCCGCCGCAAGAGTAGATGCCTCCTGCATCTAGGTGCGTTCACTCATGCCAGTCTTGCCTGCACTACTGCTGCTGCTGCTTTGCTGCCGCAGGTTTGAGGGCACCTCCCACATCGAGCAGCCCTGCAATGAAGTCTCAGGCCCTGAGAAGGCTGACGTGGCCAGCCAGATGTCACGCCTGGCTCGCCAGTACTTCAAGTCTCTGGTGTCAGACTCCCATAGCTTTGAGAAGCCCACGTTCTACCTGGGGCTGGGCGACTGGAGCGTAACAAACGTGCTGCCTGACGGCGCTCATGCCAGGACGCCCGTCCGCGTGGAGCTGCTGCCAAACGGGCTGACAGGGTTCAGCAGGGTCGGCGACTCGGCCTGCTTTGCACTGAACGTGAGTGCGCGGAGATTTGATTTCCTGTCTTGGGGCTGGCAGTTGGCTTGAATGGCGTGCTTGCTGTGCAGCCGCACCAAAGAAGAGCACCTCAGCCTGGTGTGCATGCAACAGGACACGTTCAATGCAAGCATCCTGCACAGGGGGCCTCTGGCTGTATGGTGAACCGCACACCATGTTGCATTTGCCGTGGCTGTTGTGAACCAGTGCTGCTGCTATTGCTGCTGCAGGTGACCAAGGCTGGCAGGTACCGTGTGCAGATCATGTACACCTCCCAGATCCAGGCCAGCTTCAGGCTGTCTGTCGGGCCCTACAGCAGATCCTTGACCATGACGCAGCGTCAGTCGCCGGCCGGCTGCCTGCTGCTGTGAGTTACACCGTCGGCTGTGGAACTGGTTCTACAATGTGGGATGACTATGCCAGCCTTCATGCTGAGCTGTCATGTGCGCTTGAACCTGGTCAGCTGGCCAACGTGCATGCATAAAGCACCAAAAGCTGTTGCAGCGCGCGCGCCAAGCAACAAGCAGATGCTGCTGTGTCCCACCCCATCCAGTCACTAACTTTGCTCTGTGTGTGCCGTGCCGGCATTGCTCTGCTTTCTTGTCTGCTGCTGCTGCTGCTGCTGCTGCAGCGCAACATGCGGAGCGCTGAGCTAGGCTACCTGGAGCTGCCAGCCACAGGCGGCCGCCAGAACGAGGCGTGCCTGGAGCTCATCGCCACCAGCGTTCCTGGCGCCGCAGTGTTTGACAACCTGTCAAACCTGCGCTTCACTCTCACCGGCGGCAAACGCAGCTGGGAGGGGTGGGTCAACAAGGGTGTGGAGGTGGAGAGCGGCGTCGTAGGTGACGGCAAGCGCGTCAACGGCGGCAAGCCTGCAGCAGCGGCCACCAGTGCGCAGCGCAGGCCTGCCGCCGGCGGCAGCCCTGACAAGCCTGAGCCGGCAGCTGCCGGCAACCGCGACGCCTCGGAGCGCGTGACAGCCCTGCAGATGTCCAACCCGGTGTATGCGGTGGATTACCTGGCGCAGGACTCCGTGATCGACACCTGGGAGGAGATGCAGCACGGCGAGCTGCACCCACGCCTGGGCGCGACGCCCGCCATGAAGCAGGCCGAGCGCGATGCTGTGCAGCAAGCTGCACTGCGCGCGCGCTACAGCAGCGCCAAGGAGAGTGCGAGCGTGGCTGGTCAGAAGATGACGCCTGCGCAGCGTGCGTGGCAGTCGGTGCGCCGGCAGTACCTGTGGGTGGACGGCCAGCAGGAAGTGATGGAGAGCATGTTCTCGCCGTACGACTCGGAAGGCATCTACACGTGTGCTGCATGCCAGCCCAATGTGTGACGGCCGTGCGCAGTAAGGCGTGCTCTTTTCATCAGCAAGCAGTGATGTCAAGATTACACCAGCGTGTAATGCTTGCCCGCTTGTGTCTCAACACTGCCCAGCACAAAACTGAGTGGGGCGTGGGTGTGCATGTGTAGCATAGTACTGCATGGTTTGGCTGTCGCAAGAGCAGCCTTTGAATTGTTTGCATCCAGCCGCCCAGCTGGTGCACTGTTGCTCAGTGGTGCATGCCATTTCGTTCACATGTATTGCCTGCGGCCTCCACACGACTGGCACTGGCAGGCACAGCAAGACCGGTACCACATTGGCACAGTCAGCCAGGCATGGGCGAGCGCAGCTGCTGCTGCAACCCCAGCGGCACCCCGCCAGTGCATCAGTCTCAAGCTCAGGTATTTGTTGCAAAGTTGCTGTCATTGGCTTTGGTCAGTGTGTGATCGCAGCAGTGCGAGGCACCCAAGAAACTGCATGGTTGGCGTGATTGCTGAACACTGATGATCACAGCGCTGGGCTAGATTGCAAGCTTGCCGTCCAGGTGTGCTCATGCACAGGCAGTCTGCCTGTTGGTGCATGCCTGTGCATGGTGTTGAACTGCTGGATGAAACCCGGCACTGGCCAACACCATGCAGATGGTGTGCAACAGCCAGCCAGCAGCTGACTGGCGACAGCCTTCCACCAGCATGAGCCTTGCAATTGCAGCACACTGTTTGCAGCAGGCAGCGGCCGTGTGTTGGCTGGGTTCGACTCTGTTGTTTACAGCAGCCAGTATCCACAGTGGTTGCAGCTGGCAGGGCCGGGGTCAAAAGTGTTCTTTCAGCTTTCATGCTTTCATAAAATGTGAGCAGAACATGTGAGCATCAATTTGCTTCTGAGCGGCAAGTCTGTATTGTGCATGCCTCTTGCTGTGCAACAGAAATGCATGGTGCTGCGGTTGGCGAATGCATGATGCTGCACCTGCTGCCTTGCGGCGCAAGCTGCACAAGGACATTGAGTACGCACTTGTACTTTAGGTGCACACCCTCCCTGCTCCATTCCTTCTGCTCTTACATGATTTGAGCATATTCTGTCATGAAAGCAACCCTCATCCAGGACTGGTCTGTTGCTGCAATTGTATTGTTGATGCTGTCCACCGATCTGTGTCAGCACTGTATGCCGGTGCATGCATGCACAGGCAGCTGCGCATACGACATGTGTTGTGAAACCTTGTGTGTGTGCGGGCATATTCCCAACAGCTGCACTGTTGACCGTCCCAGCCACATGCACTATCAGCTGTCGCAGCCGCATCAGAACTGCAGGTGGCATCTTCATGCAAGCTCTGCAAGAGTTACTCTTGCTTTATTAGGCTCGTCCGACACTGGGATTTGGTTGCATGTTGTTCAGCTGTCAAAGCTGCTAGCCATCCGCCACAATTGTGGCAGTGCAAGTGAGGTGCCTGGTGCCAGCCCACCATGCTGCACAGCCAGCCATGTTGAGCAAGCATGGCGCCTGACCTCTGCCATGGTGCTGACCGGTAGTGTGGCAGTGAAAGACTGCCATGCAGGGGTTCGAAGGATGCGGCAGGCACGGTCCCTCAGCGTAGGAGGAGGCCGGCAGCCGCACATGGTGTGCAGCACTTACTGAGTGTCAGCTGACTGCACAGCTGTGCAGGTTGAGCTGCGGCAGCATGCCGTGCTTGCACCCTCCTGCTGCCTGTGCTGCTGTGCAGCGATTGAGTACTCTGGTGACTCAGCCCCAAGGCATGCTGGTGCACGGCACACAAGTTCTGCTGCGCAGCATGTCATGCGTGAGCGCATGGTCCATTTACATTTGGCAGAGCTGGCAGCTGCCCCATGTCTGGGTGGTTCAGTGTTTGGAAGGCCTGCCGCAGTGTGAAGTGTTTGCCTAGTTTAAGTTGCAGTTATGTCGACAGGTGTACAGATACATCGCGCAGTGTATGCGCATGCACAGTCCAGCGCTTGTAACACTGGGTTGGTCTGCTTGTGTATGCAGCAACTGGCTACCACATTGGAGACACTCTTGACGTAGCACCAGATGATAGCACCAGACGTGCAGACATTGGATCTTACATGCCACATAATCTACAAAGTAGCTACAGGCTATAGCCTGCACAATGCGATGCTACAATCATCATGCATCACACTACCATCAATGATGAGGTAATCATCATCATCATACCACCCATTCAAGCCATAGCATCAATGCCATCGGCCCGACGCTACAATCAGCATGCATGATGCTGCAATGACGTCATGTTGCCAACATACTGGTAGTTACTGCCACAGCCTGCGCTGTTGTTGCCTTGCCGGGCCACCAGGCCGTGCTGACAGAGCAAGCACAAAGCCAGCAAGCAACGCCCCCAACCTGCCTGGTCTGCCAAACAATCGCATGGCCCGACACACCTGCAATTTTGACAGTGCACAGCAGCACCAGCGGCTGCAGCTTGGCCAGAGGAACTGCCAGAGTGTGCTGTTGATTCTGCACTGCTTGCACCCTGGGCACAAGGCACATGACTGGTGTACCAGCACGTATGTACGTACAGTCAACATGCACTCCACATGGCAGAGCACATGCGGTGTAAATATCAAACACCATCTAGAGCCTTGCATTCTGCGTTTGATGCTCACAGTTTGGATGTTACATGACGGGAACATCGCCCGTTTTTCGAGCTCAACCACAGACAGCAGCACCATGACAGAAAGAAGCAGGCGGTGACCCGGCTGCAGGCTCCTGACATGGGCGCTGCTCCAAGATGACAACAACCAGTGACAAAACGCATGGGCGCTGCTCCAAGGTGACAAAAACCAGTGACGAAACGCAAGGGTGCTGTCTTTGGCACCAGCTTAGCGCAGCTGGGAAGGCACAGCACCAACAGACTTGCTGGGGCCTGCCCAGGCTTGGCCCGGCAGCAGCCTCATGTGACCTTCCTGTTGATATTCTTCAAGCCAGCGCCTATGCAGCTGAGGAAGATGGTGCCACTCTGCTGCTCCGTGCGCATGCTGAACTGCACGTTGAGGAACTCGCGGATGTGGCGCAGCGTGTGCACCGCGTACGGCGTCAGGGGGCCCAGCCGCACCTGCAGCAAGCCATGCATGCACACACATGCAGTGCGTGGATACAACAGCAGCAGCGGGTTGAACAGACATGCGCCAAACACCACAAGCATGCACAGCCGTGCGTGAGTGCAGGCTGCTGCAACAACGCCACATACACAACAGTTAAGGTGCAGCTGCTGCCAGACGTCCGGGTGCTGCTGGGAACCACTGCAGGATGAGGTCGGCTCTTGGCATGCATGCACAGCATGCACAGCATAGAACAGAAGCAGCACAACGCCACACGCTGCCTGCCACGACTATAAAGTGTGCTGCGTGCGCTGCGCAGCGCACCTGGTTCATTTCTTCGGGCCCCAGCGCGGCCAGCAGCAGCAGCAGGCCCTGGTGGCAGCCGTCGGTCACCCCGCCACGCGCCACCTCATCCAGCAGCAGCTGCGCGGCGGCCCGCCCAATGTCCTCCGCCACCACCAGCGGCTCGTCACCAGCAGCAAACCCAGACGCGTCTTTGCTGCCCTGCAGCACGCGGCGTGCCGCATCCGCACAAGAAGAAGACGCAGAGCAGATGCCAGCGGAATCGTCAGCCACCTCTCGGCGGTTCCAGTGACCACCCCATGAGCTTTGGCACTCCAAACCACTGAGGCCTGTCCTGCGAGAGCCAATCAAATGACACTGCCGGTAGCTCCCGCAAGAGCTGCCAACTGCAGGCACATGCGGCTGTCGCCACATGTCACCGTCTCGCAATCAACCAACGCACCGTTGTTGCTGCTGCCTCTGCGCTGATCAGGCAGCCGCTGGTGGTCTCTGCCACCAGTGTGATGCCGTAGCCTGGGCTGTTGCCTGCCGCTGGGCCTGCCGCTGCGTCTGTGAAGATGTACACATCAGCCAACAGCTGGTTGAGCACGCCACGCGCAGCATCCACCATGCGGTTGGCGTTCTGCGGAGGCACCTGCGCCACAGCAGCGGCAACAGCAGCGCGGCAACTGACGAGATCCCATGCAAGCACTTCACCAAACATGACGCCTGGCGGCAGCCTGCCGCTGCAACTAGCACCTGGGCTCACAAATAGTCAAGCCATGCGCACGTAACAGTGGTGAGGGCAGCGCAGTGCTGGCGATGCTGACAACTGCAGACACGCTCTGGCAACCAAGTGGCCGGAGCCACCAGGGGCCCAAGCTGCTGCTGCAGCAGCAGCCGGCACCCGCAGGCCATCCGCCCGGCCCCGCTCACCCTCATCGAGTACGCGATGCCTCGCACGCGCTTCACCATGCCTTCGTCGGTCATGGACACCAGCGGCAGCGCGCGCATCAGCGGCACGCGCAGCTGCACCTCGCCGCCGCCGCCGGGCCGCGCCCCGCGCCGCACCACCCGCAGCTCCAGCCCGCCCGCTGCCGCCTCGTCCAGGCCCGCTGCCCGGCGCAGCAGCGGCAGGCTGACGGTGCGCCAGGTGTCTATGCTGGGGTCCACGTGGTCGTTGGTGATGCCACGCAGCGTGATGGACAGCGGCTGCAGGCGAGCGGAGAGCGCAGGCACCGGCAGGGAGCGGGGAGGCCACTCAGCACAACACGCAGCCAAGTGCAGCGTGAAGTGTGCTCCTTTCAGAGGGCGTACGCAGGGTTGGTGCTGCGCTCATGCGTGTGTGGCATGAGCGTTACTGTATCGCAGCATGCAGGGCGGTGGGTGGTGCCTCCTGCATGCTGCTGCCATTCAGCACGTTGGCTCACACGTTCTGACATGTTTGAGCACTGCTGCAGCAAGCTGCTGCTGCTGCCGCTCACCCGCTTTGCAAAGAGTGCCAGCAGCACCAGCACCTCCAAGAAGTAGCCTATGCTGCGTGAGCTGCCGCAGTCGTGCACCAGCCCGCTGCCGCAGATGATGATGCCGGGCCGGTAGCGCAGCGACGTACCTGCACCAGGCAGCAGACGTTTGAATCAGGCAGCCGCAAGGGTGCTACGTACCCAAAAAGATGAGCCGAGCGCATGCAGAGTGAGAGTGGTGTGGCCAACAAGCGCCTTCCTCAGTTGCTTCATGAGGGTGCTCCTGTTGCTATGCAGGCACAACATCCGCACAGGTGTTGTGTGTATTTCCAATTATGTGGCGTCTGCGGTGAAGTCAGCTCTGACTTGCCACATATCTGCCGGGGTTTGGATGCTGGCTACTCACCAGTTTCATTAATTTCCACCAGGCATCCATTAGTGAGCTTCTCCATCAGACGCAGCAGGCTGGCCTCATAGTCCCTCAGGCCTGGTGACTGGTCCTGTGCGCGGATGTCATCTATTCGTATTGCCTTGCCACTCAAAGTGGAGAGTAGCAGCCGCTGCCTGAAGTGGCAGCAACCGGTGAAGCGCAGCATGCCCACTCTGGTAGGGTGCTGCTGCTGCTACTGCTGTTGCTGCTGCTGCTCCTGCCGCCCTTGATGCTGCTGCTGCTGCTGCTGCTGCTGTACTAGTTACAGAGTGCTAGTGATTTTGCTTAATTATCAAATCATTTGTTTGTAACATAATGTCCACCCAGCAGCTTCACGCTGCAGAGAAAGCGGCAGTCAAATTACAGCAGCGGCCAGCTTCAAGGGCAAATGGAAGCGACTTCAAGCGACAGCAGTAACAATTAATAGACTTGACGTTTGATGCGACAAGTTCAGCTTCCCAAATTCGTCGTCTACGGCAACAGTGACCTGGTGAAGGTCACGGGAGTCTGACACGCAACTGGTGCGGCTGCCGGTTCGACTGCATGAGAACCCTTCAATAGTGCCTAAAAATCCACCGTCAAACGCTTACCCTCATGCATGTCAAAACCCTTAGGACGATGAAACGGCCTGGCATAACAGTCAGTTGTAGGCAGGTGGGTTGTAGGAGGAGTATAGTTTCCCCGTAGACAGCCTTAGCATGCAAGTAGATGCCACGCAGGTTGTGATCATTGCTGTCTGTTGTTTGAATCAGCCTCCTCATTGCTCGACATTGGCTGACGCGAGAGCATCAACGTCAACTTACACAAGAGGGTTGCTGACACGCACGTATAGCAGCGAAAGAACTGCGAAGCTACTTGTTTCTTGAAAGGCGCAGCAGCAAGCAAGGTACGCGTAAGCTTGGTTCTTCCCCGGCCCCCCGGCCTTCTGGTCAGCTCCCCTCGAATGCGCTGGAATCATGCTGGTTGCATTGTGAACTCGGCCAGACAGCCCCTGGGTGGACTATTGCAGTATAGATTCCCCGGTTTGAGCTGCAGCAACCCTTGCGCTCGCAGCTGCAGTTCTGTTGCTGCGCTGGTGCGTGTGCTGGCTGGTGCTCGTGCAAGCTACGTTGCCCGGCGCCTCATACGTCGTACCCACGTTGCACAGGAAGTAAAAGTGGGAAGGGTTTTTGCAAGCACATCAACATACTCAACAACCCTGCTCGCGTTGCGTGGTCTGCTGTCCTGCAGATGCTCTCCCAACAGCAGCAGCGGCAGGCTGCTGCAGCAGGCAGCTTTGCAATGGAAAAGCCAAGCATTGGTAGCCTTTTTGTGCCGACACGCATGCAGCAGCCCAGGAGTGAGGCTTCAACAACTGCCAGGATTGCTCTGCCAGGCCTGCGACAGCCATCCTCCACAGTCGATGATCTGGGTCTGGTGATGGCACCGCAGTTTAACAAGCCAGCGGTGGCAGCTGGTAAGCCGTGTAGTCGGTGCAATGGCCTGCAGTGTTGTGATAGGCTAGGCTTGAAGCTGGTGCATGGTGCTTGTAGGAGTGCTGGTACTGCTGCATCCACGTACTGCAGCAGCTACTGGGTTGTGATTTGTCACTGCATGCATGCTACTATTGGAAGCTTTGGCTTACGGGAGCCTATTGAAGCCAGGTTGTCTGGTACCTGGCATGCATGTACACCGGGTTGTGCTGTGTAGCTTGTTATTGCCTGCATGCAGCAGCTCTACTGTTCATTCTTGCAGGAAACACGCAATGCATGTTGACAAATGTGTTCTTTGCTTCTTCCCTATGCTACTTGCCTGCAGCCCCTTCTACTGTAAAGCCCAAGCTGCGCCTGAGCTGGGCTGGCAGCGGCATCTATTTCTGGTGAGCTAGCCTGGCTGACTGGGTGCTGTGCTTGCCACTGCGAGCACTCTGTGTGCATGCATATGTGCATCCTTGTACATGAGGTGGCTTTTGCTGCAGTGTGTCAGCAAGGATTTCAGTTTGCTTCGGGCAGCATATGCATGCAACCTTGTGTCCGTACGCGACCTGCCCGTGGTTCAGCCCTCTCATGGTGAGCACGTGCACTGTTTGTTACGCTGTTGCCGTTGCTGCCCTCCGTTCCACAGGTGGCAGCTGGGTGCTGTGCAGTACCTCATGCAGCACTTCCAGCTATCCAAGGTACCAATGGTCGGCGCGTCAGGGGGTGGCCTGGCTGCGGTGCTGGCCGCGTGTGACGTCGACCCTCAGGAGGTGATGGAGTCGGCGTACCGGCTGTCAAAGCAGCACAACATCTGGGAGCGCCCGCTGGGCCTGATGGGCACGTGGGGCCATGCGATAGAGGAGTGGCTGGACGAGCTGCTGCCAGCTGATGCTGCGGAGCGCTGCAGGGACCAGGTGGGTAGCTGGGGCGTTCAGACGTGCTGGGCAGTGCATGTCGTGCAGTATGTTGCACAGCTGATGGGAAGGCTGTTTGAGAGCGTCTCCAGACGCCGGGGCTGCTCACAGTGCAGCCTGTTTCATGCAATCAGCAGTGCTGCTGCTTAGGTAGCCGCCACGCATGTGCTGGTGCTGTATCCTGCTCGTTCATCCTGACCCCTTCTCATGTCTCCTGCTCTTTTTGTTTGTCATCGCCTGCAGGTTGGCATTGTTGTGACGCAGCTGCCGTTCTGCAACCAGGTGTCCATCAGCGACTTCACAGACAAGCAGGACCTCATCAATGTGGCCATGGCCAGCGCGCATGTGCCGCTGTTCCTGGACTGGAAGATGTCACGGCCCTGCAGGGGCGTGCAGTGCGTCGATGGCTCCTTCCCTGACTTCTTCATCAACGACAACTGCGAGATGCTCAAGTGTGGCGGCAACGCTGTCATGTTTGACTACTTCCATGTGAGTGAAGCTGGGACTCTCCAGCCCCGCACGCAGCAGCTGTGCTGCTCTTGCAACAATGCAGCGTGTTCATCAGTGTCGGGCAACACATGCAAGGTTGCCAACTATGTCTGTGCGTGCTGCCTGTGTCATGGTGTGCAGGATGTCAACATTGTCCGCAATGGCCGCATGGACATGCTGGAGCTCAAGAAGTTCAGCGAGTTCAAGAAAATCATCCTGCTGGGCTACCGCTTTGCGCAGCGCCTGCACGAGCAGGGCGAGTTTGAGCGCTTTGACGTGCGCGGCGTCAGCAAGCTGCACATCTGAGGCGCCGCAGGGCGCAGCACGCGCCTGGGTGCTTTTGGAGTGTCGCGGGGCTTGCGCAGCTGCTGCTGCTGCTGGCTGTTGGGATGAGTGGTGGCCATGCATCCAAACTTGGATGTGGTGTGTGCCGTCTGCCGTCAAAGCTGGTTGCAGCAGCTGAACTCTCGTGTGGGTGCGACCTGCTGATGGGTTTCAGGAACTGTGGGCCTTGGACATTCATTGGTGTGTTGGCTGCGCAGAAGGGCTGCGTACGGGAAGGGGGGGGGGGGGTGGCGGTCAGCTAGCGGCTGTGATTGCAGTGCGTGCGTGCGTGCGCGCGCGCGCGCGCGCGTGCGGCGCTCATAGTTTGCAGTGAACAGCAATAGGATTGTTGACTGTTGTGGCACGGCTGGCCCGCGTTGAAATGCGCGTTTGTCAGCAGTGGCGGTGTTGTATACAACGGAGTATGGGATTGAAGAATGCATGTTTGCCACGACGCTGCACAGCTAGCATTTGTGTGGCTGGCGCTGCTGCTGCTGCTGTTCAGCACGCCTCGCCGCCCGCTTCCGCTGTATTCTGCACCATGGGGTCCTGGGGTCGGGCATGAACTGCTTACCTCTCTCTGCACCGCCGGGGTGGTGCGTTCGCGTCGCCAGCTGTGCAATGTTTGCCTGCGATATGGTGCCAGCACATTGCTGGTGTGCTGGACGCATCGCCTGTGCTTGATGCAGCCTTCTGGCCTGAATGTCGCGCAAGTGCATTGCTGCGCTGCTGCGGTGAGTTGCAAGATCTTTGATTGCACACGCTGTGCCCAAATTCTGTACAACAGCTCTCTGATGTGGTTGTGCATGCTTCCTGCACAAAAGCTCAGTCGGAGCCGCATTTCGCTCCATTCCTGCTCTAATCCTCTTAATGAAGCGCCCCCATGAGTAGCATGCAGTGGTTGGTGCGCATAGACAGCCAGAGCACTAGTGTTTTGTATGGTTTGTTTGATTAGAAGCAGCCATAAGGGATGAAGGACCTCCAAGCATGTGTGGTGGGATGGTCAGGGCAGTTCCCCTGGCATGTAGTTGCGCGTGCAGATAATGATTGCACGTACAGCATTTTACATGGTCATGCCTGACTTGTCCTTTTCCTTGGTCATGTCTGACATTCCATAATACCTTCGATTGCATATGACAGCTGTGCAGATGCCTGTGTTGGTCATGGTTGCGTTGACTGATTAATCAGTCAGTTTTGATCACGCTGTAACCAAGGTTTCAAACGCCTAAATATGCCAGTGGGGTAGCCTGTTGGCCGGGGCTCTCCTTCAAGGCATGCATACAGTGCTGTGTCCTTGCACACCAGCTAGTGTGCCACACTTGTGTGCAAGGAGTACTCCTTTCAGTGCAGGAATTGGCAGTAGGATGCAGATCTGGTCTAGACCACCGTGCCAATCCGTGCTTACCATCCAAAGGTTCGCAGGCAAGCAAGACGCGCCCCTTTTGTCACAAACTTACGCTGATATAGCACCATTGCTAAACATCATACTATGATAACAGGATGGCCGAAGTCACTTGACTAAACTATCAACAAGCAGCAGCCGCACGTGATCTGCACAGTGACAAGCAGCCAATGGTTTGTGATCGTGCCACGCAGACAGAACACCTACAATGTCACAACTGATGCATCAGTAACCGCTGCATAGCATGTTCATGGTTGAATTTTCAGTGACACAACAGTGTTTTACAGTCATTGGAGGCAGCCATTGACGCTTTTAAAGTAGACAATGACTACAGTGCCACTGCCAGCAGCCCAGCATACGGCATGGTTGCTGCAAGCAGCACTAAGCAGCCTGATTGGTTGAACCATTGCTTTGCCGGCTGGGCACCCTCACAACCTCCTCAACTCATTGCGGAACAATAACAGAAAAAAAAAAAAAAAAAAAAAAAAAAAAAAAAAAACAATAAACAGATACAAACAGGTGCCTGCTTCAGTGCTGCAGCTTGTCACACAGCGGCAAGCAGGGGCGAATTCACAAGTGGCCCTCCTGAAGGAAGCACTCATGGTGACGCCTCCCGCTACACCCTGTCGCAGCATGCTGCATGTGGGCGGCCTGTCAGCGCCTTGCCTGCGGGCTGTGGCCCTCCACCCACCTGCGCACATGCTGCATGATGGTGGCGCGTGCCTCAGTCAGCGCTGCACTGTCGTCAGGCCGCGCATACATGAGGTCCGAGTGGTGGGCGCCATCCGGTATGCGCACAGCCACCACGCTGTCTGACACATCGGCCATCACACCAAACGCCGACCAAGGGTCATAGAGGCCGTTGCTCAACACAATGTTGGTAGTACCTCTGCAGCAGCAGCAACAGTGTGTTGACGCTGATGGCCCGCTGCGGGAGCACAATGTTGTAGCGGAACCGTCTACGTGATCTTCGCGCAGCCCTTACTGTACCTGCCCATGCCTGCACAGCACGCAGCTGCAGCTTCGAGAATGCACCTGCAACGGTTGGCAACTGCCCTTTTCGGGCCCCCAAAGTGCCTCAGGCGGCTGACCCTGTCGGCAAGCCAGCCCCTTTCGCAGCTCACCGCCAATCTGTGCCGCCGTGCTGCACCAGGCTGTGGTACTTGGCGGGGGTGACGCCCCAAGCCTGCCTGCAGTGCGCCACCACGCCCTGCCAGTCAAACGAGCCCTGGTCCCAGAACATGGAGCCAGGCCCAGCAGGGAAGTACGGCAGCTCCTGACCCAGGAACTCGGTGCAGACCTGGTAGTCCCAGGGACCTGAAGTTGGAATTGCAGTGTGTGCACGGGAAAGAGGTAATGGGGTTGGTGAGCAGCAACCATATGTAGCAGGGTTATGTTGCGTTGTGCTCGACGTGACCACCGCTTGGCTACATGTGTGTTGCTTAGGAAAGGTTTCGCATTTTGGAGCAGCGGTTGAGCGGCTTTGGACCAAAAAAGCAGAGCAGCACTGCACAGCCGCACAACAGCAGTTTTCAACTGATAGGTGATTGACTGTAGTTGGGTGGATTTCCAGCCCGTGGGGATGCAGTGGGCATGGCCCACCTATGGTTGCCGCGCCCGGCCCTGCCATGTCCAGCGTGAAGCATGTTGCGCCGCCCGTCACATTGTACATCAGCGCAGCAGCCTTGCGCAGCCTGGCCAGCAGCGCCAACTTCTCAGACCCTGCACCACCCGGATCACCATGTTGCAATACAGAGGAGCTCCGGTCACCAACAGCTGCATGGCCCTGCTGGTCAACCTGCCCGTGCCGCAACAGACGCCTGCTGGTAGCCACACGTCCTGCTGCTGCTGCTGCAGCTGCTGTTACTGCTCTTGCTGTTGCTGCTGGTGGTGCTGCAGTATGGTGTGCTGCTGATGGTGCGGGCGTGGTGGTCATCTCCTGGCAGGCGGCGCGCATGGGCCATGCTGGCAGCTTGCCCCCAGCAGCCCTGTCATGTAGTCACTTGCAAAGTGGTAGTTGCCCATGGCATAGGCATCAAAGGCAGACTGGCAGCAGCAGCAGCAGCGGCAATGACAGCGATGCAGTGTCTGCAGCAGTGGTGGTGGTTGACAAATGATGCACATGTTCAGTTGCTGTATTTTAATGATCACAACAGGGCTGGCAGCCTTGACATACATACCAGCGCTTGCCACTCACTGCAATGAACTGCCCGGCTGTTGTGTGGTGTCCCCAGCACAGCTTGACACTCCCTGCTGAATCTCAGCAATGGCAGTGGCGGCGCCCCTCACCTGCACCCAGTACGCCAGGTCTGTCACCTGCTGCTGCCCTGCCAGGGGGTCACACAGCAAGAACGCCAGCTGCAGCTGCTGCCGGCCAGCCTCCGTTGACCCCAGCTCGAAGAGCAGCTGGAAAGCCTCACGCACATTGTCTGCACAGTCTGGTGCGGCTCCAGCCTCAGCAGTGGCATCACGTGTGACAATCTGGCAGCAGCAGCAACAGCAGCGTTGGTGGCTGGGGCAACAACACGAACAATCACGGCTGCTAGGGACTTACCAGGCGGCAGTGTTCATCAGATGCAGGTACTGCTGAGGCAGGGCATGGTGGCGCCACTACTGACTGTGCTGGCGCGAAGGGGCATGGCTGAAGCAGGCAGTACAGGCTGGTGCAAGCATGCTGCTACCTATCCACCGCTTGCGGCACATGCCGTGATTGCTCAAGCCACCTAAAAGAACTGAGCCTAACCTGCCAGAATGCGCTGGGGTCAAAACCCTCCACTCCAGGGAACTGCCCCACTGGCGCTGATGCTGCAACAGCCCCCGCAATGATGTGAGGGTAGGAGCGCCGCATCCAGGCAGCCAGCATGCCACCATACGAGCCACCAAAGGCAACCACGGCACTGCAGCAGGTTGTGCGTTGGCAGGCAGTAGCCAGCACCCTTGGACAGTGCATGCATGCGAGTGGATGACACCACACGCTGCACCGCGAGTAGGCTGGCACGCATCAGCAGCAAAAGAGCAGCCCTCAGCAACACAGACTCCTCTGAGGGTTAGCTGACAGGTACAAGCGTGCGGTGCTGTTGGCTGAGGTGACTGCAGCATGCCCATGGCAATGCATGGCAGCTGCAAGATGGCAGCATGAGTGGCTTCACACGCCGCACCTGTCTGCTGCGCCCCAAGCATGTGTCAGGTTGTGCAGCAGTGTGGCGTAGTCGGCCATGGCCTGCTCAGCTGTGAGGAAGCTGGGGTCCACACGCCAGCTGTGGTCACCAAAAGGCTGCGTCTGGCCATAGTAGCGGTGCTGCACACCGCACACATGCAGCAGCAGACCAAGCAGGATTTCAGTCCCTGCAGTTTCATCGCACTTACCAGGGCACCCTGTGCAGAGCTGGTCCTGCAGGTGCTGGCTCTGCGGGTCACACAAACATGTAAACCACCAGCACAGTTGCATGCTGAGGTGGCATGCACAGCCGCACAGCAGGGCAGGGTGGGCGCCACGTGCTGTGAACGCAACACCGCCCACCTCGGCAAACAAGATCAACGCGTTGAGAGCCTGTGCATTCTCAAACATAAGCCCTGTGTTGTTCATGTACCCCTCAAGTGCGCCCTCATTGCCAGCTGCGCACAACATACAACAGGTGTTGTGTCAGCAGTACCGCAACTGCTGTGCTGGCCGCAAGCTGAGCTGAGCTGAGCACAGCACTTGCTGACCAGCAGGTTGCAAACGGCACATGCAGGTGGTCGTAGGCGGCCCCCAACATACCGTAGAAAAAGATCGGGCCCTTCGGATCCGTTTGTTGCCAATGCGCATCACATACATAGTACCTCTGCTGAAAGGTGGGTTGCTGCCCATCGTCAGTGCGCTTCCAGTGGAAGTGATCCAGTGTCTGCGTATACCACTTTCCTGACAGTCCGCTGGTATCGGCTTTGAAGCCACTGGCCAGCACAGCAACACGGAAAGCAGCACGGACAGGGGAACGTGGCAGGACATCTTCTTGATGCGCGTGGGAACGTCGGGGACACGTACTAGATTTGGCTTCTATGTTGCATGCTGGAGTTTGTCGGGTGTTCAGCGTAGGGCGCGGCAACTTGACAACAACCAGCGCAATTCAAGTGACTGCCCTTGCTCCAGTGTTTCAGGGTTTGTACAGCCTGTGTTACGTTAAAATCGTAACGGTGTGGAGGGTTGCAAAAAGCACACGTGGCAAAGCACAACGCAGCAAATGCATCACACGCTGGGCTGGAATAAGCACCCGCCACCATGATACCATGGCTGAATAGCATCATAGATGTGTATGATCTGCTTCTCCTTGCTGGTTGAGAGCAATGTCTGCAAACAGGAGCACCTGCTCCACCACGACAGCTCAAAAACGCCGCAAGGAACACGGTGGCAGTAACCTCAAACAGCTTACAACTACCCTGCTTAGACTCTGAAGCAGCACTGTACTGCTAGCGCTGGTGGTGTACTCCTGCTGCAGACAGCCGTGATGTCCAGAATATGCCTCCGACATGTAGAAACCTTAGTGCCCAAACATTTGTAGCACGCCAAGATGATGCGTTGAGGCTGGGTAGGGGGGCAAAAAAGCCCTGCATCATGTGTAATCAGCAGATGTGTTGCCGCCAGCAGTGTCAACCCGAGTGAGTGACACACTGTTGCTGCTGCCCATGAGCAGCTGTGCTGCTAAGCTGGTCGTGCAGACCATGCTATAATTCTGCAGTGCATCTCTGGAGATGTAGTCAACTGGCCCAGGAGCCAGGTGCAAGTGCATGAGCCGAGGGTTGACTACTAGTACTGGGGTTGATGTGCACACGTCAGGTGCGCAGCTGCGCATGCGCATCAATATCAATCCCTGCTGCTGCTGCTGCTGCTGCTGCTGCTGCTGCTGCTGATCTGCCTTACAGAATGGCTTAGCCATGACACAAAGGCCATGTACAATGATGCAGCCTGCACCTGCTCCCAACGACGATGTTCAGCGCCATGCTGCTCAGCTAACAGCGCACATCGCATGTATACACGCCGCACAATGTCCCGTTGTCACCCAGCCCTCAACCTTTCACAAATCTGACCATCCCCTCATACATCAATCAATCACAGAATTAGATCTGACCATCCCCTCTTACGTGAATGACGATAATACTTTACAAAGCCCCTGTGACGCATCCAGGCAAGCATGTCCTCAGCATAACACAGTTGTTCTGTGCTGCTGATTAGCACAGCACATGAGGCTTTCTGCAAAGCTGCAGGCACACATGGACAGTGCATGGTATTCAAGCGTAATGATCAAGGTGGTGAGGTACACCTTCATCATCATCATCATATTACCCATTCAAGCCATAGCATCAGCGCCATCGGCCCCGCGCCCCACCGGGGCGGAAAGAGGAGGGAGCACTGCTCCAGAATGTTTGCATGCATTGCGCACATCCCAAGACTTGACAAGAAAAGCAGCAATACACGGTGACACCATCCGACATCTTCCAGAACTGCCCCAAACATCATCAGATACAAAACGCAACACCTTGATTGACGAATCAGCGATGGACAAAACGCTGCGCAACTTTTCAGCGCAACCAGGCAGGGATCTGATCTCAGCAAACATACTATCCCTCTGAGCAGAAGTAGCAGGGCAATCAAACATGAAGTGTGACAAAGACTCAACTTCTGCACCACAACAAGGACATCCTGAAGTGGAGTCAGCTCTGCGACCCCCAAACTGACTAGTACGCTCATGTACACACAGACAACCCATACGAACACGCAAAAGCAATTCAATACCACGTGGAATTGCCACTGAACGCAAGTACGGCCTAGGCCTCCTGAAACCCATAGCATCAACATGAGTGGGATGCACATGAGCCACATACCGACATACATTCAACCCATGAACCCTGAGCTGGTGGCTGCAGCATGGCAGCAGCTGCTGCATGTTGGTGTGGCGGCTGCTTCTCAGCGAGTGTATGGCGTCACTGTACATGCTCAGCAGCGTCGCTTGCATGCACTAGTCACCACTCCTGATGCAGTACTGCTGGTGTGGCGGGGCACTGCAGGTTGGCAGCCGCCCTGCAAGTTGCTGCTGCTGGGCGTAGGTTGCCGCCTGTAAATATGGCACACCCCAGCAGCGCCAGAGTACAGGTTTGTTGATACGCAACCCAAAGAGTGGCAATTTGCACTTGGTGAGCTTGGTGTGCGACATGCTGCAAGCCCCATGCACAGACCAAAGCACGGCATCCGCACGGCATGACGCAACATTGCTATATATTTGATTGAAAACATCATCTGTGGAGCGCAGTTCGTTCTGCGCTGGCAAAACGTGCTGGCCGTTTATGGCACATACCGGTAGAAACCGCAGGCCATACAAGCGTGCATGGCTGCATGCTCTGTGACTGTTTGTTAATCACGAAAATTTAAATAAATGCGCGACTAACGGTAGGAGCAGCAACCTTCAAGGATGCGCCGCAAGTGTGCCGTGCCAGGCGGTTACTGTAGTACAGTAACTGTACATGTTGAACTTCTGCGGCTTGGTGGTTACTGTTTGACTTCTGCGGTCAGCCATCCGGGATGATTGGAAACGCTTGAACTGGGTATTTGCACATTACCTATAGGTACCTGCGTGCGTTCCGCAGCCCAGGCGTCTCCCTGTGCATGGGTGTCGATGAAGCACTCGCCTGCAGCACGACAAAGTGCCGCAGCTGTTACCACGAGACAGCAGCACACATATCGTACACCTTATTCATGCCTCAAAGCATTGATGTTGAGTCTTGCAATGGCAGCGATGCAGAGTCGCTCCTTGAACAACAGCAATGGTGGCTTGCTGCAATCTTGCTGCTGGCTGCTGCTGCTGCTTGCTGTTGCTGCTGCAGACAGCCGTGATGTCCAAGATATGCCTCCGGCTTGTTGTCTACAACTCAGTGCCCAAACCTTTGTAGCACGCCAAGATGATGCGTTGGGGCTGGGTAGCTGGCGCAAAGAAGCCCTGCATAGTGTGTAATCAGCAGATGTGTTGCCGCCAGCAGTGCCAACTCGAGTGTGTGACACACTACATTACAGATTTGTTGATACGCAACCCAATGAGTGGCAGTTTGCACTTGGTGAGCTTGGTGTGCGACATGCTGCAAGCCCCATGCACAGACCAAAGCACGGCATCCGCACGGCATGACGCACATTGCTATATATTTGATTGAAAACATCATCTGTGGAGCGCAGTTCGTTCTGCGCTGGCAAAACGTGCTGGCCGTTTTGGCACATACCGGTAGAAACCGCAGGCCATACAAGCGTGCATGGCTGCATGCTCTGTGACTGTTTGTTAATCGAAAATTTTTACATAAATATGCCGACTAACGGTAGGAGCAGCAACCTTCAAGGATGCGCCGCAAGTGCGCCGTGCCAGGCGGTTACTGTTTGACTTCTGCGGCTTGGTGGTTACTGTCTGACTTCTGCGGTCAGCCAACCGGGATGATTGGAAACGCTTGAAATGGGTATTTGCAACCATTGGTAAAGGTGGTATCTGCGTGCGGTCCGCAGCCCAGGCGTCTCCCTGTGCATGGGTGTCGATGAAGCACTCGCCTGCAGCACGACAAAGTGCCGCAGCTGTTACCACGTGACAGCAGCACACATATCGTACACCTTATTCATGCCTCAAAGCATTGATGTTGAGTTTGCAATGGCAGCGATGCAGAGTCGCTCCTTGAACAACAGCAATGTGGCTTGCTGCAATCTTGCTGCTGCTGCTGCTGCTGGCTGCTTGCTGCTGCTGGCTGCTGGCTGCTCGCTGCTGCTGCTGCTGCTGCTGCAGAAAGCCGTGATGTCCAGGATATGCCTCCGGCTTGTTGTCTACAACTCAGTGCCCAAACATTTGAAGCACGCCAAGATGATGCGTTGGGGCTGGGTAACCGAGAGATATGTAGCTGGCGCAAAGAAGCCCTGCATAGTGTATAATCAGCAGATGTGTTGCCGCCAGCAGTGTCAACTCGAGCGAGTGACACACTACATTACAGATTTGTTGATACGCAACCCAATGAGTGGCAGTTTGCACTTGGTGAGCTTGGTGTGCGACATGCTGCAAACCCCATGCACAGACCAAAGCTGGCACCTGCAAGGCATGACGCGACATTGCTGTATATTTGATTGAAAACATCATCTGTGGAGCGCAGTTCGTTCTGCGCTGGCAAAGCATGCTGGCCGATTCTGGCACATACCGGTAGAAACCGCAGGCCATACAAGCGTGCATGGCTGCATGCTCTGTGACTGTTTGTTAATCACGAAATTGAAATAAATGCGCGACTGATGGTAGGAGCAGCAACCTTCAAGGATGCGCCGCAAGTGCGCCGTGCCAGGCGGTTACTGGTTGACTTCTGCGGCTTGGTGGTTACTGTTTGACTTCTGCGGTCAGCCATCCGGGATGATTGGAAACGCTTGAAATGGGTATTTGCACATTACCTATTGGTATCTGCGTGCGTTCCGCAGCCCAGGCGTCTCCCTGTGCATGGGTGTCGATGAAGCACTCGCCTGCAGCACGACAAAGTGCCGCAGCGGTTACCACGAGACAGCAGCACACATATCGTACACCTTATTCATGCCTCAAGCATTGATGTTGAGTCTTGCAATGGCAGCGATGCAGAGTCGCTCCTTGAACAACAGCAATTGTGGCTTGCTGCAATCTTGCTGCTGCTGCTGCTGCTGCTGCTGCTGCTGCTGCTGTCGCTGCTGTGCTGCTGCTGCTGCTGCTGCTGCTGCTGCTGCTGCTGCTGTTGCTGCTGCAGAAAGCCGTGATGTCCAGGATATGCCTCCGGCTTGTTGTCTACAACTCAGTGCCCAAACATTTGTAGCACGCCAAGATGATGCGTTGGGGCTGGGTATCCGAGATGATATGTAGCTGGCGCAAAGAAGCCCTGCATAGTGTGTAATCAGCAGATGTGTTGCCGCCAGCAGCGCCAACTCGAGTGAGTGACACACTACATTACAGATTTGTTGATATGCAACCCAATGAGTGGCAGTTTGCACTTGGTGAGCTTGGTGTGCGACATGTTGCAAACCCCATGCACAGACCAGAAGCACGGCATCTGCACGGCATGACGCGACATTGCTGTATGTTTGATTGAAAACATCATCTGTGGAGCGCAGTTCGTTCTGCGCTGGCAAAACGTGCTGGCCGTTTATGGCACATACCGGTAGAAACCGCAGGCCATACAAGCGTGCATGGCTGCATGCTCTGTGACTGTTTGTTAATCACGAAAATTTACATGAATGCGCGACTAACGGTAGGAGCAGCAACCTTCAAGGATGCGCCGCAAGTGCGCCGTGCCAGGCGGTTACTGTTTGACTTCTGCGGCTTGGTGGTTACTGTTTGACTTCTGCGGTCAGCCATCCGGGATGATTGGAAATGCTTGAACTGGGTATTTGCATATTACCTATAGGTACCTGCGTGCGTTCCGCAGCCCAAACGTCTCCATGTGCATGGGTGTCGATGAAGCACTCGCCTGCAGCACGACAAAGTGCCGCAGCTGTTACCACGAGACAGCAGCACACATATCGTACACCTTATTCATGCCTTAAAGCACTGATGTTGAGTCTTGCGATGGCAGCGATGCAGAGTCGCTCCTTGAACAACAGCAATGGTGGCTTGCTGCAATCTTGCTGCTGCTGCTGCTGCTGCTGCTGCTGTTGCTGCTGCAGACAGCCGTGATGTCCAAGATATGCCTCCGGCTTGTTGTCTAAAACTCAGTGCCCAAACCTTTGTAGCACGCCAAGATGATGCGTTGGGGCTGGGTAGCTGGCGCAAAGAAGCCCTGCATATATACAAATCTGTAATGTAGTGTGTCACTCACTCGAGTTGGCACTGCTGGCAGCAACACATCTGCTGATTACACACTATATAGTGTGTAATCATCAGATGTGTTGCTGCCAGCAGTGCCAACTCGAGTATAGTGTGTAATCAGCAGATGTGTTGCTGCCAGCAGTGCCAACTCGAGTGAGTGACACACTACATTACAGATTTGTTGATACGCAACCCAATGAGTGGCAGTTTGCACTTGGTGAGCTTGGTGTGCGACATGCTGCAAACCCCATGCACAGACCAAAGCACGGCATCTGCACGGCATGACGCGACATTGCTGTAAAGTTGATTGAAAACATCATCTGTGGAGCGCAGTTCGTTCTGCGCTAGCAAAACATACTGGCCGTTTCTGGCACATACTGGTACAAACCGCAGGCCATACAAGCGTGCATGGCTGCATGCTCTGTGACTGTTTGTTAATCGCAAAATTTTTACATAAATGCGCGACTAACGGTAGGAGCAGCAACCTTCAAGGATGCGCCGCAAGTGCGCCGTGCCAGGCGGTTACTGTTTGACTTCTGCGGCTTGGTGGTTACTGTCTGACTTCTGCGGTCAGCCATCCGGGATGATTGGAAACGCTTGAAATGGGTATTTGCACACCCATTTGGTAAAAGGTGGTATCTGCGTGCGTTCCGCAGCCCAGGCGTCTCCCTGTGCATGGGTGTCGATGAAGCACTCGCCTGCAGCACGACAAAGTGCCGCAGCTGTTACCACGTGACAGCAGCACACATATCGTACACCTTATTCATGCCTCAAAGCATTGATGTTGAGTTGCAATGGCAGCGATGCAGAGTCGCTCCTTGAACAACAGCAATTGTGGCTTGCTGCAATCTTGCTGCTGCTGCTTGCTGCTGCTGCTGCTGTCGCTGCTGCTGCTGCTGCTGCTGCTGCTGCTGCTGCTGTTGCTGCTGCAGACAGCCGTGATGTCCAGGATATGCCTCCGGCTTGTTGTCTAAAACTCAGTGCCCAAACATTTGAAGCACGCCAAGATGATGCGTTAGGGCTGGGTATACCGAGATGATATGTAGCTGGCGCAAAGAAGCCCTGCATAGTGTGTAATCAGCAGATGTGTTGCCGCCAGCAGTGTCAACTCGAGTGAGTGACACACTACATTACAGATTTGTTGATACGCAACCCAATGAGTGGCAGTTTGCACTTGGTGAGCTTGGTGTGCGACATGCTGCAAACCCCATGCACAGACCAAAGCTTGGCACCTGCAAGGCATGACGCGACATTGCTGTATAGTTGATTGAAAACATCATCTGTGGAGCGCAGTTCGTTCTGCGCTGGCAAAACATGCTGGCCGTTTCTGGCACATACCGGTAGAAACCGCAGGCCATACAAGCGTGCATGGCTGCATGCTCTGTGACTGTTTGTTAATCACGAAAATTTACATAAATGCGCGACTGATGGTAGGAGCAGCAACCTTCAAGGATGCGCCGCAAGTGCGCCGTGCCAGGCGGTTACTGGTTGACTTCTGCGGCTTGGTGGTTACTGTTTGACTTCTGCGGTCAGCCATCCGGGATGATTGGAAACGCTTGAAATGGGTATTTGCACATTACCTATTGGTATCTGCGTGCGTTCCGCAGCCCAAACGTCTCCATGTGCATGGGTGTCGATGAAGCACTCGCCTGCAGCACGACAAAGTGCCGCAGCTGTTACCACGAGACAAGACAGCAGCACACATATCGTACACCTGAATCATGCCTCAAAGCATTGATGTTGAGTCTTGCAATGGCAGCGATGCAGAGTCGCTCCTTGAGCAACAACACTGAGGGCTTGCTGCAATCTTGCTGCTGCTGCTGCTGCTGCTGCTGCTGCTTCTGCTGCTGCTGTGCTGCTGCTGCTGCTGCTGCTGCTGCTGCTGCTGCTGCTGCTGCTGCTGCTGCTGCTGCTGCTGCTGCAGACAGCCGTGATGTCCAGGATATGCCTCCGGCTTGTTGTCTACAACTCAGTGCCCAAACATTTGTAGCACGCCAAGATGATGCGTTGGGGCTGGGTAGCTGGCGCAAAGAAGCCCTGCATAGTGTGTAATCAGCAGATGTGTTGCCGCCAGCAGCGCCAACTCGAGTGAGTGACACACTACATTACAGATTTGTTGATATGCAACCCAATGAGTGGCAGTTTGCACTTGGTGAGCTTGGTGTGCGACATGTTGCAAACCCCATGCACAGACCAGAAGCACGGCATCTGCACGGCATGACGCGACATTGCTGTATGTTTGATTGAAAACATCATCTGTGGAGCGCAGTTCGTTCTGCGCTGGCAAAACGTGCTGGCCGTTTCTGGCACATACCGGTAGAAACCGCAGGCCATACAAGCGTGCATGGCTGCATGCTCTGTGACTGTTTGTTAATCACGAAAATTGAAATAAATGCGCGACTAACGGTAGGAGCAGCAACCTTCAAGGATGCGCCGCAAGTGCGCCGTGCCAGGCGGTTACTGGTTGACTTCTGCGGCTTGGTGGTTACTGTTTGACTTCTGCGGTCAGCCATCCGGAATGATTGGAAACGCTTGAAATGGGTATTTGCACATTACCTATTGGTATCTGCGTGCGTTCCGCAGCCCAGGAGTCTCCCTGTGCATGGGTGTCGATGAAGCACTCGCCTGCAGCACGACAAAGTGCCGCAGCTGTTACCACGTGACAGCAGCACACATATCGTACACCTTATTCATGCCTCAAAGCATTGATGTTGAGTTGCAATGGCAGCGATGCAGAGTCGCTCCTTGAACAACAGCAATTGTGGCTTGCTGCAATCTTGCTGCTGCTGCTGCTGCTGCTGCTGCTGCTGCTGCTGCTGCTGCTGCTGCTGCTGCTGCTGCTGCTGCTGCTGCTGCTGCTGCTGTTGCTGCTGCAGACAGCCGTGATGTCCAGGATATGCCTCCGGCTTGTTGTCTAAAACTCAGTGCCCAAACATTTGAAGCACGCCAAGATGATGCTTTAGGGCTGGGTATACCGAGATGATATGTAGCTGGCGCAAAGAAGCCCTGCATAGTGTGTAATCAGCAGATGTGTTGCCGCCAGCAGTGTCAACTCGAGTGAGTGACACACTACATTACAGATTTGTTGATACGCAACCCAATGAGTGGCAGTTTGCACTTGGTGAGCTTGGTGTGCGACATGCTGCAAACCCCATGCACAGACCAAAGCTTGGCACCTGCAAGGCATGACGCGACATTGCTGTATATTTGATTGAAAACATCATCTGTGGAGCGCAGTTCGTTCTGCGCTGGCAAAACATGCTGGCCGTTTCTGGCACATACCGGTAGAAACCGCAGGCCATACAAGCGTGCATGGCTGCATGCTCTGTGACTGTTTGTTAATCACGAAAATTTACATAAATGCGCGACTGATGGCAGGAGCAGCAACCTTCAAGGATGCGCCGCAAGTGCGCCGTGCCAGGCGGTTACTGGTTGACTTCTGCGGCTTGGTGGTTACTGTTTGACTTCTGCGGTCAGCCATCCGGGATGATTGGAAACGCTTGAAATGGGTATTTGCACATTACCTATTGGTATCTGCATGCGTTCCGCAGCCCAAACGTCTCCATGTGCATGGGTGTCGATGAAGCACTCGCCTGCAGCACGACAAAGTGCCGCAGCTGTTACCACGAGACAAGACAGCAGCACACATATCGTACACCTTATTCATGCCTCAAAGCATTGATGTTGAGTCTTGCAATGGCAGCGATGCAGAGTCGCTCCTTGAGCAACAGCACTGAGGGCTTGCTGCAATCTTGCTGCTGCTGCTGCTGCTGCTGCTGCTGCTGCTATGCTGCTGCTGCTGCTGCTGCTGCTGCTGCTGCTGCTGCTGCTGCTGCTGCTGCTGCTGCTGCTGCTGCTGCTGCTGCTGCTGCTGCTGTTGCTGCTGCTGCTGCTGCTGCTGCAGACAGCCGTGATGTCCAGGATATGCCGCCGGCTTGTTGTCTACAACTTAGTGCCCAAACATTTGTAGCACGCCAAGATGATGCGTTGGGGCTGGGTAGCTGGCGCAAAGAAACCCTGCATAGTGTGTAATCAGCAGATGTGTTGCCGCGAGCAGCGCCAACTCGAGTGAGTGACACACTACATTATAGATTTGTTGATACGCAACCCAATGAGTGGCAGTTTGCACTTGGTGAGCTTGGTGTGCGACATGCTGCAAACCCCATGCACAGACCCAAAGCACGGCATCTGCACGGCATGACGCGACATTGCTGTATAGTTGATTGAAAACATCATCTGTGGAGCGCAGTTCGTTTTGCGCTGGCAAAACATGCTGGCCATTTCTGGCACATACCGGTAGAAACCGCAGGCCATACAAGCGTGCATGGCTGCATGCTCTGTGACTGTTTGTTTATCGTGAAATTTTACAAAAATACGCGACTAACGGTAGGAGCAGCAACCTTCAAGGATGCGCCGCAAGTGCGCCGTGCCAGGCGGTTACTGTTTGACTTCTGCGGCTTGGTGGTTACTGTTTGACTTCTGCGGTCAGCCATCCGGGATGATTGGAAACGCTTGAAATGGGTATTTGCACATTACCTATTGGTATCTGCGTGCGTTCCGCAGCCCAGGCGTCTCCCTGTGCATGGGTGTCGATGAAGCACTCGCCTGCAGCACGACAAAGTGCCGCAGCTGTTACCACGAGACAGCAGCACACATATCGTACACCTGAATCATGCCTCAAAGCATTGATGTTGAGTCTTGCAATGGCAGCGATGCAGAGTCGCTCCTTGAGCAACAGCACTAAGGGCTTGCTGCAATCTTTCTGCTGCTGCTGCTGCTGCTGCTGCTGCTGCTGCTGCTGCTGCTGCTGCTGTTGCTGCTGCTGCAGACAGCCGTGATGTCCAGGATATGCCTCCAGCTTGTTGTCTACAACTCAGTGCCCAAACATTTGTAGCACGCCAAGATGATGCGTTGGGGCTGGGTAGCTGGCGCCAAGAAGCCCTGCATAGGGTGTAATCAGCAGATGTGTTGCCGCCAGCAGTGCCAACTCGAGTGAGTGACACACTACATTACAGATTTGTTGATACGCAACCCAATGAGTGGCAGTTTGCACTTGGTGAGCTTGGTGTGCGACATGCTGCAAACCCCATGCACAGACCAAAGCACGGCATCTGCACGGCATGACGCGACATTGCTGTATAGTTGAATGAAACCATCATCTGTGGAGCGCAGTTCGTTCTGCGCTGGCAAAACGTGCTGGCCGATTCTGGCACATACCGGTAGAAACCGCAGGCCATACAAGCGTGCATGGCTGCATGCTCAGTGACTGTTTATTTATCACGAAAATTTACATGAATGCGCGACTAACGGTAGGAGCAGCAACCTTCAAGGATGCGCCGCAAGTGCGCCGTGCCAGGCGGTTACTGTTTGACTTCTGCGGCTTGGTGGTTACTGTTTGACTTCTGCGGTCAGCCATCCGGGATGATTGGAAACGCTTGAAATGGGTATTTGCACATTACCTATTGGTATCTGCGTGCGTTCCGCAGCCCAGGCGTCTCCCTGTGCATGGGTGTCGATGAAGCACTCGCCTGCAGCACGACAAAGTGCCGCAGCTGTTACCACGAGACAGCAGCACACATATCGTACACCTTATTCATGCCTCAAAGCATTGATGTTGAGTCTTGCAATGGCAGCGATGCAGAGTCGCTCCTTGAACAACAGCAATGGTGGCTTGCTGCAATCTTGCTGCTGCTGCTGCTGCTGCTGCTGCTGCTGCTGCCTCTGCTGCTGCTGCTGCTGCTGCTGTTGCTGCTGCAGACAGCCGTGATGTCCAGGATATGCCGCCGGCTTGTTGTCTAAAACTCAGTGCTCAAACATTTGTAGCACGCCAAGACGATGCGTTGGGGCTGGGTAGCTGGCGCAAAGAAGCCCTGCATAGTGTGTAATCATCAGCAGATGTGTTGCCGCCAGCAGTGCCAACTCGAGTGAGTGACACACTACATTACAGATTTGTTGATACGCAACCCAATGAGTGGCAGTTTGCACTTGGTGAGCTTGGTGTGCGACATGCTGCAAACCCCATGCACAGACCAAAGCACGGCATCTGCACGGCATGACGCGACATTGCTGTATGTTTGATTGAAAACATCATCTGTGGAGCGCAGTTCGTTCTGCGCTGGCAAAACGTGCTGGCCGTTTATGGCACATACCGGTAGAAACCGCAGGCCATACAAGCGTGCATGGCTGCATGCTCTGTGACTGTTTGTTTATCATGAAAATTTAAATAATTGCGCGACTAACGGTAGGAGCAGCAACCTTCAAGGATGCGCCGCAAGTGCGCCGTGCCAGGCGGTTACTGTTTGACTTCTGCGGCTTGGTGGTTACTGTTTGACTTCTGCGGTCAGCCATCCGGGATGATTGGAAACGCTTGAAATGGGTATTTGCACATTACCTATTGGTATCTGCGTGCGTTCCGCAGCCCAGGCGTCTCCCTGTGCATGGGTGTCGATGAAGCACTCGCCTGCAGCACGACAAAGTGCCGCAGCTGTTACCACGAGACAGCAGCACACATATCGTACACATTATTCATGCCTCAAAGCATTGATGTTGAGTCTTGCAATGGCAGCGATGCAGAGTCGCTCCTTGAACAACAGCAATGGTGGCTTGCTGCAATCTTGCTGCTGCTGCTGCTGCTGCTGCTGCTGCTGCTGCTGCTGCTGCTGCTGCTGCTGCTGTTGCTGCTGCTGCAGACAGCCGTGATGTCCAGGATATGCCTCCGGCTTGTTGTCTACAACTCAGTGCCCAAACATTTGTAGCACGCCAAGATGATGCGTTGGGGCTGGGTAGCTGGCGGAAGAAGCCCTGCATAGGGTGTAATCAGCAGATGTGTTGCCGCCAGCAGTGCCAACTCGAGTGAGTGACACACTACATTACAGATTTGTTGATACGCAACCCAATGAGTGGCAGTTTGCACTTGGTGAGCTTGGTGTGCGACATGCTGCAAACCCCATGCACAGACCAAAGCACGGCATCTGCACGGCATGACGCGACATTGCTGTATGTTTGATTGAAAACATCATCTGTGGAGTGCAGTTCGTTCTGCGCTTGCAAAATATGCTGGCCGTTTCTGGCACATACCGGTAGAAACCGCAGGCCATACAAGCGTGCATGGCTGCATGCTCTGTGACTGTTTGTTAAACGCGAAAATTTACATAAATATGCGACTGACGGCAGGAGCAGCAACCTTCAAGGATGCGCCGCAAGTGCGCCGTGCCAGGCGGTTACTGGTTGACTTCTGCGGCTTGGTGGTTACTGTTTGACTTCTGCGGTCAGCCATCCGGGATGATTGGAAACGCTTGAAATGGGTATTTGCACATTACCTATTGGTATCTGCATGCGTTCCGCAGCCCAAACGTCTCCATGTGCATGGGTGTCGATGAAGCACTCGCCTGCAGCACGACAAAGTGCCGCAGCTGTTACCACGAGACAAGACAGCAGCACACATATCGTACACCTTATTCATGCCTCAAAGCATTGATGTTGAGTCTTGCAATGGCAGCGATGCAGAGTCGCTCCTTGAGCAACAGCACTGGTGGCTTGATGCAATCTTGCTGCTGCTGCTGCTGCTGCTGCTGCTGCTGCTGCTTCTGCTGCTGCTGCTGCTGCTGCTGCTGCTGCTGCTGCTGCTGCTGCTGCTGCTGCTGCTGCTGCTGCTGCTGCTGCTGCTGCAGACAGCCGTGATGTCCAGGATATGCCTCCGGCTTGTTGTCTACAACTCAGTGCCCAAACATTTGTAGCACGCCAAGATGATGCGTTGGGGCTGGGTAGCTGGCGCAAAGAAGCCCTGCATAGTGTGTAATCAGCAGATGTGTTGCCGCCAGCAGCGCCAGCTCGAGTGAGTGACACACTACATTATAGATTTGTTGATACGCAACCCAATGAGTGGCAGTTTGCACTTGGTGAGCTTGGTGTGCGACTTGTTGCAAACCCCATGCACAGACCAAAGCACGGCATCTGCACGGCATGACGCGACATTGCTGTATAGTTGATTGAAAACATCATCTGTGGAGTGCAGTTCGTTCTGCGCTTGCAAAATATGCTGGCCGTTTCTGGCACATACCGGTAGAAACCGCAGGCCATACAAGCGTGCATGGCTGCATGCTCTGTGACTGTTTGTTAAACGCGAAAATTTTACATAAATGCGCGACTAACGGTAGGAGCAGCAACCTTCAAGGATGCGCCGCAAGTGCGCCGTGCCATGCGGTTACTATTTGACTTCTGCGGTCAGCCATCCGAGATGATTGGAAACGCTTGAAATGGGTATTTCCACATTACCTATTGGTATCTGCGTGCGTTCCGCAGCCCAGGCGTCTCCCTGTGCATGGGTGTCGATGAAGCACTCGCCTGCAGCACGACAAAGTGCCGCAGCTGTTACCACGAGACAGCAGCACACATATCGTACACCTTATTCATGCCTCAAAGCATTGATGTTGAGTCTTGCAATGGCAGCGATGCAGAGTCGCTCCTTGAACAACAGCAATGGTGGCTTGCTGCAATCTTGCTGCTGCTGCTGCTGCTGCTGCTGCTGCTGCTGCTGCTGCTGCTGCTGCTGCTGCTGTTGCTGCTGCTGCAGACAGCCGTGATGTCCAGGATATGCCTCCGGCTTGTTGTCTACAACTCAGTGCCCAAACATTTGTAGCACGCCAAGATGATGCGTTGGGGCTGGGTAGCTGGCGGGAAGAAGCCCTGCATAGGGTGTAATCAGCAGATGTGTTGCCGCCAGCAGTGCCAACTCGAGTGAGTGACACACTACATTACAGATTTGTTGATACGCAACCCAATGAGTGGCAGTTTGCACTTGGTGAGCTTGGTGTGCGACATGCTGCAAACCCCATGCACAGACCAAAGCACGGCATCTGCACGGCATGACGCGACATTGCTGTATGTTTGATTGAAAACATCATCTGTGGAGTGCAGTTCGTTCTGCGCTTGCAAAATATGCTGGCCGTTTCTGGCACATACCGGTAGAAACCGCAGGCCATACAAGCGTGCATGGCTGCATGCTCTGTGACTGTTTGTTAAACGCGAAAATTTACATAAATATGCGACTGACGGCAGGAGCAGCAACCTTCAAGGATGCGCCGCAAGTGCGCCGTGCCAGGCGGTTACTGGTTGACTTCTGCGGCTTGGTGGTTACTGTTTGACTTCTGCGGTCAGCCATCCGGGATGATTGGAAACGCTTGAAATGGGTATTTGCACATTACCTATTGGTATCTGCATGCGTTCCGCAGCCCAAACGTCTCCATGTGCATGGGTGTCGATGAAGCACTCGCCTGCAGCACGACAAAGTGCCGCAGCTGTTACCACGAGACAAGACAGCAGCACACATATCGTACACCTTATTCATGCCTCAAAGCATTGATGTTGAGTCTTGCAATGGCAGCGATGCAGAGTCGCTCCTTGAGCAACAGCACTGGTGGCTTGCTGCAATCTTGCTGCTGCTGCTGCTGCTGCTGCTGCTGCTGCTGCTGCTTCTGCTGCTGCTGCTGCTGCTGCTGCTGCTGCTGCTGCTGCTGCTGCTGCTGCTGCTGCTGCTGCTGCTGCTGCTGCTGCTGCTGCAGACAGCCGTGATGTCCAGGATATGCCTCCGGCTTGTTGTCTACAACTCAGTGCCCAAACATTTGTAGCACGCCAAGATGATGCGTTGGGGCTGGGTAGCTGGCGCAAAGAAGCCCTGCATAGTGTGTAATCAGCAGATGTGTTGCCGCCAGCAGCGCCAGCTCGAGTGAGTGACACACTACATTATAGATTTGTTGATACGCAACCCAATGAGTGGCAGTTTGCACTTGGTGAGCTTGGTGTGCGACTTGTTGCAAACCCCATGCACAGACCAAAGCACGGCATCTGCACGGCATGACGCGACATTGCTGTATAGTTGATTGAAAACATCATCTGTGGAGTGCAGTTCGTTCTGCGCTTGCAAAATATGCTGGCCGTTTCTGGCACATACCGGTAGAAACCGCAGGCCATACAAGCGTGCATGGCTGCATGCTCTGTGACTGTTTGTTTAAACGCGAAAATTTTACATAAATGCGCGACTAACGGTAGGAGCAGCAACCTTCAAGGATGCGCCGCAAGTGCGCCGTGCCATGCGGTTACTATTTGACTTCTGCGGTCAGCCATCCGAGATGATTGGAAACGCTTGAAATGGGTATTTCCACATTATCTATTGGTATCTGCGTGCGTTCCGCAGCCCAGGCGTCTCCCTGTGCATGGGTGTCGATGAAGCACTCGCCTGCAGCACGACAAAGTGCCGCAGCGGTTACCACGAGACAGCAGCACACATATCGTACACCTTATTCATGCCTCAAAGCATTGATGTTGAGTCTTGCAATGGCAGCGATGCAGAGTCGCTCCTTGAACAACAGCAATTGTGGCTTGCTGCAATCTTGCTGCTGCTGCTGCTGCTGCTGCTGCTGCTGCTGCTGCTGCTGCTGCTGCTGCTGCTGCTGCTGCAGACAGCCGTGATGTCCAGGATATGCCGCCGGCTTGTTGTCTACAACTTAGTGCCCAAACATTTGTAGCACGCCAAGGTGATGCGTTGGGGCTGGGTAGCTGGCGCAAAGAAACCCTGCATAGTGTGTAATCAGCAGATGTGTTGCCGCCAGCAGCGCCAACTCGAGTGAGTGACACACTACATTATAGATTTGTTGATACGCAACCCAATGAGTGGCAGTTTGCACTTGGTGAGCTTGGTGTGCGACATGCTGCAAACCCCATGCACAGACCCAAAGCACGGCATCTGCACGGCATGACGCGACATTCCTGTGTAGTTGATTGAAAACATCATCTGTGGAGCGCAGTTCGTTCTGCGCTGGCAAAACATGCTGGCCATTTCTGGCACATACCGGTAGAAACCGCAGGCCATACAAGCGTGCATGGCTGCATGCTCTGTGACTGTTTGTTTATCGTGAAATTTTACATAAATACGCGACTAACGGTAGGAGCAGCAACCTTCAAGGATGCGCCGCAAGTGCGCCGTGCCAGGCGGTTACTGGTTGACTTCTGCGGCTTTGGTGGTTACTGTTTGACTTCTGCGGTCAGCCATCCGGGATGATTGGAAACGCTTGAAATGGGTATTTGCACATTACCTATTGGTATCTGCGTGCGTTCCGCAGCCCAAACGTCTCCATGTGCATGGGTGTCGATGAAGCACTCGCCTGCAGCACGACAAAGTGCCGCAGCTGTTACCACGAGACAAGACAGCAGCACACATATCGTACACCTGAATCATGCCTCAAAGCATTGATGTTGAGTCTTGCAATGGCAGCGATGCAGAGTCGCTCCTTGAGCAACAGCACTGGTGGCTTGCTGCAATCTTCTGCTGCTGCTGTTGCTGCTGCTGCTGCTGCTGCTGCTGCTGCTGCTGCTCTGCTGCTGCTGCTGCTGCTGCTGCTGCTGCTGCTGCTGCTGCTGCTGCTGCGCTGCTGCTGCTGCTGCTGCTGCTGCTGCTGCTGCTGTGCTGCTGCAGACAGCCGTGATGTCCAGGATATGCCTCCGGCTTGTTGTCTACAACTCAGTGCCCAAACATTTGTAGCACGCCAAGATGATGCGTTGGGGCTGGGTAGCTGGCGCCAAGAAGCCCTGCATAGGGTGTAATCAGCAGATGTGTTGCCGCCAGCAGTGCCAACTCGAGTGAGTGACACACTACATTACAGATTTGTTGATACGCAACCCAATGAGTGGCAGTTTGCACTTGGTGAGCTTGGTGTGCGACATGCTGCAAACCCCATGCAAGACCAAAGCACGGCATCTGCACGGCATGACGCGACATTGCTGTATAGTTGATTGAAACCATCATCTGTGGAGCGCAGTTCGTTCTGCGCTGGCAAAACGTGCTGGCCGATTCTGGCACATACCGGTAGAAACCGCAGGCCATACAAGCGTGCATGGCTGCATGCTCAGTGACTGTTTATTTATCACGAAAATTTACATGAATGCGCGACTAACGGTAGGAGCAGCAACCTTCAAGGATGCGCCGCAAGTGCGCCGTGCCAGGCGTTACTGTTTGACTTCTGCGGCTTGGTGGTTACTGTTTGACTTCTGCGGTCAGCCATCCGGGATGATTGGAAACGCTTGAAATGGGTATTTGCACATTACCTATTGGTATCTGCGTGCGTTCCGCAGCCCAGGCGTCTCCCTGTGCATGGGTGTCGATGAAGCACTCGCCTGCAGCACGACAAAGTGCCGCAGCTGTTACCACGAGACAGCAGCACACATATCGTACACCTTATTCATGCCTCAAAGCATTGATGTTGAGTCTTGCAATGGCAGCGATGCAGAGTCGCTCCTTGAACAACAGCAATGTGGCTTGCTGCAATCTTGCTGCTGCTGCTGCTGCTGCTGCTGGCTGCTGCTGCTGCTGCTGCTGCTCTGCTGCTGCTTGCTGCTGCTGCTGCTGCTGCTGCTGCTGCAGACAGCCGTGATGTCCCAGGATATGCCGCCGGCTTGTTGTCTACAACTTAGTGCCCAAACATTTGTAGCACGCCAAGATGATGCGTTGGGCTGGGTAGCTGGCGCAAAGAAACCCTGCATAGTGGTGTAATCAGCAGATGTGTTGCCGCAGCAGTGCCAACTCGAGTGAGTGACACACTACATTATAGATTTGTTGATACGCAACCCAATGAGTGGCAGTTTGCACTTGGTGAGCTTGGTGTGCGACATGCTGCAAACCCATGCACAGACCCAAAGCACGGGCATCTGCACGGCATGACGCGACATTGCTGTATAGTTGATTGAAAACATCATCTGTGGAGCGCAGTTCGTTCTGCGCTGGCAAAACATGCTGGCCATTTCTGGCACATACCGGTAGAAACCGCAGGCCATACAAGCGTGCATGGCTGCATGCTCTGTGACTGTTTGTTTATCACGGAAAATTTACATGAATGCGCGACTAACGGTAGGAGCAGCAACCTTCAAGGATGCGCCGCAAGTGCGCCGTGCCAGGCGGTTACTGGTTGACTTCTGCGGCTTGGTGGTTACTGTTTGACTTCTGCGGTCAGCCATCCGGGATGATTGGAAACGCTTGAAATGGGTATTTGCACATTACCTATTGGTATCTGCGTGCGTTCCGCAGCCCAGGCGTCTCCCTGTGCATGGGTGTCGATGAAGCACTCGCCTGCAGCACGACAAAGTGCCGCAGCTGTTACCACGAGACAGCAGCACACATATCGTACACCTTATTCATGCCTCAAAGCATTGATGTTGAGTCTTGCAATGGCAGCGATGCAGAGTCGCTCCTTGACAACAGCACTGGTGGCTTGCTGCAATCTTTCTGCCTGCTGCTCTGCTGCTGCTGCTCTGCTGCTGCTTGCTGCTGCTGCTGCTGCTGCTGCTGCTGCTCTGCTGCTGCTGTGCTGCTGTGCTGGTGCTGCTGCTTGCTGCTGCTGCTGCTGCTGCTGCTGCTGCTGCTGCTGCTGCTGCTTTGCTTGCTGCTGCTGCAGACAGCCGTGATGTCCAGGATATGCCGCCGGCTTGTTGTCTACAACTTAGTGCCCAAACATTTGTAGCACGCCAAGATGATGCGTTGGGGCTGGGTAGCTGGCGCAAAGAAGCCCTGCATAGTGTGTAATCAGCAGATGTGTTGCCGCCAGCAGTGCCAACTCGAGTGTGTGACACACTACATTACAGATTTGTTGATACGCAACCCAATGAGTGGCAGTTTGCACTTGGTGAGCTTGGTGTGCGACATGCTGCAAACCCCATGCACAGACCAAAGCACGGCATTTGCACGGCATGACGCGACCATTGGCTGTATAGTTGATTGAAACATCATCTGTGGAGCGCAGTTCGTTCTGCGCTGGCAAAAACGTGCTGGCCGTTCTGGCACATACCGGTAGAAACCGCAGGCCATACAGCGTGCATGGCTGCATGCTCAGTGACTGTTTGTTTAACGAAAATTACATAAATGCGCGACTAACGGTAGGAGCAGCAACCTTCAAGGATGCGCCGCAAGTGCGCCGTGCCAGGCGGTTAGTTTGACTTCTGCGGCTTGGGTGGTTACTGTTTGACTTCTGCGGTCAGCCATCCGGGATGATTGGAAACGCTTGAAATGGGTATTTGCACATTACCTATTGGTATCTGCGTGCGTTCCGCAGCCCAGGCGTCTCCCTGTGCATGGGTGTCGATGAAGCACTCGCCTGCAGCACGACAAAGTCCGCAGCTGTTACCACGAGACAGCAGCACACATATCGTACACCTTATTCATGCCTCAAAGCATTGATGTTGAGTCTTGCATGGCAGCGATGCAGAGTCGCTCCTTGAACAACAGCAATTGTGGCTTGCTGCAATCTTGCTGCTGCTGCTGCTTGCTGTGTGCTGCTGCTGCTGCTGCTGCTGCTGCTGCTGCTGCTGCTTGCTGCTGCTGCTGGCTGGCTGCTGTTGCTGCTGCAGACAGCCGTGATGTCCAGGATATGCCGCCGGCTTGTTGTCTACAACTTAGTGCCCAAACATTTGTAGCACGCCAAGATGATGCGTTGGGCTGGGTAGCTGGCGCAAAGAAGCCTGCATAGTGTGTAATCAGCAGATGTGTTGCCGCCAGCAGTGCCAACTCGAGTGTGTGACACACTACATTACAGATTTGTTGATACGCAACCCAATGAGTGGCAGTTTGCACTTGGTGAGCTTGGTGTGCGACATGCTGCAAACCCCATGCACAGACCAAAGCACGGCATCTGCACGGCATGACGCGACATTGCTGTATAGTTTGATTGAAAACATCATCTGTGGAGCGCAGTTCGTTCTGCGCTGGCAAAACATGCTGGCCATTTCTGGCACATACCGGTAGAAACCGCAGGCCATACAAGCGTGCATGGCTGCATGCTCTGTGACTGTTTGTTTATCGTGAAATTTACATAATACGCGACTAACGGTAGGAGCAGCAACCTTCAAGGATGCGCCGCAAGTGCGCCGTGCCAGGCGGTTACTGGTTGACTTCTGCGGCTTGGTGGTTACTGTTTGACTTCTGCGGTCAGCCATCCGGGATGATTGGAAACGCTTGAAATGGGTATTTGCACATTACCTATTGGTATCTGCGTGCGTTCCGCAGCCCAACGTCTCCATGTGCATGGGTGTCGATGAAGCACTCGCCTGCAGCACGACAAAGTGCCGCAGCTGTTACCACGAGACAAGACAGCAGCACACATATCGTACACCTGAATCATGCCTCAAAGCATTGATGTTGAGTCTTGCAATGGCAGCGATGCAGAGTCGCTCCTTGAGCAACAGCACTGGTGGCTTGCTGCAATCTTGCTGCTGCTGCTGTTGCTGCTGCTGCTGCTGCTGCTGCTGCTGCTGCTGGCTTCTTGCTGCTGCTGCTGCTGCTGCTGCTGCTGCTGCTGCTGCTGCTGCTGCTGCTGCTGCTGCTGCTGCTGCTGCTGCTGCTGCTGCTGCTGCTGCTGCTGTTGCTGCTGCTGCAGACAGCCGTGATGTCCAGGATATGCCTCCGGCTTGTTGTCTACAACTCAGTGCCCAAACATTTGTAGCACGCCAAGATGATGCGTTGGGGCTGGGTAGCTGGCGCCAAGAAGCCCTGCATAGGGTGTAATCAGCAGATGTGTTGCCGCCAGCAGTGCCAACTCGAGTGAGTGACACACTACATTACAGATTTGTTGATACGCAACCCAATGAGTGGCAGTTTGCACTTGGTGAGCTTGGTGTGCGACATGCTGCAAACCCCATGCACAGACCAAAGCACGGCATCTGCACGGCATGACGCGACATTGCTGTATAGTTGATTGAAACCATCATCTGTGGAGCGCAGTTCGTTCTGCGCTGGCAAAACGTGCTGGCCGATTCTGGCACATACCGGTAGAAACCGCAGGCCATACAAGCGTGCATGGCTGCATGCTCAGTGACTGTTTATTTATCACGAAAATTTACATGAATGCGCGACTAACGGTAGGAGCAGCAACCTTCAAGGATGCGCCGCAAGTGCGCCGTGCCAGGCGGTTACTGTTTGACTTCTGCGGCTTGGTGGTTACTGTTTGACTTCTGCGGTCAGCCATCCGGGATGATTGGAAACGCTTGAAATGGGTATTTGCACATTACCTATTGGTATCTGCGTGCGTTCCGCAGCCCAGGCGTCTCCCTGTGCATGGGTGTCGATGAAGCACTCGCCTGCAGCACGACAAAGTGCCGCAGCTGTTACCACGAGACAGCAGCACACATATCGTACACCTTATTCATGCCTCAAAGCATTGATGTTGAGTCTTGCAATGGCAGCGATGCACAGTCGCTCCTTGAACAACAGCAATGGTGGCTTGCTGCAATCTTGCTGCTGCTGCTGCTGCTGCTGCTGCTGCTGCTGCTGCTGCTGCTGCTGCTGCTGCTGCTGCTGCTGCTGCTGCTGCTGCTGCTGCTGCTGCTGCAGACAGCCGTGATGTCCAGGATATGCCGCCGGCTTGTTGTCTACAACTTAGTGCCCAAACATTTGTAGCACGCCAAGATGATGCGTTGGGGCTGGGTAGCTGGCGCAAAGAAACCCTGCATAGTGTGTAATCAGCAGATGTGTTGCCGCGAGCAGCGCCAACTCGAGTGAGTGATACACTACATTATAGATTTGTTGATACGCAACCCAATGAGTGGCAGTTTGCACTTGGTGAGCTTGGTGTGCGACATGCTGCAAACCCCATGCACAGACCCAAAGCACGGCATCTGCACGGCATGACGCGACATTGCTGTATAGTTGATTGAAAACATCATCTGTGGAGCGCAGTTCGTTCTGCGCTGGCAAAACATGCTGGCCATTTCTGGCACATACCGGTAGAAACCGCAGGCCATACAAGCGTGCATGGCTGCATGCTCAGTGACTGTTTGTTTATCACGAAAATTTACATGAATGCGCGACTAACGGTAGGAGCAGCAACCTTCAAGGATGCGCCGCAAGTGCGCCGTGCCAGGCGGTTACTGGTTGACTTCTGCGGCTTGGTGGTTACTGTTTGACTTCTGCGGTCAGCCATCCGGGATGATTGGAAACGCTTGAAATGGGTATTTGCACATTACCTATTGGTATCTGCGTGCGTTCCGCAGCCCAGGCGTCTCCCTGTGCATGGGTGTCGATGAAGCACTCGCCTGCAGCACGACAAAGTGCCGCAGCTGTTACCACGAGACAGCAGCACACATATCGTACACCTTATTCATGCCTCAAAGCATTGATGTTGAGTCTTGCAATGGCAGCGATGCAGAGTCGCTCCTTGAACAACAGCAATTGTGGCTTGCTGCAATCTTTCTGCTGCTGCTGCTGCTGCTGCTGCTGCTGCTGCTGCTGCTGCTGCTGCTGCTGCTGCTGCTGCTGCTGCTGCTTCTGCTGCTGCTGCTGGTGCTGGTGCTGCTGCTGCTGCTGCTGCTGCTGCTGCTGCTGCTGCTGCTGCTGCTGCTGCTGCTGCTGCTGCTGCTGCTGCTGCAGACAGCCGTGATGTCCAGGATATGCCGCCGGCTTGTTGTCTACAACTTAGTGCCCAAACATTTGTAGCACGCCAAGATGATGCGTTGGGGCTGGGTAGCTGGCGCAAAGAAGCCCTGCATAGTGTGTAATCAGCAGATGTGTTGCCGCCAGCAGTGCCAACTCGAGTGTGTGACACACTACATTACAGATTTGTTGATACGCAACCCAATGAGTGGCAGTTTGCACTTGGTGAGCTTGGTGTGCGACATGCTGCAAACCCCATGCATAGACCAAAGCACGGCATTTGCACGGCATGACGCGACATTGCTGTATAGTTGATTGAAACCATCATCTGTGGAGCGCAGTTCGTTCTGCGCTGGCAAAACGTGCTGGCCGATTCTGGCACATACCGGTAGAAACCGCAGGCCATACAAGCGTGCATGGCTGCATGCTCAGTGACTGTTTGTTTATCACGAAAATTACATGAATGCGCGACTAACGGTAGGAGCAGCAACCTTCAAGGATGCGCCGCAAGTGCGCCGTGCCAGGCGGTTACTGTTTGACTTCTGCGGCTTGGTGGTTACTGTTTGACTTCTGCGGTCAGCCATCCGGGATGATTGGAAACGCTTGAAATGGGTATTTGCATATTACCTATTGGTATCTGCGTGCGTTACGCAGCCCAGGCGTCTCCCTGTGCATGGGTGTCGATGAAGCACTCGCCTGCAGCACGACAAAGTGCCGCAGCTGTTACCACGAGACAGCAGCACACATATCGTACACCTTATTCATGCCTCAAAGCATTGATGTTGAGTCTTGCAATGGCAGCGATGCAGAGTCGCTCCTTGAACAACAGCAATTGTGGCTTGCTGCAATCTTGCTGCTGCTGCTGCTGCTGCTGTTGCTGCTGCTGCTGCTGCTGCTGCTGCTGCTGCTGCTGCTGCTGCTGCCTCTGCTGCTGCTGCTGCTGCTGCTGCTGCTGTTGCTGCTGCAGACAGCCGTGATGTCCAGGATATGCCGCCGGCTTGTTGTCTACAACTTAGTGCCCAAACATTTGTAGCACGCCAAGATGATGCGTTGGGGCTGGGTAGCTGGCGCAAAGAAGCCATGCATAGTGTGTAATCAGCAGATGTGTTGCTGCCAGCAGTGCCAACTCGAGTGTGTGACACACTACATTACAGATTTGTTGATACGCAACCCAATGAGTGGCAGTTTGCACTTGGTGAGCTTGGTGTGCGACATGCTGCAAACCCCATGCACAGACCAAAGCACGGCATCTGCACGGCATGACGCGACATTGCTGTATAGTTGATTGAAACCATCATCTGTGGAGCGCAGTTCGTTCTGCGCTGGCAAAACGTGCTGGCCGATTCTGGCACATACCGGTAGAAACCGCAGGCCATACAAGCGTGCATGGCTGCATGCTCAGTGACTGTTTATTTATCACGAAAATTTACATGAATGCGCGACTAACGGTAGGAGCAGCAACCTTCAAGGATGCGCCGCAAGTGCGCCGTGCCAGGCGGTTACTGTTTGACTTCTGCGGCTTGGTGGTTACTGTTTGACTTCTGCGGTCAGCCATCCGGGATGATTGGAAACGCTTGAAATGGGTATTTGCACATTACCTATTGGTATCTGCGTGCGTTCCGCAGCCCAGGCGTCTCCCTGTGCATGGGTGTCGATGAAGCACTCGCCTGCAGCACGACAAAGTGCCGCAGCTGTTACCACGAGACAGCAGCACACATATCGTACACCTTATTCATGCCTCAAAGCATTGATGTTGAGTCTTGCAATGGCAGCGATGCAGAGTCGCTCCTTGAACAACAGCAATTGTGGCTTGCTGCAATCTTTCTGCTGCTGCTGCTGCTGCTGCTGCTGCTGCTGCTGCTGCTGCTGCTGCTGCTGCTGCTGCTGCTGCTGCTGCTTCTGCTGCTGCTGCTGGTGCTGGTGCTGCTGCTGCTGCTGCTGCTGCTGCTGCTGCTGCTGCTGCTGCTGCTGCTGCTGCTGCTGCTGCTGCTGCTGCTGCTGCTGCTGCTGCTGCAGACAGCCGTGATGTCCAGGATATGCCGCCGGCTTGTTGTCTACAACTTAGTGCCCAAACATTTGTAGCACGCCAAGATGATGCGTTGGGGCTGGGTAGCTGGCGCAAAGAAGCCCTGCATAGTGTGTAATCAGCAGATGTGTTGCCGCCAGCAGTGCCAACTCGAGTGTGTGACACACTACATTACAGATTTGTTGATACGCAACCCAATGAGTGGCAGTTTGCACTTGGTGAGCTTGGTGTGCGACATGTTGCAAACCCCATGCACAGACCAGAAGCACGGCATCTGCACGGCATGACGCGACATTGCTGTATGTTTGATTGAAAACATCATCTGTGGAGCGCAATTCGTTCTGCGCTGGCAAAACGTGCTGGCCGTTTATGGCACATACCGGTAGAAACCGCAGGCCATACAAGCGTGCATGGCTGCATGCTCTGTGACTGTTTGTTAATCACGAAAATTACATAAATGCGCGACTAACGGTAGGAGCAGCAACCTTCAAGGATGCGCCGCAAGTGCGCCGTGCCAGGCGGTTACTGTTTGACTTCTGCGGCTTGGTGGTTACTGTTTGACTTCTGCGGTCAGCCATCCGGGATGATTGGAAACGCTTGAAATGGGTATTTGCATATTACCTATTGGTATCTGCGTGCGTTACGCAGCCCAGGCGTCTCCCTGTGCATGGGTGTCGATGAAGCACTCGCCTGCAGCACGACAAAGTGCCGCAGCTGTTACCACGAGACAGCAGCACACATATCGTACACCTTATTCATGCCTCAAAGCATTGATGTTGAGTCTTGCAATGGCAGCGATGCAGAGTCGCTCCTTGAACAACAGCAATTGTGGCTTGCTGCAATCTTGCTGCTGCTGCTGCTGCTGCTGTTGCTGCTGCTGCTGCTGCTGCTGCTGCTGCTGCTGCTGCTGCTGCTGCTGCTGCCTCTGCTGCTGCTGCTGCTGCTGCTGCTGTTGCTGCTGCAGACAGCCGTGATGTCCAGGATATGCCGCCGGCTTGTTGTCTACAACTTAGTGCCCAAACATTTGTAGCACGCCAAGATGATGCGTTGGGGCTGGGTAGCTGGCGCAAAGAAGCCATGCATAGTGTGTAATCAGCAGATGTGTTGCTGCCAGCAGTGCCAACTCGAGTGTGTGACACACTACATTACAGATTTGTTGATACGCAACCCAATGAGTGGCAGTTTGCACTTGGTGAGCTTGGTGTGCGACATGCTGCAAACCCCATGCACAGACCAAAGCACGGCATCTGCACGGCATGACGCGACATTGCTGTATAGTTGATTGAAAACCATCATCTGTGGAGCGCAGTTCGTTCTGCGCTGGCAAAACGTGCTGGCCGATTCTGGCACATACCGGTAGAAACCGCAGGCCATACAAGCGTGCATGGCTGCATGCTCAGTGACTGTTTATTTATCACGAAAATTTACATGAATGCGCGACTAACGGTAGGAGCAGCAACCTTCAAGGATGCGCCGCAAGTGCGCCGTGCCAGGCGGTTACTGTTTGACTTCTGCGGCTTGGTGGTTACTGTTTGACTTCTGCGGTCAGCCATCCGGGATGATTGGAAACGCTTGAAATGGGTATTTGCACATTACCTATTGGTATCTGCGTGCGTTGCGCAGCCCAGGCGTCTCCCTGTGCATGGGTGTCGATGAAGCACTCGCCTGCAGCACGACAAAGTGCCGCAGCTGTTACCACGAGACAGCAGCACACATATCGTACACCTTATTCATGCCTCAAAGCATTGATGTTGAGTCTTGCAATGGCAGCGATGCAGAGTCGCTCCTTGAACAACAGCAATTGTGGCTTGCTGCAATCTTTCTGCTGCTGCTGCTGCTGCTGCTGCTGCTGCTGCTGCTGCTGCTGCTGCTGCTGCTGCTGCTGCTGCTGCTGCTGCTGCTGCTGCTGCTGGTGCTGGTGCTGCTGCTGCTGCTGCTGCTGCTGCTGCTGCTGCTGCTGCTGCTGCTGCTGCTGCTGCTGCTGCTGCTGCTGCTGCTGCTGCAGACAGCCGTGATGTCCAGGATATGCCGCCGGCTTGTTGTCTACAACTTAGTGCCCAAACATTTGTAGCACGCCAAGATGATGCGTTGGGGCTGGGTAGCTGGCGCAAAGAAGCCCTGCATAGTGTGTAATCAGCAGATGTGTTGCCGCCAGCAGTGCCAACTCGAGTGTGTGACACACTACATTACAGATTTGTTGATACGCAACCCAATGAGTGGCAGTTTGCACTTGGTGAGCTTGGTGTGCGACATGCTGCAAACCCCATGCATAGACCAAAGCACGGCATTTGCACGGCATGACGCGACATTGCTGTATAGTTGATTGAAACCATCATCTGTGGAGCGCAGTTCGTTCTGCGCTGGCAAAACGTGCTGGCCGATTCTGGCACATACCGGTAGAAACCGCAGGCCATACAAGCGTGCATGGCTGCATGCTCAGTGACTGTTTGTTATCACGAAAATTACATGAATGCGCGACTAACGGTAGGAGCAGCAACCTTCAAGGATGCGCCGCAAGTGCGCCGTGCCAGGCGGTTACTGTTTGACTTCTGCGGCTTGGTGGTTACTGTTTGACTTCTGCGGTCAGCCATCCGGGATGATTGGAAACGCTTGAAATGGGTATTTGCATATTACCTATTGGTATCTGCGTGCGTTACGCAGCCCAGGCGTCTCCCTGTGCATGGGTGTCGATGAAGCACTCGCCTGCAGCACGACAAAGTGCCGCAGCTGTTACCACGAGACAGCAGCACACATATCGTACACCTTATTCATGCCTCAAAGCATTGATGTTGAGTCTTGCAATGGCAGCGATGCAGAGTCGCTCCTTGAACAACAGCAATTGTGGCTTGCTGCAATCTTGCTGCTGCTGCTGCTGCTGCTGTTGCTGCTGCTGCTGCTGCTGCTGCTGCTGCTGCTGCTGCTGCTGCTGCCTCTGCTGCTGCTGCTGCTGCTGCTGCTGCTGTTGCTGCTGCAGACAGCCGTGATGTCCAGGATATGCCGCCGGCTTGTTGTCTACAACTTAGTGCCCAAACATTTGTAGCACGCCAAGATGATGCGTTGGGGCTGGGTAGCTGGCGCAAAGAAGCCATGCATAGTGTGTAATCAGCAGATGTGTTGCTGCCAGCAGTGCCAACTCGAGTGTGTGACACACTACATTACAGATTTGTTGATACGCAACCCAATGAGTGGCAGTTTGCACTTGGTGAGCTTGGTGTGCGACATGCTGCAAACCCCATGCACAGACCAAAGCACGGCATCTGCACGGCATGACGCGACATTGCTGTATAGTTGATTGAAACCATCATCTGTGGAGCGCAGTTCGTTCTGCGCTGGCAAAACGTGCTGGCCGATTCTGGCACATACCGGTAGAAACCGCAGGCCATACAAGCGTGCATGGCTGCATGCTCAGTGACTGTTTATTTATCACGAAAATTTACATGAATGCGCCGACTAACGGTAGGAGCAGCAACCTTCAAGGATGCGCCGCAAGTGCGCCGTGCCAGGCGGTTACTGTTTGACTTCTGCGGCTTGGTGGTTACTGTTTGACTTCTGCGGTCAGCCATCCGGGATGATTGGAAACGCTTGAAATGGGTATTTGCACATTACCTATTGGTATCTGCGTGCGTTCCGCAGCCCAGGCGTCTCCCTGTGCATGGGTGTCGATGAAGCACTCGCCTGCAGCACGACAAAGTGCCGCAGCGGTTACCACGAGACAGCAGCACACATATCGTACACCTTATTCATGCCTCAAAGCATTAATGTTGAGTCTTGCAATGGCAGCGATGCAGAGTCGCTCCTTGAACAACAGCAATGGTGGCTTGCTGCTGCTGCTGCTGCTGCTGCTGCTGCTGCAGACAGCCGTGATGTCCATGATATGCCTCCAGCTTGTTGTCTAAAACTCAGTGCCCAAACATTTGTAGCACGCCAAGATGATGCGTTGGGGCTGGGTAGCTGGCGCAAAGAAGCCCTGCATAGTGTTTAATCAGCAGATGTGTTGCCGCCAGCAGTGTCAACTTGAGTGACACAATTTTGCTGCTGCCCATGAGCACTGTGCTGCTAAGCTGGTCGTGCATTCCATGCTCTACCTACTGCAGTGCATCTCTGAAGATGCAGTCGACTGGCTCAGGAACCGAGTGCAAGTGCATGAACCGAGGGTAGACTCAAAAGGAGCTGGGGTTGATGTGCACATGTAAGGTGCTAATCTTTTGACATGTAAGGTGCTCATCAAGATCAGTCCCTGCTGCTGCTCAGCCTGTGGGTACTACCAGCAAGTTGCTTGTGGCTGTACCACACTGCCGTACGGCAGTGCCAATCAGCCTGTCTTGAAGAAGGGGTTAAACAGTGAGTGGCACTCATGCCGGCATATGGTCAGCCCCATGTCAAGCGGAAAATCCAGCGCCGACGCAGCAATGCAAAGCCTCTTACCTGGCTGTGGTACCGCTGCCATGCCGTGTGCTGCATCAAAAGCTGCGTTGCCTTGCTTCGCTTTTCCGGCTGGGTTTGAGCGCTTCTTCTTCTTACACAACTGGTGTGGCACATGCATGAAGCAGCTGCACACAGCACTGTTGCCTGCACATGAGCAGGCATTAAACGCATCATGAACACACCGCCAGCAAACGAGCAGCACTGCTCGTTTGTGCTAGCATATGACATTGCTGCAGGAGAAGCGTTGTCGACTCAAGGCGTGCTATGTATCTGTGCATCACACACAAGATCCGCCTTCTGATACACAAGGTTATCTTAGCACCTGCTGTGTGCATGGCGGCAAGCCACACCCATGACCATAACTTGCAGCTGGCAACTGCATACTTCCCAAACGCCTTGTATTTCAGCAGAGCAGACACCTTTGTTGTGGGGAGTCCACACAATGCAAGAAATGCTTCCAAAAGTATCCAGCAAACCCACCTGCATGCTCTCTCTCCTCACACTCATCACTTCTGACTCAGAACTCGAAGTCCTACTTCATTCCTTCGTTGGCTAACGATCAAGCAGAGCAAGCATTGCCTTACCCTGTGGCAGGAAACAGCAACCACCCTGTACAACCTGCGCTCTGCAATCACCACCACAAGTGCAGTTTGAGACCCCCCCTCCCGCGCATTGCAGCAACCCTCCGCGCTTACCCTCCAATCAAGGAGACACGTCACAACACATGCACGATGCTGCCTCAGCCGGTTGAGCCCGCATGTAGTCCAAAGCACTGGGCAGCTGCAGTGCTGGCTGAGCCCAACAATACAAATGTGATCAGCCCTTCCAGCTCACACGTCCCTGTCTGCCAAGTCAGCCATATCTGCATCAACGTCTTGATCTGACGGCCGGCGCATTGCTGCTGCCTGGGGCACCAACCCCTGCAGCACTCCTGCGACGTCTGCAACAGCACCAGCAGCCTGCTGCTGCCAGCCCGTAGCTTGCTGGTGAGCGCTGCCGCCAGTCCTGCGGCGTGGTCTGCTGCTGCTGCTGCCATCGCTGCTGTCCCCGTCATCATTTGCTGCACCTGCTAGCCCCCTGCTGCTTGTACTCGAGCTCTCAGCAAGGCCAATCCGCACCGCTGCCTGTGCCGCTGCTGCTGCTGGTACGCTGCCCAGTGGCACTGCGGCATCACCTGCTGCTGCTGCCCCAGAGATTACGGCCGGTGCGTCCATCTCCATAGCCGCTACATCTGCTGCTGCTGGCGACTGCGGGGGTGCCAAGGACGGCTGCAGAACCTCCAAGGGTGTTGGTGTTGCTGCAGCGTCATCCTGCTCGCGCTGCTGTTGCTGCTGCAGTCGCTTGTGCTCCAGGTGCTGCTGCCGCTGCTGCAGGAGGTCGTCCACCAGTCCGGGTGCGTCTGCCTGCACCTGTTTCCGCCGCCTGTAGAAAAGCACATAGGCTGCACGCGACTGGACCTGCGAGCAGCAACACAGAGAGACCAGCAGCAAGAGGACACCAGGACGTGACCAGCTGCAAGGAACGGTCAAGTCAACGGACGATGAACCAGCACTTGATGATGACGTTGCAGCAGCATCACCGCCAGCTGCAGGTACCCACAGCAGCACTTCAGGCAGGCGGCAGCACACATGGTGCTTACCAGCCACACGCGCTGTGCAGCCCCACACCGCACCCACGGCTCGTGCAACCACCCCGCAGCAAGAATCCAGAGCGGCAGCAGCACCAGCAAGTTTCCAGTCCTGCGCATCAGAAGCAGGCACCCGCCTAGCCAAGCCTATGCTCTCCCTTGAGTGAATCAAAGCAGCACACGCACAGGCCTGGTGGGCAGCGTGCCCCTGACCACCACTCCACAACCAGCCAGCCAGCTGCGCCGCTTACCCCCTCCGGCGCCACCTCCTCCACCCTGCTGTCGTCAAAGCAGAACCACTTCTTGTCGTTTGGCATCTGTGCGGAGGCCGTGTAGTGGCCGCCGCCCATGCCGCCGTAGTGGTTGCTGACAGCGAAGCAGTCGTACACGGGCGGCTGCTCCTGCTGGTGCAGCACGTAGCGCGACAGGTCCAGCTCAGACAGGGGGAATTGCACCTGCAGCAGCAGCAGCAGCAGCAGCAGCAGCAGCAGCAGCAGCAGCAGCAGCAGCAGCAGCAGCAGCGGCACCTGCATCAGGTGCAAAGCCAACACAACTGGCAGCTGCCATCACTACGTGCACTGCAAGAGCAGAAGTGTCTGAGCAACAAGCGGACACGGCAGTCAGAGACAGCAGCGCTAGCTGCCACACCCATAAGCCTGCTGTTGACATGTGGTGAATGTGATGCACTGCGCACCGCCCTGCGCACCGGCAGGGCCCAGCTCCAGCTGCCCGCACCTGTGTGTCGAGCTTGTCCCTGTTCCAGCGCGTGTAGCTGAAGCGCTTGAGGTGCACCACCAGCACCTCGGGCAGGCTCCACAGGTCGAGCTTCTTGTCAGCCTGGGTGGGGGGGAGAGGGTGGAGGGTAGGGGCCAGGCAGCATGCCGCATGTTGATTGGTTGCAGGCGATTAGCAGCGGCAGCTGCCGCTGCATGCCTTGACGCTGCAGGCGCAGCGCCACATGGATCACAGCAGTGCACAGCGCACACTCACAACGCAACACACCCGCCGTAACCTGCTCCCTCACCCTGCCTCCTCACTCTGCCTGCTCATGACCCCTGTGCCCTGGGCCCTGCCTGACCAACCCGCTGCATCCTCCCTCCCGCGCGGGGCCTGCAGCCTCACCTGCTTGTGCATCAATCTGGTCTGCTCACCCTGCCTGCTGGAAACAATTCGAAATCGCCCCGGGCCACCCCTACACACCTGCTGCCATCTCCCTCCCCCACCCCCAACCCCTGCAGCCGCACCTGCACGTGCTCCTTGCACTTGGGGCAGTACCACTCATCCGCCTCGCTCAGCTGCTCGGGCTGCAGGAAGGCCTCCACGCACGCGTCCAGGCTCACTGCCTTGCCCCGGGGGTCGGCGCGTGCCGCCTTGATGCCTGCGGTGCTGCCGTCGTACTCGGGCTGCTGCAGCGGCTGCAGGCAGTAGTCGCCGCAGATCTCCACCGCCTCGACCAGCGGCTGCTCCCCCAGGGGCTGCCCGTCCGAGGTGACGCCGCTGATGTCCGGCACCCAGAAGAAGCCGTCACCGCCGCTGCTGCTGCTGCTGCCTACATGCGGCTGCTGTGCGTGCTGCGGTTTGAAGCCATGCTGCTGCGCATCCTGCTGCTGACCGTCCTGCTGCTGCTGCTGCTGCCCAAAGACCGCCTCAGCAGCCTCCAGTGCTGCTGCTGTTGCCGCTGCCGCTGCGTACTCCTGGTAGGGCAGGCTGTAGCTGCTGCGCAGGTCCCAGTCCAGCACCATGGTGGTGTGGTGCGCATTGGGGTGGAAGTGGGCCGTGAACCAGGGGGACACCACTGTGGCAAAGTCGTGGCTGTCACGAGCCAGCTTGAGCTGGTAGGGCGGCCAGCTGCTGCTGCAGCTGCTGCTGCCGCCTGCTGCGCCAGTGGTGCTGCCTGGGGGGGTGTCCACAGGCGTAGTGGTGGCCGCCTGCAGCCAGCAAAACATGGGTTTGGGGGACATAGGCGGTGCAGTGGGCGCACCTGCTGCTGCTGTGCCAACATCAACAGGGCACCAGCTCGCCGCCTCAGACATGCCAGCAACCTGCGCCATAGCCTGGACTAGCATGACTCATCAGGCTCGAAACACCACCACCCACACGCTGCTGCTGCCTTCTGAGGCAGCCCAGCAGGAGCCAGCCCACACCAAACCAGCGCACCTGCGCTTGTGCTGCCCAGATGTCCAGTGGCTGCACAGGCACACCGCCCTGCCCCAGCAAGCCGGTGCCTGCTGCTGCTGCTGCTGCTGCTGCATCCTCAGCATTGCTGCCACCAGCAGCACCCAGCTCCTGCATGGACACCGCTGCTGTCGCGGCACTTGCATCCTCCTCGCCATCAGACTGCTGCTGCTGCTGCTGCTGCTGCTGCGGGCTGCTGACACCTGGCGGTACACCTTGCGCTGCTGCCGCTGGCTTGTCATCTGCTATGCCTGCTGCTATGGCTGCTGCCGCCTCATCCAGCCCTGTCATGTCCACGTCGCTGCGCGGGCTGTCGGAGCCGCGTGAGCCCCACGTGCTGTTGTCCTCCCCTGCTTCACTGCCCGCCTTGGCACCAGCAGGGGCAGCACCGGCAGCAGCAGCAGCGTCTGCCGGCTGTGATGTGCCGCAGGGCTCCAGGCTTGGGCTGGGGCAGGCAACTGGACTGCCAGGCGGGCCCGATGCTGCTGCCATGGAATCCTCAGCCGCTGCGTCACCCACACCTGCCTTCTGCTGCTGCTGCTGCTGTTGCTGTTGCTGGTCACTGTCCTGCTGCATGGCCTGCAATGCATCCCCACCAGCCTCGTCTGCTGCTGCTGCTGCTGCTGCTGCTGCTGCCTCATCGACTGCTGGCGGCTGCTGACGCAGCGCAGGCACAGCCAGGAACGGCCGCAGCATGCGCCGACATGACCCCAAATCGGCGCATCCTCTGTCACTATGTACTCATGTCCTTGCTGCTGCTGTTGGTGGGGCTGCCTACATCTGCAAACTTGCTGCTGCTGCTGCCTGCGAGCTGCTGCTTGGCTGCATTGCTTGGCACTACGTGCAGTGCTGGGTCGTAGGTCTGATCCAGCGGCACCCACATCAGCAACGGCGCACTGAACTTGTCGTCTGAGCCGTAGCTGCGCCTCATGCCTGCCTTCCGGTGGTACACCACCACCTGTGTGTGCACACCACGCAGAGCAACAGCACACACGTGATGAGCAGCAGCAGCAGCAGCAGCAGCGTCACACTCAGCGACACAGCACGCCACCACAGCAGTAGTATCAAATGCAAGCTGCTGCTGGTGCAGTCAGCATGCACATCGACCCAGCCACACCCCTCTGCACCACCGCAGCGCAACAAGCATTCGCACACACGACACCAGCCGCCGGCGGTGTGGCGCGCCCACACCTTCTGGTTGCCCTCGCCCGCAGGCCCCAGCTCCGGCTGCCTGTAGTAGTACACCAGCAGCGCGCCGTCGCTCGCGTCGCGCCCCAGGAGCTCGCTGATGCGCGCCTTGGGGTCGTCAAACACGGTGAGGCCGTAGTTGAAGCGCTGGCTGAGCCGCGCCGCGACCATCTGCTGCTCTGGCGCCACCAGCTGCAGGCCGGCGACGCGCGCCAGCGCCAGGTACAGGTCCTTGACGCTGCCTGCGCATGCGGCGGGGGTCAATTGGCGCACTTTGGTCTCAGCGGCTGTCAGGGAGAGCAGGCGCGTGTCAAGCCGTGCTCCTGCTGCAGCGAAAGACGGGCATGCCACTTGCAGCTGCTGCCAGCCGAGGCGCTGACGCCCTGTCGCAGCAGTGACGCCTGCAGGCCAATGCGCATGGACAACGCTGGCCTTTGCTGGCCGTAAGCTGTGCTGGGTGTCACATGCTGGGTGCGGCGCTCCTCCTGCTGTTCCTGCTCACTGCACAAACAAATGACCACTGCGCAAGGAGCGCAGCAGTCCCGTGTGCCGGCCCACCGCCCAGCCGCACCTGTCTGTGGCACCTCCAGCCCGTACTCGCGCGGCGGCGCGGCGCCGTCCGCGTGCAGCAGAATGGCCGTGAGCTGCCGCACTTTGCTCTCAGGCAGCGGCAGGCTGAGGTACATGAAGGGGTCGAATTTGACGCTGCTGTAGCCGCACTGCGGGCACACCAGCGTCGACTTGTACAGGCCCTGCGGGGCGCGGGGCGGGGGCGGCAGGCAGCGTGTGCAGCACAACACGAGCGGGGAGCAGGGCAGCAGGCAGGGAGCAGGGTGAGCGGGCTCTGCAGGCGGCCGGGGTATGGTGCACTGCCTGCAGCAGGCACAGGTGCGCCAGCTGGCACGCAGGCGCAGCAGCGCCATGCACGCAAGCAGCCACGGCTGTTTGCTTGCTGTCAAGTGCAAGATGTGCCGCGATGCCGCCAGCGTTGCTGGCTGAAGCACAGCCACCCCTGCCTGAGCAGCGCCACACCTGGAAGTGGTCAACGATGTGCGAGTCGTTGCGCAGTCTGTAGTTGTCCCATGCGCGCTTGGCCAGCTCATCATCGGGCACACCATCACTGTCGCTCTCCTGCAGGCACAGCAGCGGCGCAGAGGGGTGGCCGGCATGTTCACAGGCACCCCTGCCCCTGCAGCCTGCCGCTGTGTGCTTGCAGGAATGCGCTGAAGCGTCTCACTCAAAGCGAACTGTACATAACCAATCGCCATGGCACCCCTGCCGGCAGGTTTAGTAGCTGCGCCGCCCTCCGCGCACCTCTGTGTACGGCTCCTGCAGCTGCAGCAGAACACGAGCAGCATTCCTGCAGGAGAGCACTTCACGCATGTCCAGGGCGCCTGTGCCGCACCTCTATGTATGGCTTCTGCTGGATCCTGTTGATGTCCTCGTGCAAGCCGTCCAGCAGGAAAGCCAGGAACTCCTGGCTGTCGTGCTGCGCGTAGCCCGAGAACTGCGGCGCAAATTGGGCGATCTTGGCCTTGAAGCCGCGCGGGACGACAGTGCCCACCTCAGGCTGCGGGAGCAGAGGCCGCACAGCAGGTGATGTCAACATCGCACAAGGTGGGGATGAGGGGGCTTAAAAATATTGAAAAGACCGCCAAACATAAGGAACCAGCGAGCATATCTGAGTTTCCCCTGATACTGGCCAACACGCAGCGTGTTGTGCACCACCTGCCACCGCCGGCGGTGGTTTCTCAGGATTGCCACATGTGGCATTGCAGCTGCAGCGAATCAGCAACCACAGCAGCTGCTTCTGCTGCTGCAGGAACCTATGCGGCTGCTGCGCTGCACTGTCCTGCAACCCGCTGCTCACCCGCCACACGTTGCTGATGAGGCTGCCGAAAGCAGTTGCCAGCTGGCCCTTCATGCCCAGCGGGTTGGCTGTGTTGAGGTCGCCATCATAGGCCCCGCTCAGGAAGACAGACATGATGGGCACCGTGTGCATCAGGCACTGCAGGCTGCTGTTCATGAAGCAGGTGTTGCCCAAGTTCTGCAGGCCAACCAGCCCTGGCCGCCCCTCAGAGCGCTGCAGCACGCGGCGACAGGTGCGGAGCAAGCAGCAGGAAGCACAGCCGGGGACAGACACAGCAGCGCACGATGAAGCACAAGCAGTGGTTGGCTGATACGGCAAAAGTGACACACCTGTCAAGCACAACTGCTGAGGAACCAAGCACACGTCTGCTGCATTCCGCTATGACATAGGCAAACACTGAATGTTGCTTGAGATGTTCTCTGACCAGCTGCTGCTGCTGCTGCTACCTCCCTCATTATGTTACGACATGTGTTACATGGACCTCAGCCCGGCCATGCCCAAGTGCTGAGTGTTGAGAGCCGTCGCCTGCCGTGCGCTGCTGCTGGCCGCACCTGCACTGTTGAGTCCTCCTGCACGTGGCTGTTACTCCTGCCAAAGATGCCCCTGCTGCTGGTGATGATGGGGCTGCTGCTGCTCTTGCTCTCACACTCCAGCGGGTTGTCCTGCAAGCACGTAGCAGCAGCAGCAGCAGCAGCAGGAAACAGGTGATCATCTCCTTCCCTCTCGTCCACACGCACACGCACGTTGACACAGCCCCGTCGCCATCTTCAGCCACATGCACCATGGTGCTCTCACAGGCGCGTCAGGCCCCAGCTGACACAACGCGCTCGAGCCTGCTGAGCCACAGCAACCCGCAGCCGCAGCAACGACCCGCTGTCAGCCTCAGTGCCAACCGGCTGTGCATGCAATGCGCTGTGCATGCAACCCCTGCTGTGCATCCGTGGCGCTGTCAACCTCGCTGCCACTGCGCGCCTGCTGACACCCTGCCGAGCAAGTGCCGCATGCCCACAGCCACGCAGCACCTGCTGACCACTGGCCAAGCCCCTGCCCTGCACTATGCCCCACCTTCTCGTCCAGCAGTATGGGCTGCTCATCCAGAATGCGGGCGTCGTTGAGCGTCTTGTCCAGCTGGCTCTCCAGGTTGGCGTGCTTGCTTTGGTGGAAGAAGTCCCAGATCTCAATGGAGGCGGGGTCAACGCCAAACTCCGCGCACGCACGCAGCTTCAGGCTCTGCACAGTTTCCTGCAAGGGGTGCAAGAAGCACAGTGCCAGAGGCGACGCCAGGAAACATGAGTTGGGGCACAATAGCCGCAAACCATGCAGCTGCACCGATGACTACCCAGCTGCAGCCTTGCTCAGCTGCTGCGGAGATGCCCTAGCCGTGGCCACTGCGCACGTTGTGCGAACCACGTAGCATGCCTGGCGGATGCCAGCACCCGGAAACAGCACACCAGCCGATGCTGCTGCACGCACAACATCCCGTTGCCCCATCCCTCATCATGCGACCTCCACGTCCCGCCAGGCCGGCGGGCCCCGCACCTTGAGCTCCGCCTCCATCGTCTTGATCTCGGTGGGCTTGCCGCTCCACACCACGTCCAGCTTGATGGGGTACAGCATGACGCGCGCGCGCTTGGTGTGTGACGCCAGCCCCTCCAGCACGGCAGGCCGCGACACCACCGGGCCGCCGCCGTACCAGCCGCGCAGCAGCTCCCAGGACTCAGCCGTGACGATGACAAAATGGCAGTTCTCTTCCAGGTTGCGCGCCAAGTCGCCGCTGTTGTTGTCTACGATGGTGCTGTTGTCTATCTCGAGGGGCGCTGGCTGCGCATCCACGTCTGTGTCGCTGATGCTGCTGCTGTCCGCTGGCTGCTGCTTGTAGCGCGTATAGGCACACCAATCTCCCCACCAGCTGCAGGAGGTGCAGCAGGTGCACGCAGGGATGGCCGCAGCAGGGTCAGCTGTAGGTGCTCTGCCATGTGAGGTTGGCAGTACAACATGAGCCTGCCTTGGTTGCGCTGGCACTGGCGGCATGCAGCGCTGCTGTACGATGGTGGCTGCTGATTCGTGCTTCAACTGCACCACGTCATTCAGCGCCGCCTCTCACCTCTTGCTGACGATGTACATCTGCTCCCCGGCTTGAATCTGCTTGTCCTCCAGCTCCTGAATGGCAGCAGCCTGTTCCTCTGGGCTGGGCGCAAGGGCCTTGGCGCCTGCTGCCTCATCGCCAGCCACATCCATGTTGACGTCTGGCTCTTCTAACAGCATCATTGGGCGCTGCTGCATCTCTCCTCCTAGCAAACCCTGCTGCTGCTGCTGGTGCTGCTGCTGCTGCTGCTCCTCATCTGCCATAGGCTCCCCAAGGCTGCAGACTGTACACCGAGCCTCAACACCAAAGGGATCAAAGGATCCGTGCTGTGAATATGTGTTGCTGTGCAAGAACAAGGAGGGCACAAAGACGTCTGTGAGGTGGTGTCTACGATCGGGCAGCACAACGTAACCCTAAGCCAAGCCCACAGTAGTTTGTTAGATTGTGTTGTGATGTAAGGCAGCGTGTTCTGTTAGAACTTGTTACGGCCTCGCGGGTTTCAAACTGAGGGGTTGTTTGCTATCGTGTCTGCGAGTGCGCCACCCGATGAGGGGAAAACAATGTTGCAGAGTAGCGGAAGTACGCAGCTCTGTCTAAACTGATGCTGTCATTCCCTCACCATATGAATGCAAACTGCAGGACTTGCTTGCCTGTGCGTAGTTGCAACGCACATTCATTGCGTGCGATATCAACAAAGATATTGGACCACCAAATTGTAGCTGTTGCCACCTACAGCAGCCACCTGATTACTTCGGTTTGGAGTCCAGGCCCTGAGGGCCAGCCTGCAGGCTGGGCTGACAGCTGGCAGGCGCGCAGCACAAATTAAACCAAGTAAGATCTCCGCTGCTCCCCTTCAACACCGGCATACATCAGCCGTTCAACTGCTGCAATCTTCGTTGCAGCCATCAGCTAAGCAACTTGTTCAGCTATCAACACATGAGCTTGTCTGTCACACCGCTAATGTGTGTGAACTACAGCTGCAATGTGTGAACTGTGGAGTAGAATTGGCTGACTGACAGCGTTGATTGCAATTAGTTCAGATTTAGCTTCATAACACAGCAAAGGCAAAACGCAACACCTCGAACACCAGCAAATGATCAAATCAAATCAGACACGTGCTGCTGTCATACAAGGAGTCACACTTGGGTGACATTGCATATATATTCTGCGCACGGCTGCGCGTTCAACATCTTGATGTTATCTACGAGGCAACAATTATTAATCACGGTTTATAAATTTTATCAACGCATTGGCACACTGATCGCATTCGTTGCTGTCGCATATCCCGCAACATCTTTGTTCTTGCGCTGCTGGCCAGCAGTTGAACAAAAATATAGTCATCTTCCAACCAATATCGTCCCGCATGCAGGGGAGCTGTGCCTTGACCTAACCAGTCATCAGCGTGCAGGCTGCAGGCTACTGCAGACAGCTTTGTCTGCCCACCTAAGCAAGCAGCACACACAAAGACATAGTCACACAGTCTTAGACACACTTCTCTTTGGGGTAAAATAGCCACATTGTCGAGCATGGACACATATGAGCGCACCTACAGCCAGCTGCTGCAGGTCCAGCTGGCGAATGACAGGGCGATTGCTGCAGCGTTGTCTGAAGACGAGGAGCCCAGCCCGACCAAAGCAAACACCAGTCTGGACGGCCAGCTAGCACTTCAGCTGCATGAGAAAGAGGTAGAGAAGCTGGGTGAGTTGTCCTGCTGTCGGGAACTGCTGTGTGTTGCCAGGACTGCAAGGTGCCCCAAACAGCAGCATTTACACTGGTCTGCAGGGAGCAGTAGCAGCAATTGCAATATTGCAGCATCTGTCTGAAGCGTCTGAGCTGCTGTGCAGTGCGGCCGCCAAAGAAGTCGCGCCGCAAGCGCAGGGCGTTCCGTCTCTGTTTCGAACGCTCAATGTCACCAAGGTATGCGCCAGGTATACCCTGCATACATAGCAGCACAGCAGCAGCAGCAGCAGCAGCAGCAGCAGCAGCAGAGTTCAGCTACCGCGCGCATCACATTGTCAATCTGTCTGGTTACCTAACATCGTTAATCAGTCATGTCTTGGCCAGCCTGGGCTTCCTGCAGAGGCGCTAGCTCCACCTGCTCACCGCCCAACTGCAACCTGCAGCACTGCCGCACAAAGCAGTGATCTTCACCCTGCACTTCTGCGTGTCCTGCGCCGGACCTTTGTCCTGCTGCAGTTGGTCCCGCGCGTCAACCCCGCTTTCCCGCTCACGGAGAGCTACGTCAGCGCAGACAGGCAGCGCCTGCTGCTGCGGCTGGAGATGTATGCGCTGCAGGAGCGCAGCATCAGCGGAGACGGCAACTGCCAGGTATGCAGCGCAAGCTAGTGCTGCACATGATGCACACCAGGCCACGACATGCGCTGCCAGAACAGCGCTGCATCTCTCCACTGGCAGCAAACAGAGATTGCAGCAGCGCCAGGCGACGTTGGCAGCAGTGGAGGCGCACGCTGCATTTCTGGCCACGTGCAGCCGTTAAGCTGCGCATGCGACTGTCTCAGTGCGTGGTTGTCCCTGTTATTGAGCAGGTGGCCGCCCTTACGTTGGGTTTGCTGAGCGCTGCCTGCACTTGCTGCACCAGCTCTGCCCCTGGGCCTGACACATCACCCTCATGGCACTTGCACCGCGTGTGCTGCGCGTCCTGTGTGCCTGCAGTTCCGCGCCATTGCCGACAGCTGTGGTACGACCAAGACCGGCACTTGGAGGTGCGCCAGGCTGCTGTTGCGCAGCTGTGCCAGCACCCTGGGCGCTACAAGGACTACGTCACAACAGACTACCAGCAGTACGTCAGGTGCGCAGGGCGGCACCCGTGGGTGCGGAGAGCAGCTGCTCTGGGCATGCGGTCGGCAGTCGGGCAACTGCACAAGGCAGCATACAGGGCGTGCTCATCCGGCCGATGTGTCCAGCTGCCTGGTCTGCAGGGAGCCTGCACTCTGCACACAGGCTAGTGGGAATAATAGATCTGCCAGGTTGGAAGCAGCATCGGCGTGGTGCTTTGTGTCCAGTTGTGGTGTAGTGGCTGCGCGCTGAGTGCACATTGCGGCGCTGGCGCTGGCGGACGTGTGGCTACAGCTGTAGGTTACCATTTAACATTGGCAACAGAAATGGGTGTTTTACAGGAAAATTTTGCTCTCTTGCCGTGCTGCAGCTCCATGAGCAACCCTGGCGAGTGGGGTGACCACCTGACCCTGCAAGCAGCAGCCGACGCCTTCAACGTGCGCATCTGCGTCGTCAGCTCGTTCCTGGAAAACTCCATCATCAGCATCGACTCGGCGCAGCACCAGGAGGAGGCGGACCAGCAGCAGCAGCAGGAGGAGAAGCTGCAGGCGCAGCTGGCGCCAGGCAGGGCGTATGACGAGCGCACGCTGTGGCTGGCGTTTTGGGCAGAGGTGCGCTGCTGGCAGGGCAGGGCTGGCTGGGTCGGCCATGGCATGGGGCAGTGTTCTGCAGTGGCAGCGTGGCTGGCGGTGCAGCCCACAGACAGCTCTGTTCCACCTGCTGATCCTGCCATATTCCCGCTTGCATCATCACATATCACACCACCAGTACAGCAACAAATTGGATGACCAACAGCAGGCTGTGCTTTGCTCGTGTTTTGCGCAGTGTCTGCGCTCATGTTTGTCCCGCGTGCAGGGCGCTTAGGGCCACATAATGTGTGTCTGCCTCGCTGCGTGGCGGTGCCCGCAGGTGCATTACAACTCGCTGTGCGTGAAGGCACCTGAGTCGCCCTCTGATGGGTCTGCATCAGTGTCAGACTACAGCAGCGACAGCGGGAGCAGCGACGAGGGCGGCAGCAGCAGCAGGCACAAGGCGAAGTTGCTGGGCAGCAAGAAGCTGAGGCATGCAGCAGACACATTGAGGAGACACTGAGTGATTGCAGGCTGAGGCATGTGGTTGATTGGCTGCTCAAGCAGCGTTATAACAGGTTGGGCCATACAGGCAAGCCTTGTAATGCAGGGGCATTTAGGCTGCAGGAAACAGCACAGGTGTTGAGGGTGGGGGGCATGCGTTGAAATACATCCGCCGGTACGCCACATGCCTGGCAGTGCCGTGGCAACACAAAGTGTTACATGTGGGGTTTGGCAGTGCCACAGGTTCGAGTTATTGGCATATTGGGCAAGTGAATAAGTGGCACACATTGTTGTTGTTTGGGCACGTGTTTGTGTATCAAGTTCAGTTCTTCATATCGTGTGATATGTGGCTTCAGTATGCACATGTTCTCAAAGCAAAGTTTGCATGCATGCAGTGCTGTATGCTATCACATGCATTGGCCCTGCAGCAGTCTTGTGATGCTTGAGTGTACATTCACGGAAAACGATTGGTTTCTGTCCTGACCTTGTGCAGCCTGCTTGCATTGTGACATGCTGTTGGGTGTGCTTGGTTTGCTTGTAATAAGCAGCAGCACTCAACGTAGCCGGAAAGCAGAGTCACCCGGCCCCCCTCTCGTGCTTTTGTTACAGATGAGGTGTGGGTACAGTTACAGCAGCTGCCCCTGGCTTTCAGGGGCGTGATGGCTTCTTGATTACACACACCGCTTTTGAAATCAACAGTGATTTCGAATTCATGTTGAAAGTCACCTTGAGAGTAAAATCTTGCACCTGATCTCGTCAAGGGTATGCTGATGGCTGTTATGACACACAACATTGTGTGCTTTTGGCTGTGTCTGCCACGACGGCAGGCACCTATGTGCTGGCAGCGCCTCTCCTGCGTACCCGGTTTGGCGCACTGCAAGCAGTTCACAACTGGTACTGCTGTATGCTGCACTGCCCGCAGCTGCGGCAGCAGGGTTTGTTCAACCAGCAGCAGAGGTGACTTGTGCATGCTAAAAGCCCCGTTGCTACTCAGTCAACACCAGCAGCTGTTTGTGGGCCCGTGGCCATATTATTTCGTCGACTGAAGCACCTGATCTGCATGCTCAGGCCAAGTTATTCTGCATGCTCAGGTTCAGGCTGTACAAAGTGTACTGCCCCTGTGTTAGTCACCTGGATGATCACCAGGGTGTGCAGCTGGACAGGTGGTGATGGATATGCCATGTGTAAGATATTTTCCAAACTAAGCAATGCTTTGTGCTGGTAGCCTGTCACGTTGCGTTGGAGAGAGATCAGCCTAGCAATTTTGCCCCGTTGATCAGATCATTGACATCCACCGGCTCGAGCCGGGCGCTCACGATCGCTCGTGTGTGTATATCAACGAGTAACAACTGACCCGCCAGGTGCACTATTGCCTGGTAAGCTGCGTCGATATGATGAGGAACTTCTGCAGCAGCGCTGTGCAAGCACTCCACAGACCATATGCTCCAAGTAACTACTGTCGTCCTGACAACACCTGAAAATATTACGTCGGTTGTCACAACCTTTCAGGAACCCATACAGCATGCAATGCGCTCGTCAGCAGGCGACACAGCTGCAGCATCTGTAGCAGCAGCAGCAACAGCAGCAGCAATCCCCCAGCAACACAAGGTGGCCAGCACAGCAGGGCAGGCTGCAGGTGCAACTGCTGCAGTGTCTTGTGGTGATTCTATGGATCACCAATTTGTGCCACCCATCGAATTGCTGCTGGCATCACAGGATCGGCTATGCAGTGTGCTAATGCCGGAACAGAGTCAGCAAGAGCAGGCTATGCCGTGCAACACAGAACAGCACGTGGCACAGACTGCGGCGCCTATCGTTGCTGCTGACTGTACGGAAGCTACCCTTGTACCACAGGATTTAGGACAGGTGGAGGACAAGGCAGTTGTATGTGAGGGTGAAGCAGGTGCAGGCACAGGACCTTCCACTCCACCACCAGCAGCTGCACCAGCAGCTACTGCAGAGCCAGCAGCAGCAGCAGCACCATCACCACCAGCAGCAGCTGCAGCTGCAGCTGCAGCTGCCGCAAGTGCAGTGGCACCTGCCGTAGGCTGCACAGAAGGCAGCAGCCCTGCCAGCCCACCTGCAGTGGCTGCGGCAGGGAAGGGAACGTGCAAGCAGGAGCCATCCCACAAGCTTACTGGCAATGACCCTGCCCTTGCAGCAGCAGCAGCAGCAGCAGGTGGTGCTGCTGCCAGCAGCCTGCTGCCGCCGTACAGCAGCTGTGCGTTTGTCAGCCGGTCTGCTGCGCTTGCGGCCAAGGAGAAGATCAGGGGAGTGTACAAGCCAGCAGGTGCCAGCAAGCCAAAGACCAGCAACGCAGGCAGGCAGAGCGCTGCCAGCAATGCAGGAGGAGCAGCAGCCGCAGCAGCAGCAGGTCATGGTGCTGGGCGGGCTGGTGTGACGACGCAGGGTGTGGACCCTGCAGGTCTGTTGGCTCAAGCGGCTGTCGGTCGGCAGCCCAGCTGCCCACTGCCAATCACCCCACGCAGCAACCGCGCTGCAGCTGCAGCAGCGGCTGAGAAGCTGCGCCGGGTTTTCCAGCCAGCTCCCAGCACCAGCAGCAGCGGCGGCAGCAGCAGCAGCGGCGGCAGTGACCAGGAGGGCGAAGATGGTACTGACAACGGAAAGGAAAGGAATCAAAGAGCAGATGTGAATGATGGGCCGGATGGCAGCGCAGCAGCAGCAGCAGCAGCTGCTGCAGCCCGCGGTGCTGGCTGTGGCGGTGCGGGCAGGAGGCGGCGTGCGCGGCCACCAGCGGCGGGGCGCGTGCTGCCGCATGAGGCTGCTGCTGGCCGCGTGGCGCGTGCCGGGCCCATGCACCGGCTGGACCTGCAGCTGCAGCAGGCGCGAGCACTCATGGCCCTCAAGGTGAGCTGCTGCTGCTGCTGCTGCTGCTGCTGCTGCTGCTGCAAGATCACACCGTATGGGTGGCAAGCTGCAACCTGGATGCTGAATTTGGCTGTGGGGAGTATTGGCTTGGTCAACCTGATGCAACTGCTGCAGCAGCAGCAGCAGCAGCGTGGCGTCGAGGTGCCCGCACTCTTGCCAGTATGCCTGCGGAAGGTACTGCAACTGCTGCTGCTGCTGCTGCTGCTGCTGCTGCTGCTGCTGTGCGTTGCTTGCTGCGCCTGCTGCTACTCCACGTACCCAACACTCACGCGTCGCTCCCTGCTCCTGGCCACGCCCGCGTCCCTTCCGCTGTGGCAGCAGGTGTGCCGGGGGCTGGACGCTGTGCTTGAGACGCGGGGCATGTACCTGCTGGACAGCGGGCGCTGGGACGTGCACAAGGGCGGACCAGCAGACAAGGTGCGCACAGCACATGTAATCCAAATATTAACGCAACACACATCAAACTTCACAAGCTGAGGCTACACTGCAGCAGAACGGCGGCAGACTCATTCAGCGCAGGCAGGCCTAGTTCAGCACAGGCAGGCCAGCAGCAGACGGCAGCAGTGGTGCGAGGGCCGCGTGCGTTGCATGGGGCGTGCCTCGTACCGGCAGCGCTGCATCAGGGACATCGCTGCACCAGGCAGGGTGTGAGGCATGCTCCCATACCAGCAGCGCTGCGTCATGGGAAATATGCGTGGTGCAGCCTGGTGCTTTACATGCCTGCTTGTCGCATGTCCAGTGGGTAAACATGCCGCGCCTGCCGCTGCTGCTGCCGGGGCCAGATCCTGTCATCTGCCGCGCTGCGTGGCCAAGGCATCACCTACCAGGCCATCGGCCCCGGCATCAAGCCGGGCTGCTGCACAGGCACGCTGGTGGCGGCAGAGGGGGAGGGCAGCTTCAGCATCAAGTGAGCGCCCAGCATGCTGTGCACAGCCGCCTGCACAGATGCTTTGTGAGTGTGAAGCAAGCACAGGTGTAGTGCTTGAATGCTTTACAAACTTGCAGCTCGAGCGTAGTGCATATTTGCGTGTACAGATGCGTGCGCGGCAGACGCATGTGGTGGCCTGATTTGAGAAGCTCCTCAATTTGAAGTAAGCACCGCTGATGATTCAAGTGCCTCACTTACAGCCACCGTATGATGCTATGATGCGGATACTGTCTGCTGAGTTGCCATCGCATGCGCCGCTGCTGCTGCCGCTGCTGCTGCCGCTGCTGCTGCTGCTGCTGCTGCTGCTGCTGCTGCTGCTGCCGCTGCCGCTGCCGCTGCTGCTGCTGCTGCTGCTGCTGCTGCTGCTGCCCGCCATCCCTGCCAGGTGTGCGTGTGGCAGCTTTGCTGGCGGGCGCTCCGCGTGGGAGCGCCACCTGGGGTCGCGCTGCAAGAAGTTCACCAAGCACGTCGTCATCGACAGCCTGGAGATGCAGCTCAAGGTGTGACGCGACACCTGCTGCGCCGCTTCCCTGCAAGCTGTCATACATCCGCAGGATCACAGGCTGACGCGCTGGCGTGTGCGTTGGCCCGCCCACCACACTGTTACGCCAAGCCGACCTTGTGCAATCCAGGAGCATGCAGCCACGATGAGGCCTGCCCGCTGAAGCATCCAGTATGGTAGCATCTGCGGGAGCTGGCACTGCTTTTGCTGGCCACTCTCTCCACCAGCCTTGCTGCAGACCCTGGCTTAACCGCCATTCCAGCATCCATGTGAACCATGTGTAATGCGTTGCCTCTCACAGCTCTGGCTTCTAAAGGCTGCTGCCCTGGCTTGCTCCCTCGCGCTATGCTCTCCCTGCAGGACTTTGCCATTCTGTGCAGCAACGTGGACTTGAGCTGCACGCACTGCGTGTACTGCCACAGAGACGACGCACACCCCAACAGCAGCGCAGCAGCGGGCCTGGCAGCAGCGGCAGTGGACAACCTGATCGCGTGCAGCAGCTGCCCGGCCGTGTTCCACATCAGCTGCTACATCAGGAATGCACGTGAGCGGCCGGAGGATGAGCAGGGGTGGCGCTGCGGCAGCTGCAGGGCTGCTGAGGCCTGTGCAGCTGCTGGCTGCATGTACTGTGTGAAGCAGCAGCAGCAGCAGGGTAGTGAGCCGGTGGATCTCATGCAGCGGTGGGAAGAGCTGCTGCAGCAGCAGGAGCCAACACCTGAGGTGTCAGGACAGGAAGAGGGAGGGGAAGAGGGAGAGGAAGGAGCAGCAGCAGCAGCAGCAGCAGTACGACCAGGTGCAGGTGCAACCACGCAGGCTGGAACAGGGGCTGACACAGCTGCAGCAGGTGCACCATCAGTAGCACTAGCACCAGCACCAGGACCAGCACCAGCAGCAGAAGAAGCAGCTTGTGTTGGACCAGCAGCAGCGGCCGCGCCACGACAATCGCAGCCGAGCAGCAGCAGGGCAGCAGCACGCAAGGCAGGGGCTAGGAGGCATGCTGCTGCTGTTGCAGCGGCGGCGTTTGGGCAGACCTCAGACCAACAGAGCTTGGCAGCAAACAGCTGGCTGCAGCCGGCAAAAAGGAAGCTGCGCTCGGAGGCACGGGCTGAGGAACTGCAGCGGCAGCGGCAGCAGCAGCTGGAGGAGTCGCGGCTGCTGCTCCAGGAGGCACGAGAAAGAGATCTGCGGTGGCAGCAGCAGCGGGAGCAGCTGCAGCAACAAGTGAAGTGTGAAGAAGAGGAGGAGCCGGATGTGTATGATGCAGGAGCCAGCAGCAAGCGCATCAAGCTGGAACAAACAGCAGATGAAGCACCAGCAGCAGCTCAGAGCAGGAAACGCAGAGCCAGCAGCGACCCATCAAACACAGATGAACAGCAGCAGCAGCAGCGCCTTGTGATCAAGCAGGAAGAGCTCGAGCAGCAGCCAGGCAGCTTGGCTGGTGCAGCTGCAGGTGCGGGTCACGGGCGTTGGACCTCCGGTGAGCTGAACAACGATGCACTTGACACGCTGGCAGCAGCAGCTGCAGCAGCTGCAGCAACAAGATGCCGTACAGCTGGGGATGCTACTGCTGGGGCAGGTGGTGCTACAGCTGTGGCTGCAGGTGGTGCTGGTTCACCAGGCAGTGCTGGCAGCTGCAGACCACCAGCAGCTTGGCGGCCAGCTGCTGCCGCTGCTGCTGACCAGCTGCTGTCTCCAGTGTCGCTGGGGCCGGCAGCACGCGCAGGCCCGCCGCTGCAGCTGCAGCTGCTGCCGCTTCAGGGATGCGGCCCAGGCTTGACCCCAATGCAGGAGGCTGACCTGGCCGCAGCAGAACACCAGCTAGCTACATTGTCCAACCAGCTGAGCGAGCCCGACGAGCAGCTGGAGCTGCTGTTTGCTGCCTGCGACAAGCTGCGTATTGCGGTGCAGGAATGCGGCAACAACAGCGGCAGCACCAGCAGCAGCGCGGCAGCAGCTGCGGGCCCAGCAACCGTTGCGGCGGCGGCAGCGGCTGGATTGCGTGGCGTTGCTGCTGGCGCTGCTGCGCAGCAGGTGTTGCGACAGTTTGCGACGGACTACGGGCGTGTGTTTACGTGGGTGCAGCGGGTGAATGGTGGCCTGTCCAGCGCGGACGCTGTGGTGAGGGCGCTGCGCAGCTTGGTGCAGCATGTGGCGCAGCACCAGGCGCCGCATGCAGACCCTGTGCCTGCAGCAGCGGCAACTTGTGCGGGTGCAGCAGCTGCGCCCGTGTCGGCGCCGGACGACCGAAGCTGACAGGAGCCAGCAGCAATCCTGGGCAGTGTGTGGGGAGCCGGCGGTGCTTCTCGCCCGAGTCAAGTGCAGGGCGGGACGAGCAGCTGTTGCCACCAAGGGGCAGGTTTGTAAACAGGTAGCTACATGCTCTGCTTTTCTCTGCTGTGTGTCCTCCCCTAGTTTGAAGTGGTGCTGCTTTTCAAGAGCATTTCTGGCTAGTCAGCATGATGGCGTCGAGACTATGGCTCGAAGGGTAACGTGTTGACGATGATGCTGGGTAGGCGGCAGGCGTGCGCTATGCTTGCATGCCTGCACTGCTGCAGCTTGCTGCATGCAGATAGCCATCTGCAATCATGCCTACTGAAAATGTTGACAGGCAGCAGCACTCCAACCCAGCCCGAAAAACGAAGAGAATATGTACTGTCGTTTTGTGTGGCAAAGCCGTTGTGTGAAGTCTACATGAGCAGCCTCGCATGCAGGGGTAGGGTGACACTTGCTTGCCTTTGCTTCTTCATCTTTTTCACATGCCTGTGCAGTCAGGTTCTGATGCTCACCTCCGGCACGGCACCTGTGCAGCTAATGGCATTGGTTGGCTATGCTGTCAACCAGCTCATTGATCAGCTGCACGGCAGAATCAGCTGCACGGCCATATGACGTGGTTCGGGCCTTCGATGCGCAAACATGCATGCATAGGCCTGAAATGCCCAGCAATGCTCACTGGCAGGCTGCATGGCGCGCTGCTGCTGGCTGGACGAAGTTCACTTGATGATCCATGTGCAAGAGTTACACGTGCTGACTCAGTCAACACGATGCCAATGTCGGCCTCAAAGCACCAACAGCACCACTTCAGCACACCCATGGACCCACCTTGGCTGGCTCGAAATCAACTAGTGCAGCTGCATCCATCCAGAGGAACAACACCCTGCCATCACCCACGGCTTCAACACCAGCGTCCAACCACTTTCTATTAGAGCTGCATTTGTTGCTGCGCAGCACGACACATATATCATAACACAGTTGTGTGTCAGCAACCGCCAATGCTCTGCACCATAGGCAACTGTTGCAACACATCAGGCTATGGCGCTTCCGTGGAAGATGGCAACTGCGATATTGTCAGTGGACAGTCAGCCGGAGGGATCAAGCCAAGACGTGGGCAACCGAAGACCCGCTACACTGATGACTGTGGCATGTGTACTCTTTCGGCTTTTTCACATAACCGTTGTGATTGCATTTGTTCACTTGTGCCTAACAGCTCGTTTGTTGGGTGAACGAGGCTTGTGTTGCTATGGGGTGAGCCTGCTACCTTCCAGGCTCAGGATGCACGAACTTCCACCAGATGAGACAGCAGCAGTAGCAGCAGTAGCTTGGGCGTGTTACAGGACAGCAGCAGCAGCAGCAGCAGCAGCAACCGGTGTCCGGCAGTGTACACAGTCATGGCAACAATTGCTTCCATGCCAGCATCACGTGGATGTTGGTCCCAACATTCGTTGTTTTTTCCAGCAACTACAGCAGCAACAGCAACAGCTACAGCAACAGCAGAACAGTTGTGATAAACAACACCATTTCAACATGTGCTATGCTAGTACAGCAGTGGGGAGCACCTGGCTAGCAGAGTGCCCACTGCGTATGCACAGTCACATTTGTTGTTGCTTACTTCAATCATATACATCTGATTGTGTGTACGTGCTGCTGCTGCGTTTTTGCTGCGAGTGTTATTGTCATGACGGGCTCTGACATGGGGTCTACTGGAGACTACTTCAAGGTGGTGCGCAGGTGTCACGGGTGCCTCCCCGCCCGGGGTGTGCACTCGTTGACACTTCTGCCCTTCAATTCTCTGCGCTACAGGTATGTTTGGATATTTTGAGGCCTTGCTGCAGGAATGCGTGCCTGCATGGCAGCCCACTCGGAGCACCAGGAGATCTTGGGCGGGGGTCTCCTGGTCCAGCAGTGCTTGAGGTGCGCAGTTTTGCATTTACCTGGAGCCCAGGAGCCGTTAAATCCGTTCTTTTACATCACTGCCAGCTCCTGCACACTGAGCAGGGCTGCAGGCGCAAGTGCCAATGCAACCACCGTGATGCCAAACAAGTCTCCTCCTGCAGAGAGTGCGGGTGGAACTGCAAGCAACCCACGCCCGGCATGCGTGACCCCTACGCGAGCCAGGCACACGTGGCGACAGCTGCCATCAAGCGCACACCAGGCTGCACCCTGCCTCACCACTCCCAGCCATGCTCCAGCCGCGTTCGCAGCATCGAGCTTGCTGACTCTGCTTTCCTGCAACACTTTGCTGGACTGCTCAAGCCCCACAGCTGCTCAGCGCTTCTGGCCGAGTGTCATGTCGCACGAGTTGTGCTCGTCGCAGTCCAGGGGCGCCCAGCGCGCAGCCACCAGGTCGCAGTTGAACGCGGGCTTGCCCAGGCGCCTGTTCACTGCATTGTGGGTGCGACACATCCACACGGTAAAGTCTCGCCCGCTGCTGACGACTGGCGGGTCACGCCTGCAGCAGCGCAGCGCCACAGCAGCAGCAGCAGCAGCAGCAGCAGCGGCAGCAGCAGCAGAAGCAGCAGCAGGGTGAGCCCAGCTTTTGACCTGTAACTATCAGACATGCCTGCCGCTGCTCTTCCCCAGGCTACCGCATTGCTGAGTTAACTATTTGCGATGATGATTGTGCATGCAAGCAAACACTGTGTAAGACAAAGCCCGTTTACATGGCCAGGCAGCTGCACAAAGTGACGGTTCAGGTGCTGGTCAAGCCTCGTAGTTCACGCCAAACACAATCAGTGATTCCATGGTACTTCCATGCTGCTGCCGCCCACCTAACAAGCTCCTGGAAGTGCTTTGCGCAGTCGGCGCAGGGGTAGATGCGTGTCATGCTGCCTATCAGCTGCCGAGCATCCCGCTGCTGCTGGCGCGTTGGGTGCTCTGGGAACTGTGCTGCTAGGGTGTGCAGGAACGTCCAGGTGGCCCGGCCTAGGTCCTCCTTGCTGGTTAACTTGCTGCCATGCTGCTGCTTGACACCATTGCTGCTGCTGCTGCTGCTGCTGCCAACATCAAGCGCTGTCACGTCATGCTGACGCTGCAGCATGTCTGGCCTGCGCTGCTGCACAGCTGCTGCTGGGCTAGCTGCTAACGTCACAGATGCCTGCAAGGAGGCCCCAGGAGGGCGTGGCCGAGCTATGCCGTCAGCAAACCGCTGCAAGTTATGCTGCATGCCTTGCAATGCTGTGCCTACGCCCTGCAGGGGCTCAGCCCACCAGGGACCAGGCTGCTGCTGCCGTGCCAGGGCCTGCTGCACCATGATCACTTGCCCGTTGCTGAGCTAGGCTTGATCGCAGGCGTGCTGAGGCGCTCAACAACGGGCCGCAGGCCCTTGTAGCGAGCAAAGTCGTAGAGCACCTTCTGCTTGTCTGGGGCAGAGCCTAGCTGCTTGTGTTTGTGCAGAGCCGACAGAAAGAAACGTAGTGCCAATCTGATTTCCTCGTGGCGGGAGAAGATCCCTCCTGTCGAGGACATCTCAAGCTGCTGCTGCTGCAGCTGCTGCCGTCCTGCTTCTCACGCCTTCAACAGCAACTAACTCAGAAACAAGCATATAAGTTCTGATCAAACCCTGCTTGTATGCATGCAAGCTGCCTAGCCTGGGCTTGTCACATGCATTGTCAGATGTCCAAGGTCCCTGTTCTTTCCCCCTTGTTTCCCTCGCCAGAATGATTACGGTTGCATGCGTCAGCGCTATCAGTAGTCAGCAATGAGCTCGGCGCTGTTGTGGCTGGTAGAACAGCCCTGCTGGCTACGGGAAGAGTTTCCCCGCTTACAGTGAAGCCTCAGCCCCAGCGTGCCTGCTCGTTGGACGCATTATTGTCTTAGGACCTCAGTAGGCATAGGCAGTCATGGATGAAGCGGCTAGGGCACGAGCAGAGGCAGCAGCAGCCCGCAGGGCGAAGATATTGGCGAGGCAGAAGGATCGAATCACCAGCATAACTGGTGCATACACAGGTTCGCCGAATTGCTTCTATCAAGGCTGGTTAGGGCACCACAGTACGAGCTGTATATGTGCTGTTGTAGAAGCCCCTGCTGAAGCAGTCCCAATGGAGAGTAGTATGTGCAGCTGGGGCTGCACCAGGCACCCAACGTCAACAGTAACTATACAGTATGTTCCATTTGCATAAGTTTCACGCTGCTGCACTGCTTTCTCACCTGCAGGGCCTGATGAGCAGCAACAGGAGCAGGGCAGAAGCGCTGCTCAGCCGCAGGCCACTGCAACAAGCAGCGACGTTCCTGCCCCTGCAACAAGTAAGGGTGCAGCTGCAGAGGCAGTTGCACCTGCCGCAACAAAAAGCGTGCAGGATCAGCAGCAAGAGCTTGGTGATGAACAGCAGCGGCAGATGGCAGCGCTCATGGCCTCAGTGAGTGACAACCTGCAGCGTGCGCAGGCTGCGGCTCAGACTAGCCAGCAGCACAGCACTGCATCCCAGCAACAGCAGCAAGCACAAGACTTCTTTGCGCAGCTGCTGGGTGGGCAAGCAGAAGCAGGTGCAGGGGCAACACCACAAAGCAGTAGACAGCATCAAAGCCCTGCGGGCGGTGAGCAGCAGCAGCAAGAGCAGTCTGCTGTGCAGCAGCCCGTGGCTATGCTGCTGCAGCTGGGTCCTTCCTTAACAATCGCAGTAAAGCAGTCGCAGGCATTCCGGCTGCTGTCTGCGCTGCTGATTGCATATGCTGCGCTGTCTGGCTGGCAGATGGGCCTGCCTCCTGCTGTGCTGCTTGTCGTGTCTAACCTCAGCATCGTGGCAGCATCACTGCTGTTCCTGCACAGCAGTGCAGGAGAAAGAAGCTGCTGGCAGGACAGCAGCAGGGTACTTCTGGAGGGGATGGGCAGTTGCCGCTGCACCTGCGGAGCTTCGACTTCCTGAGCCTTGCGCCTGGGCTGCGTGAGCTGCTGGCAGCACTAGCTGGCTACAGGCAGCTGGCGAATGCAGTGTCTGAGGATGTTGCTGCGTATCTGGTGGGGTTAGGGATGCTGACAGTTATGTTGGCGCTGCAGCCACCCCTGGTCAAGGTGTGAAAGCTTCCTTTCGACAGGTGTGTCATTGATGGAGCGTGGTTACAACATGTGCTTGTTTGGCATGTTGTAGTTTGCATATAGATTGCACATGGATATAGATTGCACATGGAGAAAGTTTTCATAGCACTTGATGCAGTCGTTGCAGCAGCTAATGCCATCTCCTGTGGGAGACTGACCCATGTGGGTGCACTGTGGGGCGCGGTTTGCCATGGGCATGCCACGCTGTAGCAATTTCAGCAGGCCCTGTCCCATTCACATTCCTAACATACGGCCAGCATTGTGAGTGCCAAGCGATTGTTTACAGCTTGCTGCTACAGCGACTTGCTGATCTTAGGCACTGTGCTGAAGTTGGTTTTGATACGCCTGGCACAGCCCAGTGTATAGGTGTGTGAACAGGCTTGTTCTTGTATCCTGTGTCCTTGTGTTGTACATCTCTCTGATATTGCTTTCAAACGGTAGAGCCGTGTGGCTTGTGGTATTGGTGCGGCAGAACGGGACCATCGTCGAGCGGGGACTGTTTGTTCTCGCCGAGGTGATCGCCGCGGCTGTGATTCCCACTGCATCAACAGCAGTTGTTTTATATCCATGTGCAGGCGTAGTTTGAGCATTTGTGTGTTTGTCAGTCTCCAACGTTTCGATTTGCGAAGCGTTGCGTGTATGACGGACGTCTCCAGTTGCAGTCACCAGCAACTACAGCGAGTAAGCATCAACATTGTGACCTAACTGGCTCTAACGTTACTTTGCCCCAAGCTTACTGCCTGAATGGCCAGCAGCGCAGAAGCGCAGAGTCGCATGCACGCTTTGTGACAGACCCCGGAAACCATATTGTACACGTGCGCTGTTACCCATCCGCCATTTCAGGCACTAGCAGCCGAATCATCATCCTCGCGTCACGAGAAACACCACAGGAACATGATCTAAGGGTGCCAGCCTTACAGGACAGCAACACCCTTGGTTGCCTTGTCGCCCAGCACTCTGCCTGAGTTCATCAACAAGCAGCAAGTTGCATGTTGAGTGGTGGTGCTGCCGTAGGCATTAGTCGCGGTAGCTATGGCTCCCTCAAGAGCCTGCCCCACCTTGGCAGCACAGGTGCATACAGCAGCATGCACACTTCAAAGTCAGGCTGGCATGTGGCAGCAGCAGCTGTGGGCCTCTCAGGCATCAAGTCATCCCGGCGGTTGGTGCTTGGCATGTGCTTCTTGGTGTTGGCAAGCTGCCTGCTGTCCAGCCTGTCAGTGATGAGGGTTGGCCAGTCGGGCAGCAGCAGCAGCAGCTGGATGATGCAGCGGGAACCAACACTGAAACTCATGGTGGCAAGCAGACTGCACAGTGCACGGCAAGCAGCAAGCATGGTTGCAGCTCAGCACCACAAGGGTGCACCGTTGGCTGGCCGGTTACATGTCGCAAAGCAGCAGCCTGTGCTGCTGCAGCAGCCTCAGCAGCAGCAGCAGGGAATAGCAAGGGTAGAGGGAAGGGCACCAGGCAGCAGCCTGCAGCCCGCTATAGAACAGAATAATGCAGTGCCTCAAGACTACCAGCAGTACTCAAGCCAGGCTAGGAGGCGCCACACAAGACCAGCAGCCAGCCAGCCGCAGCAGCGCACCAAGCAGCAGGCACAACAGCAGCATGCGGGCAACCGGGCAGCAGCATATGACACAGATGTGCACATCGCGCATGGCCAGCATGAGCAGCCGCTGCCTCAGGTCAAGCAGGAACAACTGCTGAAGCAGCAGGTCACGCTGCTGCCAACAGCAGGCGCAGCGGCAGCAGCAGCAGGCAAGGCAGCGTCTGGATTCCTGCAGGCGCTGCTGCTCACTGGCGACGAGTCGCGGCCACAGGATGCGGCACAGCAGCAGAACAGCAGCATGACCCCAGCTTCTGCAAGCACAAAGCCGCAGTCGCCAGGGGCCAAGCAGTCAGCTCTGACTGACGATGATGTCGCAGCAGCAATGGCAGCGGCAGCCGGCACACTGCATGCGGGGCTGGACCCTGTGGACACCACCTCTCTGTACATCATGCAGCGCGGTGCTGCCCCCACACGGCTGAAGTACCCGCTGTGGTGGCATGGCCCCATGTGGTCCGGCAGCGGCTACGGCGGAGGTGAGGCGGGGTCGCATGCAGGGCAGCGGCCGGCCGGCTGCTGCTAGCTGGTATGTTTAGGTGTGTGATTGCAGGTGTGTGTGTACAGGGAGATGCATGCACTGTGACTCGCTCAGCATGATGTTTGATGTGGCTTGCATCTGCTCTGTCCTGAAGCAACAAGTGGGCAGTTGCCGTCCCTGTCAGGCCTGCTTGTGCCGCATGAGCTGCGGTGCAATATGGCGGTGTGTGCGAGCGTGCATTGCAGCAACAGCAAGCATCGTCAAGCAAGTGCTGGCTCACAAATATCGCAAGTATCAACTCTGACCAAAGTGGGCCTGCTGTGCTGTGGCGCATGTGTGTGTGCAGAGGCCATCAACTATGTGCTGTCGCTGGTGCGCAGCGGGCGGCTGGCGCCAGCAGACGTGTGGGTGAGCGGCCGCACTGATCCAGCACAGCAGCACCAGCAGCACCAGCAGCAGAGAGTGCTGAGTATGTTGCTGCAGCTGGCTGTCCTGACGACTGGCTGCCTATCAGCAGGCAGTGCGCTTCAGGCGATGCTCCTGTGCTTGTAGGTGTGCTGTGCCAGCATGCAGGGCAGCGGCACCGCGTATGGTAAGCCGAGCTCCACGTGCAACGACGAGCTTGCTTGGTTGCTGGACTGATGATTGAGGCTTGTCTCAAGTGAGATGCTGTTGCATGTGCGCATGCTGGCGCGTGCTGCGCTGCAGGCGTACCACCACGGCGACATTTGGCGCGAGCATGTGGTGGCGGCCATGGCGCCAGAGGACCGGCTGGAGCTGGAGTACCTGCAGTCGCTGCCGGCAAAGTACAAGTGAGGAGGGGCACGTGGCTGGGCTCGTGCGGGGTGGGGCGCACACCACTGCAAAGGCACACCCATGTACACACGCATTTGACACAGTGTTGATCAGGGGGCACGGCTGCGACCATGCTGCTGCTGAGCAATAGGGAGGCCTGGTAGCCGGCTGAACCCTCCCTTTGAAGTTTGTTGCCGTTGGCTACCGCTTGGACGACTGCTGCGCTTGTTTAGGCAACACTGCCTGCCATCATCCCTGCACCGCACAACATCTGCAAACTATTTGCTGCTGCTGCTGCTGCCGCTGCTGCTGCTGCTGCTGCTGCTGCTGCTCCCGCTGCTGCCAGGTCAAGGCGTGCCGCTGTGGTGGTGTGCCACAGCATGCCCACCAACTGGGCCTACCCCGAACCCATGTGGGTGTCGGGGGCGCGCTGCCCGCCCAACCCCAGCGAGTTTGGCTGGGTCTACACAGTGGGCCGCACCATGTTTGAGACAGACAGGCTGCCCGCACTGTTCGTGCCCAGGTGGGGTGGCCACTCAGCAGCGACTGCCCGGCAAATCGCAGGTGCAAATTTGCAACCAACATGCCTCCCTTTCAATGTAGCAGCAGTCGTGCAGCATGCCGACACCTCCTTTGCCTGTTGCAGGGCCTGGGGTGTTTGTTGGAGCCGCTAGTCGCCCACCTGAACAGCAGGACCCACCTGATGATAGCGGGATGACACGCCTGTCCTGCTGCTGCTGCTGCTGCTGCTGCTGCTGCTGCTGCTGCTGCTGCTGCTATGTTGCAGGCTGAATGCCATGAATGAGATCTGGGTGCCGTCTGAGTGGCAGAAGGAGAGCTTTGCGGCCTCGGGCGTGGCACCTGACAAGCTGGTGGTGGTGCCTGAGGTGCGGCCAGCGCCAGCTGGCAGGAAACCACTACCAGCAGCAGCAGCAGCAGCAGTAGCCAGCCACCAAGGGGATCCAGAAGGCTACAACCTCTGCTCAACGGTTTGGTTTGTAACCAGGTGGTGGAGAAGGGGCTGGCAGAAGCAGTGCCAAGCCCAAACAGCAGAACTGTCAGGAACGAGCAGCTGCTGTCTGTGAGTGCACCCGCCTTCCCCCGTCAGGCTCTTCACCTCTGCACTTAGGGATCCGGCTCTACGGGATCTACATGCTGCGCTCACCCAGAATGGGCCTCTGCACGCGCCCTGCAAAAGCTGCAGGGCTCATGCTTCCACCTGCTTGAGCATCCCTCTGCCACACTTTTGGCCGTGCTGCTGCTGCTGTCATGCGCAGGGTGTCAACACCACCTTGTTTGACCCAGCAGCGTACACGCCACTGCCCTTGGAGGGCAAGGCTCAGCTCGTGTTTGGCACACCATGGGCTGAGAAGCAGCAGTCGCCAACCAACAGCAGCAGCACTGACGTCGGCAGTGATGTTAAGCCCAGTGATGGTGGTGCGAGAGGGAGATCGAGAAGGACTGCTAGCAGCCACGGCGCTGATACTGGAAACAGCAGCAGTAGGGGTGCGGACACAGGCAGCAGCAACAGCAGCAGCAGTGACGGTCAGCCCAGCAAGCCCTTTGTGTTCATCTCGGCCTTCAAGTGGGAGCTGCGCAAGGGCTGGGACGTGCTGCTGCAGGCCTACCTGAGCGAGTTCACCGCAGAGGATGACGTGGAACTCTACATCCTCACCAAACCCTTTGGGGACTCGGGTTCAGGGTTCAAGGAGAAGATGCATGGCTGGGCCGACAAGCTGCGTCGAGATGAAGCCGGCAGCCAAGACGCCAGCAGCAAGCCATCCACAGCAGACTCCTCCATGGCGCTGGTGCAGGCGGCCGCAACGGGCAGGTTTCCACCACTGGTGCCTGCTTCCGCTGTTGCGGCAGCCTCTCCTATGCTGGTGCTGCCTGGCACGCGCGCTGGCAGCAAGCTGGGCCCTGCCAGGCACCTGCAAGAGCTGCACGGCCAGCAGCGGCAGCAGCAGCAGCGGCAGCAGCAGCCAGCACAAGGGCTTGAGCAGGGCCTTGACGCTCTGCATTGCAGCAACGCACAAGGCTCGCTTGATTGCTCTGCAGCTGCCAGGGTTGCTGCTGCCAGCTCTGATGCTGCTGATGCAGCTGACAGCACCTCAGTGTATCGTGTTGACGACGAGCATACCAAGGCATATGCACAGCACATCACCCAGCAGATCCGGCAGTTCACCTGGAGCAACATCACAGCACCAGCGTTGCAGCAGCAGCGGCGCAGGTTGCTGCAGGACAGCGCGCCGGCAGCAGCAGGAGCAGCAGCGGCAGCGCAGCTCACTGCTGCAGGGGCGCAGCTGGGGCGTGCACGAAGGCAGCAGCGGCATGCAGGGCAGCAGGATGCTAACCCAGCCGTTGCTGCTGCTGATGCAGCTGCCAGGTACCCTACCCTGTACGTAGTTGACAGCCACATTTCAGGTGCGGGTGCGAGTCCGCCCTTCTGCGGTGCAGCGCCGTCTCAGCAACCCTCATGAACAACCTGCAACCAGCAAGCAAGTATGCGCAGGCTGCAGCAGGCGATGACGCCCGATGCCGACCACAACAGCAGGGGCTGTGTTGCAGCTTGGCAATGGGTCTGCATTGCGTTACGTCACCTTCTTCTGGCTGCTGCAGATGCCGACTTCCCGCGCTTCTACAAGGCTGCTGATGCGGTGGTGCTGCCAACACGCGGGGAGGGCTGGGGACGGCCCCAGGTCGAGGCCATGGCCATGGGGCTGCCCGTCATCTCCACGAACTGGAGCGGCATCACAGGTAGGAGCGAGCCATTACGCTGAGTTGGACGCTGGGCTGAGGGACCAGTGCATGCCCGCAGGTGGTAGCTTGCAGCCTGAGACTGCACGACGCTTCATAAATGTTACAACGGCAACCTCAGGTTGCGTGTACAGGCTGCTAGTGGCCCCAGATGCAAGGCTTGCACTGCAGCAGTGCTACGCAGCAGCACATCAGAGACCTGGCCCACGCTGCTGCGCCAGGCTCGAGAGGCAATTGCTGGGTCCAGGCGCTGCTGCTACAGCTGCCTCGTCTGCGGTTGCTGCCGCTGTCGTGCGTGTGCAGCGTACCTTGACGAGTCTGTGGGCTATCCCATTTCTGTCGACAGGCTGGTGTCGGTGGAGGGCGGGCCGGAGGTGGTGTGGTTCAAGGTGAGGGGCAGCTGCCCCCGCCCAGGCTTGAGACAGAGTGCCTGCTGTAGCGACGCAAACACAGACACGTGGCAGTGCCTGGGCCTTGGAACGCGCCCGACGTAAATGAATGTTTACTATGCCAGGGTGCCCGGGCATAACTACACCCTCCCGCACGCAACCCGACAAGAGTCATTGCGTGTAGTGGCTGGCTTGGCTCTTTTTGGTGCTGGGGCGTCAGTTCAGCTCCACTGTGTCCTCACGTTGTGTCACGCCTCGCTCGGCGTGCATGCACGCAGCACACCAGACCGCTGTCCGTACTCGCTTGTTTCTGTCTGCTGCCTGCCGCGCAGGGCCTGCGGTGGGCCCAGCCGTCTGTGCAGCACCTGCAGCAGCTGATGCGGCGGGTGTACACAGACAGGGAGGAGGCTGCCTCAAAAGGCGCAGCAGCACGCGCGCGCATGGTGCAGCGCTACTCGCCCGATGCCATCGCCGACGTGCTGGTGCGGGAGCTGCAGAGGATAGAGGCGGCCGTGCCTTGAACGGCGGGGGCCGGGGTGGGCGGGCAGCAGCGGCAGCAACTGCATGCGCAGTCGCGCACGTGTGTGCAGTTGCGCACTGGCGGCTCATGAGCCTGGGCTGCGCCCCGCACATGTCGACTGCAGTGCAGCGTGCGTGGCACTTTACGCGTCCCGTTGCTGTCAGGCGTGTTGTGGCATGAAACACACAACTGTGGCCAATCCAGGGTCAAATCGAACTCCAGCAACTTGACAGTACCCGCATGCTATGCAGTGCCAAGCTGTGGTCAAACAAGGTGGGTGCGCTGCCAGGCGGAGGGACATCGGGGTTTGTTTTTCAACTTTCTGTTCTGCTTGTGGGATGCACGGCATGTTGCACAAGTGTTTGCACTGTTGTAGGGGTGCGTGTACGCACTTGTGTACGCGCACCACACACCGTGCTCTGGCAGTGCAGTGTTTTATGATATGATCCTGACCAGGAGGCCCTGGCTCACCCTGGGCATGCAAAGAAGTGACAAACCCCAGCATTTGCACAGCAAGCATCTCCTGATATGGTGCCTGCCGTTGGGGCCTTGTAGAGGCACATTGCCAGTCTATGGTTCTAATGCTGTTGTACTAATAATATAGGATGTGGGTGATGACGATGATGATGATGATGATGATGATGATGATGATGATGATGTATGCGCGTTGCCTGATGTGATGAGGCGTCCGTTGTAGTCGTTGGTGGGTGGGCCTGTGGGCCTATTTGTGTATTGGTATCGGTAGTGTTAGTGCGTTGGCATTGGTAGTGTGTTTCCTTATGTGTTACTACACCTATTGGTAGTGCGTTGGTATTTATAGCAAACCTGCTGTTGAAGGCGCGCTGGCTTGTGTTCATAATCCTATGAATGTGATGGGATGCAGTTGCTGGCACACGGTCATCATCATCATCATCATTATCATCATATTACCCATTCAAGCCATAGCATCAGCGCCATCGGCCCCGCGCCCCACCGGGGCGGAAAGAGCTGGCACATGGTGTGGCATGTGTGCCCCCACTGCCGTGTTCCTGCTGGTCGTGTGCCATGATGCACAGGCTACCGCCACTGTCATTCTGTGCAACCGCGTGAGCAGTTGTAGCCTGACTCTTTGAATGTGTGCATGAGTCCACCTGCCAACACGAGGCATTTCATCTGGGACACAGCGATGCACTGCCATGCAGCTGCTGTACTGTGTGTGCAGTACTGTGCAGGCACAGTCAGCATGTGCTTGTGCTGGGCTGCATTGGGCTTGTGCGGGCGCCCAGTCGGCACAGTCAGGGCATTCACCGCACCTGCCCAGTGATCAGCACTTGAGGGCCTCGACACCGTGACACCAGCCTTTTGTTTGGGTCAATGGCTCTAGCTCACACAGGTCCATGCTACATATCTTTGGAAAAATACCAGCGCCAAACCAGACCCCATTCGCATGTTACAGCAGCTCGCATAGTATCTAACATTTGCAGTGCTGTGTTCTTCCACAAACCTGCTGACCTGTCAAGTGCCAGGCCAGCTGCAGCACTTTACCAAATACCAAATACCAAAGTAGGGCCACAGGCCCACCCACTAAGGAGCCAAACAAGGCTCATGGGGTCCCACAACAGCCAAGGAGTACCAATCCAACCAACTAATCCGAGGCCTCAACAAGTTCTGAGGATTCTGTCTCTGAGGCACTAGTGTCACTTGGGAGCACAGCAAGCGCCATAGCCGGATCATTTCTAACCAGGAGACACTAGTAGATAAAAGCAGCAACACTACTCTGCCTCTGCTGCATAAAGTCAGCCAGACACCGTCCAAGCTTAAGAGGGCTCACAGCTGGGCTCTGCCACCCTCCAAAATCAACAAACAGCCGCCAGAAGCGATCGCGAACAACCTGATATGCGTCACGCTCAAACACAAAGTGAAACTCATCCTCAACTTGGCCACTGGCAGCACCGCACCGAGAGCACAGTCGCTGTGGCCTGGGTAGCATAGAGTTATCAGCCCTCTCCCACCGACCAGTAGCCACACGCAAATCATGCGCACCCAGACGAAACGCATCAAAGATGACAGGTGCATCTTGTTTAAGCCAGCTGTGTAGTGCACATAATCTGGGCACCAACTCAATGGTTTCGTCAAATCAAGCTCATCAAAAGGGGAGCATGCAAACCAGTTCTCATAGGTAGAGTGCATGACAGTATCAGACCCAGCTACTCTGGGGTTGGCTGGCAAGTCCTGCCACTGCTCATCATCATCATCATCATCATCATCATCATATTACCCATTCAAGCCATAGCATCAGCGCCATCGGCCCCGCGCCCCATTGGGGCGGAAACAGGAGGTCCTGCCACTGCTGGTACAACCATGCTTGGAAAGCACTCTGTACATTGCTCAAATCAGAGGCATCAAGGCAATGCAAGCCAACCATTGAGTCAGGAATGTCTGCTAGCGTTCCCGTATGGGTATGTAGCGTACGCACAAAAGCCCGAAACTGCCAAAACCACAGCGACCTCTGCCTGCCCTGCTCAACACTGCTGGTGTAGGCCCTCAAACTCAAATCCCTGTTCTCCTGCATGTCATTGCTGAGAGCCTTGCCAACACCCGGCGGCCCACTGCCGCAGCCATGTAGCAGTGCAGGGCCCCACACTTCACAGCAGTAGCCCAAGATGGGGGACACGAGTGAGTTGAACAGATGCACCTGCAGACCAAGGCCGGTGATGTTGTGATCAGAGCAGCGCGAGCGCATCGCCCACATTGCCCGAGATCCAGCAGCTGCAAGGGACGAAACACACGCTGCAACACCCTTGGTCTCATGAAACACACACCCTAGGTAACGGAACTCGCTGCTTCTGGGCACTGGCACACGCACACCATCCCTGTTCAGGAAAGTCCAATGCTCATGTCCCTGGTAGCGCTGGTGGCCGAACACCACTACTTCTGTTTTGTCAATATTCACTTCCATGTCAAAATGAGAGCAAACAGCACTCAGAGCATCTAGCAGCTGCTGCAGCTCCTCCTGGCTGCTGGATAGCAGGGCCAAGTCATCCGCATACAGCAGTAGCCTGATCAATCGCCCACCCAGCTGCACACCACACTCACTGGCATGCTCCTCCAGCCATTGCTGTAGATGCCAGTAGATGCACAATTGTTGCCATCATGACGGATGACTGGCTATGTACAGTGTCGATTCCATTAGCATCAAGGTGTCACATTTGTAAGTCTGGGCCTTGTCAATCTGTGCCTGCAGGTATAATCGTAGCAAGGGCAATCCCACCAGAGGAACTCTCCTGATCAGCCTGCAGGTGCCACGGCAGGTGTAAGATGTTGTTTGTTGAAATTGTCTCTTGATATGTTACCAACCATCAGGCGTCAAGTGAAGGCTACCGTACTGAAGTGGCTGCCTCACGTTCAGCATGGCCTGCAGATCCAGCTGTTGATGGTTGTTCAGGCTCAGGTCCTGAGACGTAACTGTCACACGTGCGCGCTTTCCACGAAAACGCTTAGCTTAGTGACGCCTGCTTACTTATGATTATATATACGTTCACGATATTGTATAACATTCAGCTGTCCATCACTGGACTGAGCGTCAGCCTCAGCCTCAGCCTGTGAACGACACGCGACCCTCACCACAGCCACGCAAAACAGAAACGATGCCTGTGCCTGTTTCGGTTACGCACCCAAAGGGTGCAGGAATACAAAGTGCTAACAACAACACGCTACAGACTGAGGGGCCTTTTGCCAGGCTGGCCAAGCTAAAGGCAGAGCAGGAGCAGCAGCAGCAACAACAACAGCAGCAGCAACAGCAGCAGCATGGACAGCAGCAGCCTCAAACAAACGGGCATGTTGGCCAGCAGCAAGCCGAGCAGACACCAGTGGCAGCTGGAGCCACTGAGCACAGCATTGCAGTGAGCCACCTGGACTTTGCATACCCCGGCCTTGGTGAGTACGCAGGGCGCCAGCACAGTTGTTTGTGGCAGCTACCAGCTCACACCTGGCCAAAGGCCGTTGCTGGCTTGGAACAGTGCAATAAACAGTCAGTGTAGCATGTGTTAGCATTAACTGCACTTGTATGCATCCAGGCTCATTTGCAACCAGTGCACACGTGTGTACATCTGCCTCTATGCAGGCACACGATTGGCGGTCACGCATCCTGCACCCTGCAGCGAGCAAGGATACCCGTGACCCTGTTACTCATGTACTTCCACATGTAATTCCACATCTTCTGAAAGCGGTTGATGCTGCCCTCTGCAGATGGCAGGCCTATCGCAGGGCGGCCTCCACTGATAACAGACATGTGCCTGGATCTGCAGCCGGGCAGCAGGTGCCTGCTGATAGGCGCCAATGGTGCAGGCAAAACCACGCTGCTCAAAATCTTAGCTGGGAAGCACATGGTGCCACGTGAGCAGGTGCGGCAGGGCATGCAGGGCAACCACTGCACAGCTGTACACGTGTGGGGCAGGCAGCAGCAAGTGCTGCAAAGTTGTGCAGTGTTTATGTTGGTAGGTTAAGCGGTGTGGTGCGTCGCTGCTGTGGTATCTACTTTAGTGCTCGTTGATCTGTTTGGTGTCTGCTGTGCTGCCTCTGCTGCAGGTGCTGGTGCTTGGGCGGCCGCCCTTCCATGACACTGAGCTGACAACGTCGGGGCACCTGGCTTACGTGGGCGGCAACTGGACGCGCGACATCGCGTTTGCGGGCACAAGCATACCCCTCACGGTGAGACACCGAGGTCAGCAATGTTGTGTGTGCGCAGCAGACGTGGCACACCTGATGATGGCATCAGCCCACCAGATGTGGTGTCAGCTCACCAACAGCAGACAACCAGGGCCACACAGCCCCTGGATTGCGCTGTGGATTTGGCGCACTGCTCCTGGTAGTCTTGCTGCTGCAGCTTTGCTCTGATCGCCTTTGGAATTGCTGCGGCATGCTGTCTTGTCGTCGCAGCCGCTGTTCTTGCGAGCTTGCTGTGTCTGCCTGGTATCGAGTTGCACGCCCCGACCTGGTGTGCTTGGGCGTGCGCGCAGGGCGACTTCCCAGCGCGCAAGATGATTGACGCGGTGCCTGGCGTTGATGAGGCGCGCAAGCAGCGGCTGATGGCGGTGCTGGACGTGGACCCCGCCTGGCGCATGCACATGGTGTCTGACGGGCAGCGGCGCCGTGTGCAGATCTGCGTCGGTCTGCTGCGGCCATTCAAGGTGCGGCTGAGAGCCCGGCCCGGAACCTGCTGGCTGAAGCTGTTGCTTTGAGTAGTGATGTGATGTACACCATTGCGTGGCGGCTTGCCTCCTTCCCTTTGCTTGTTGCTGCTACAGCTGCCCAATCATCCTGCCTTCTGTTGTATTGGGCACCCGTGTTGGGGAGGAGTGCGGGTATACAGGTCTTCAGGCTCACTCCACCAGCCATTCGCATCATGCCCTACAATAACCAAAAATTGGCCCGTCAACAGGCCCTGCTACTCAGCTGCTGCAGCTGAACGAGTTCACCAACTTCACATGCTGAGCAGAGCCAATGCACATGCACCCTTGCAGCATGTACACACATTGGGGACGTGCAATTAAGTCATATGTGTCACAAATGCAGGTGCTGCTGCTGGATGAGATCACCGTCGACCTTGACGTGCTGGGCAGGGCTGACCTGATGCGCTTCCTGGTGGACGAGTGCCAGGCGCGCGGCGCCACCATCATCTACGCCACACACATCTTCGACGGCCTGGAGTTCTGGCCGACACACGTGGCGTATGTTGCGCGCGGTGAGCGGCTCGCGGTGCTGGCTCGTGTGTCGGCAGCTGCGCACACTGCGCCTACCCTCTGCACGCAGCGCTGCATCCAGCAACAGCACGAAGCCTGGTGCCTCAGTCCGCACGTTGTCGTCCTGCTGATGTGTGTCCTGGCAGCTGGTAGGAGCTGCCTGCTGACCCCTGCCGCTGCTGCCGCTGCCTGCTGTGCCTGGCATGCAGGCCAGCTGCAGTTCTGCCAGCCAGCCTCCAGCCTGCCGCAGCTGCGCAGGGGCAGCTGCTGGAGATGGTCACCGACCTGCTGCGGCAGGAGAAGCAGGCCATGCAGGCCGCCGGCATAGAGAAGCCACTCGAGTATGACCCCTCGCGCGAGGGTGAGGTTGACGCAGGTTTCTCGTATGTGTGGAACAACGGCTGGGTGCCTGGCACGCTGGGCACGTCACTGGCACACGGCACAAACGCAGTGATGAGGCGGTAGCCCAGGCTCAGGTGCAGGTGGCAGGCCAGTGATTGTAAGACGCCAGTGTGTGTGGAGCGTGCAGTGTGGGTTGATGGGGCGACTCGCGTATTTAAGGGAGTTGTTGGCCAGTGGATCGTGCACAGCGCTGCCAGTTTGGTCACATTGACTGCGTGGCAGCGCTACTCTATTTGTGCAGAAAGCATAACTTTCAACAAAAGCTGCGCTGCGACTGTGTTACGGCTGTTCAGTGCATGCGCATGCACAGCAGTGTCAGCTTGCTGCAGAGTATCTGACATAGCAGGCACATGTGCATGTGCAGTGCTGAGAGTGAGAGTGACGAGGCAAGGACAGGCGTTGGCGGTTGGCCGCAAGCTTGTGCCCATGACTGCTTTGTTGTTCCACAGACCACGTGCTGTGTGCATGCGCTCGTGTGCTTGGCTTTGGTTTCCTGTGTATGTGACTTAGTACGATTTCTTATTTATCTCTTGCAAGCATGATGCATGACAGCACTGCTGCTGAAGGGCTGGGCAAGTGTGCTGTATGCTATAGATGTCACATTTCACACTGCAGGCGGCTCGCCTGCATTTCAGCTAGAATGATCAGGCCACCTGCCCTGCATTGAGCAGCGCAGTCACTGCAGGGTGCAGGCGGTCGTGCAGTTACGAACAGGTGACGAACTCTAATGATTGTAAAGTGCAGTGGTGGTGTGCAGCGCTGCGGCGGCTTGTTGGTGTCGATGGGCTTTGCTCTGTGCAAGCATCTCGTAACAAGGCTTTTTGGGTTGCAGCATGCTCGTAACCGCACATGATTGTAACACCTGATAAACGTGATGAAGATTACCAGGCCAGGATGAGGTAACAGTCAGTATCAGCAGGAGAGGTAACAGTCAGTATCAGCAGGGCGAGTGCCAATCTGCTATTCAACCGGTTCAGCAGCCGTCATTGACGTCGGAAAAATGTACATGGTTGTTTATGCCGTTTTGTGTTGGAATGAAACACCCGATTCCATAGCTCTAAATCGGGGGTTGCGGGAAGCCTGCTGCATAAAGTGGGTTTCAAGAAGGTGATGATGCAACCGGTTTCGGACAGCCGCACCGTCTGATAGAAAGTGATTTCATACAACAGCGTCGCATGTGGCAGCAACCGTGATTTGCCTGGGTGCTGGAAACTGGTTGATGAAGCAACCGGTTTGGCAAAGTCACATCGTCTGCTGAAAAATAGGGTTCACACAACAGCGCTACACGTGCCAGCAACGTGTTTTGCCTTGGTGCTGGAAACATCTGTGTTTTACGGTACTGCTGTCATCGTTCAGCAGTGGCCTGTCTGTTCAAACATCATCTTGTGCTGCCTGAATTGGGGGCGTTGTGAGTACAAAATGCTGCCACTGCAACAACCGCAGACGGTTCAGCTTGTTACCACCACCACACCAGGCCCAACTTGGGTGGCAGCAGCAATGATAGCTGTGCTGCCATGTGCATGAATGATCATATCATCTACGCTGTGCAATGCAGCAGCACTTGCCTGCCTGCTGTTGCAGCAATAGTGTGCACCACAGGAGCTGTACAGCAGGCAGTGCAATGACCACAGACAATGACAGCTTCGCTTGTCACCACCACCACCACCACCATGCCAGGCCTAACTAGTGACAATCTGTGCATCAAGCAGATGTGATGGCTTGCACCACCTGAACTTGCACAAACCTTTTCTTCCTCATCCTCGGCACACTGCCATCTGGGCTGCAGCACATCTGCCTCCTATGCTCATGCTGCCAGCATGTCGGTGACATGACTCTGACTAAACAGCACCTGGATGGGTGTGAAAACAAGGCAGCTGCAGCAGCAAGGTGAGTTAGCAGCAGTTTCAGGTGGCTTGAGCAGGCAGTGCAATGCAACAGGGATTGTCCCAGTTGCACCTTCTCTCTGCGCACTGTCCACACAGACTTCAAATAAACACCATCTACATTACCCTCTGGCCAAAGCCGCCAAACGTTCAGAGCAGCATATACTCAGGTCACCTTATGACAGGGGTTGATAAGCTACTCCAGTGTGCCACGAGTGACACACATGACTTCGGGTGGCTGCCAGGTGTCAGCATAAAATTCTTTCAGGCCAACACCAGCGCACCATCATCGTGGAAATGTTGCATCCCTGCACTCACGCATGTCTCTATGGTTGTTAGCACCGTCGCAACCAAGGGGCAGGTCAGCAAATTCCGAGCAGCAGGATCAGCACTAGTGTGTAACTAACACATTGAAGAAGCAAACACACTGCATTGCAAGCCAGATGACAAATGCACCTTACGCTGCCCTGCAGTGCAGCAGCAACCACGGCCAGTCAGCAACTGTCAGCTTCATGGCGTCCTGCAGCAGCACAACCATCAGCAAATGCAGCACTCTGCAATGCAAGCACGTTGATTGTATTTGATGCCGACAACCTGGGATTGGGAGCGTATGATGGGCGAACGTTTGAGCAATGCTGTTAGTGACGGTGTGTACAGTGGTGCAACGCTGTTTCCCAGATCGACCTACCTGTGTCGGTGGTAGTGCATGGTATAGAGAGTGCTGATGCTCAGCACCTGCGGCACGCGGAGTGCAGGCATGTTTGCGAGGTAGAGCAGCATTTCAATGCAAGTTCTTGCACAGTTCATTGTCATTGATGTGCGTGCAAAACTGACTGTAGTTGTCTGAAGCTTCTAGCTGGCAGCAATGCTTACATACTGTACTTTCATGTTATGCAGCAAGACACGCTGCCAGACCATCTGACTGCTGCTGCTTACGCTGCCACTGTACTGCTATTACATGCCCCTGTTACGAGTTCTGCTTCTACTTGCTGCTTGTTGCCCTGGTGTCAGTGCTACCATTGCTGCAGAGCCAGCCAGGCAGCAGCTGCTGCTGCTCATGCAGATGGCACTGCTCAGCTGCAAAACATGTGCCACAGCTCCGTTGCCGCTACCACACCTACTTGCGGATGAGCTATATAGTCATCATGTTGTGTAGCCAGGCACAGCAGGCTCTGCAGGTCGCTGCCACAAGCTACTGCTGCCACAGGTCGGGGCAGTGATCTTTGCCGCTGCTCATGGGCATCGTCAGTGAGGACTTGATCGAGTATTCATCTTGGATGTCAAACGATTGTGCCACAGCATGAGAGCGCATGCAGATGTACAAGGCACAGCTTACAACGGCCTTCAAAGATTACGCCTCGGCGATGCGATCACATAACTGGCCATTGAAATTGTCAAACAAACAAGTCTTAGTGCTTTCCAGCTGAGGACAGCACCGCTACTAGATGAGTTCAAGTTTGAGTGGGGGTGTCATTGTTATAAATGGCAGTTTTTGATACCTAGCCCGTCCCTCGCTCGTATTGCCAAGACAAGGTTTCATACCTAAAGTCTTGCTATTGCGTTGCTGCCTGAGCAGGCCCACTCAGGGAGGCGAGTGCTGCACGCATGACAATGGTCTGACTGTTGTGCAAGGCACTCAGGAGCGTGCTAAGTCAACCATATGCAAGTCTGTTGTAGCAGTGAGTATGCACTTGCAGCATGCGGCCAAGAGGTACCCCCTGTGCACTGCAATCAGCAATGGGACTGGACTGCTTCACAAAAACATGGATTGTTGTTTCACAAACGTGAGGCTGTGTATGTTTGCATGGTCATTTTAACTTTTACTGAAACGTGTTTGGGCATTATCATGATCAAAGAAGTAGGGCGCCTGTTTGAAACTGCAGTTGCCTGCAACAGTTGCTGTCATCCTCATGACTTGCTGGAAGAGCCTCTTGCAATGGTAATTTGCAAAGGTGTCCCTTCGTGAAACGTACAGTTGACTGATACGGCTTGCTTTTTCGAAAGCGAGGCGCGTGTTTGAAAATCGGCGCCTGCAGGAAACGTGGTGAAAAAGGCCGCAAAACCAGGGGGTTTTCAGCAACTGCGATTTTTCACATGTGCTGTACCTAGTGAAAGCAAAGCATTAGAAGTCAGAAGATCTGCCACATTACAATGGCATGACACGAAAAGAATGGCGGCCTGATCTGGTCACCAGGTGGACCACCGTACTGCCGCATGCTGATGCAAGAGCCATGCTGATATCAACACATCCTCATGTGATGACCAACGCACACGAGGCAGACTACCAGTCTGAGACCGCCCACACAAGGTCTACCCATACGTACACATGTACAAATTTCCGATGGACTGACAAGGCTGCCACACCATCAAGGCGTCAACACAACTGCCAGCAGCCCACGTGGAAGCAAAGCACATCGATATGCAAGCAACCCCCGCCCCCTTGCCATATGGGTAGACCCTGCCGCATGCTGGCAGTACTGCTACTGCCATGGCTGCCGATCTAGTAGGTAGTAGGTGCACCAGCGCTAGTCGGCAGCGCCCTGTGCGCGTGTCAGCACCACCCCAATCGTAGCCCAGCCCACGTAGCTTGCGCAAGCCCACCAGCCTAGGAACCCTGACAGAGTCTGGTACAGCACTGACGGCTGCATGTCCCACTGCGTGGCCTTCGGGTATGTTGCGGCAAGTGGGCTGGGATACGCCATCAGCATGTACAGGCTGCCGCACAGCAACAGTAAGCAGGGTAGGAATGCCAGCTGTATGGCGACCTTGCACAGCTCAGCCAGGGTACGTGTAATCTGACGTCTGACCAGGTTAGTACGTATGTGGATGTCCAGGTCAACCAAGCTGTGGATGATGTCTGCTTTGTAGGCAGCAATCAGCAGATGGGCCTGCAGCAGCAGCAGCAGCAGCAGTGGTAGTGGCAGCAACAACAGCCGGATAAAGGGCTGTGAGAGATGCGGTTGCAGCACAGCAAGGACAGGCATGATGAAAGGCGCAAGCAGGGATACGAGATGGCGCAAACCAAAGCAGCAGGGGCCAGGCGTAACCCGCTGCTCTGCACGCGGCCTTCTCCTACCCAAAGCAGCCTCAACTATTGCTGACCACACAGGAAGCTGGCAGAGGATGGGGTCTGCAGCTGGTGTCACGTCAACCCTGGCTGCATCCTGGCACAGTTTGTGAGCGGGGTCAAAACAGTTCGATTACGGCGACAACTCGCTGCACATACACTGCACTGTGTGCATTGAACCACAACCAGGAGTGTGTGATTGATGTGCTGGCACCCTGAAGCGGACCCTGAGTCCCTTCACCTCGGTCTATTGCTCAGGCAATTGACAAAGCAGATGAGGTTTTCTCTGCTGTTTCTACTTAATTTTCTGATGACAATGATCTTTTCATCGATGCCCCTCCCCTATGAGCCTTTGTTGGCTCCTGATTGGGGTTCCCACTCCTTTGTCGGATGGAGCATGTAATGTAATATAATGTTATGCAAGACAGGGCCTGCACGCACCTGCACCAACTGCGGCAGTGCCAGCAGTTGCAGCGCCACCACGACCAGCATGAGGCCACCGCGCAGGTAGCTCACAACAGCAGCCGGAATCGGCAACGCATCCATCAGCGGCGCCACCTGCGCATGCAGCAAGCACATGCCGCAATCGACTACTCCGCTGCACCCACACGGTGCACGGCGCAGCACCTATGCCGCATTGGTATGCATCATGATAGCAGTGGCAGCATGCAGCTGCTCAGGCTGACGCTGCACAGCTGGCAAGCCGACTGAGCGTACGAGGCACAAGTCACAGTACAGCCACACTGCAGCGCTCGCGTAACCATCCGACCGCTCACCCAGAGAGGCAGCATCATGACTTGCGCGATGAAGCCCGCCTGCACAAGCAGCTTCATGAGGCCCGATTGGCCAGCAAAGTTGCGCGCCCACAGAGGCGGCTTCAGCAGCGCCTGAAGCACCCGCCCATACCTCAGCCCGGGCGCCATCAGCAGCGCACCTGAAGGGGACGGCAGCAGCACGGGCGGGCAGGAAAGCTTAACGAGTGGCATAACGCAGTAGTGTGCAGGGCAGGACACATATGGGCAGTTTGCAGCACGCAGGCAGGCAGGCAGACCCGGTGCTTGCTGTGCCATGCAAAGCCACGCACGACGGCGCCGCTCATACGCGAATATGTTGTCAGTCCCTGGTGCAGCAATCGTGCCGCTGACAGGCACACATCATGCAGATGCCCTCGTACGCTGTCACTGTGCAGTCCTCTGCACAGCTGGCCATGTCTCAGCCAGCAGGTGCGGCACGCAAGCGCATGCACTCACTCAACGCCCCTCCACACAGCGCCAGCGGCAGCGCCACAGCCAGGGCAGGCGCCTCAGGAGCCTGCGGCACATCCACCTCCAGCCTTGCCGCCTTCACCCGCGAGCTGATCAGTGCCTGGAGCCTGCCCACCATCTCCACACTGGCAGCTTCCGCGTCAAACGCATGCAGGCTGCGCGGCGCATACATCAGCAGCCAGAAGCTGAAGGACGCAGCAAGGATGCCAACAGCCAGCATGTAGATTTTCTCGGACTTGACGATGGCGGCGTGCCTCCACTCCACCTGGCACGATTGCGGACATGGCGGCGTGCGGCGGTGCGACCGGCAGCGGCGTGCAGCAGGCCATTGTGAGGAAGACTGCAGCAGGTGCCATCACTCTGCTGGGCACGGACGTGGTGCGCTACGCTGCGGCTGTGCACAGCACACCGTGCCGTGCTGCACATGCGAAAAGCAGCGTCATGGATGCTGTGTTATGTCACATAACTGTGCGGGACAAGCAGGCAAGCTCTGCTGTGCCGTGCTGGAACTGAAGTTCTCAGCATGTCATGGGCTGTGCTGCGCTGTGGCTGCAGCATGGCAAGCGCGCAGCCTGGTGGCATTTAGACCAGGAGGAGCCAGCCCGCCGTGGTTTTGAGGTCATAAGGAGGTTGCGGTGGGACCTCCACGCACCTGGCACATCAAGCTGCCCACAAAGGCGAAGCCGCTCAGTGTCAGGCTCAGGTAATAGGACGCCACGATCGGATGCAGCAGCCACTTGGACGCCACAGCATAGACGGCCATCACAGCAAAGACCACGCAGCCCAGCAGCTGCAGCACACACATAGCCAGCAAAAGAAGGGGGGACACACATACCAGGGGTCAAACACAGAATGCGGCGGGGCCAAAGTGCAGGCACGCACGTACGACTCTGAGCATAGTCGAGCGCCTGACTGGTCCACTAACCAATAGTGTAATATGTTGCAGGAACAAGCTGGCAAATCAGCGGGCTGCAGCTTGTTACATTGAGTGCTGACTGCGGACTGCGTGTGCTGCCGGTCCCTGCTGCCAAGTCAGCTGACAGGAGCGCTGCTGCACTCGCTGCTGCATACAAAGTCTGAATGAAAAAAATACTGAAGCAACGTACCAGCATATCAAACTCGTCGCTCATTTCCAGCCGTTCAAGCAGCGCGGGTGAAATGTAACCCCATGCCATTTTGGCGCTGCTTGACCCCGCCACCTTCATCTGCTGCTGCATTTTCTTCTCCTGCTTCTTGCTGCTAGGTGCTTGCGGCTGCGCCGCGCTCTGCTGCTGCAGCGTTACAAACAGCAGCCCTGACAGCACCATGCTGGGCATCGCACCCCTGTGTGCAGGAAGAGGCCAAGCATCACGGTCACGCCAAGAGGCATGCATACTTGCCAGTGTCCCCTTTGGAACAGCTGCCTGGTGCTGCGGCTGGTGCTGCCACTTACTTGAAAAACCTCTGAGCTAGTGTGAAGATGAAAGCGACAATAGTGAATGGGACAATGTATGAAGTCATCTGCCGCAAGTCCTCCACATCATGTGGCGTGTTGGCGCCCTCTGTTGAACCGTTGGTGCCTCCTGCTGCAGCCATTGAATCTGCTGCTGCAGCCACTGCTTCTGCAGCCACTGCCTCTGCAGCAGCAAAGATCAGAGCAACCATGGCTGCAGCTGTCAGCCCAGCAGCAGCACATTCACACTTGCAGTACAGTTGCACACACAATTGCTGACAGCCCTGTAGACAGAATAGGCCCTGTAACGAACCGTTACAATCTAAAGGTGTGATGCAGGCAATCACATCAGACAGACCTGCTGATCTACGCTAGGCGCGAATGTTACGACACACCAGTGTCTCACTAAGACTCTCACGTGTAACAGTTACGAATGCTATCAGACATCGCATGGACGCAAGACCGTACTGCGATTACCATCATAACACTGCGATCAGTAAACTACTTGCGTCACAGCTGGGAGCACCGCTCACGTAGCCACCCACAATTCCCCTGCTTTACATAGGATTGCTGCTTCGAATCTCAAAGAGCGTTGATGAACGTCATAAATTAAGTTTCAAAGCTAACTTTGATAACGGGACTAACGGCAACATCGCAGCTATCGGTGCTGCTGCTCCTGCTGCTGCTGCTGCTGCTTCTGCCATTGGACGTGATTTCGAAGCGCCATAGTGTACACGTGCTTTGTCCACAGCCGCCTGTTAGATACTTCAGCAGAATAAGGTTTTGCTACATATGGCAGCGTGAGCCGCAGCCACAGCGGGTGCTGGTTAAGGCGGCGGCAACTGCAAGACGGCATAGGACAGCATGATTCGCAGGAATGCACGCCTGCGCAAGGAGTACCTGTACAGAAAGGGTCTGGAGGGCAAGGAGAAGGCAACATATGAGCGCAAGCGTCAAATACACAAAGCGCTGGATGGTGAGAGTCAGCACATATGCACTGCCTGAAGCAGGCTGCAAGGCTGTCTGCTTGTGCAGCAGCAGCAGCAGGGCAGCAGCTGCTGCTCCATGTTCATGAAGCAGAGTAGAGGGCGCACAACTCCTGCTGTCTGCAGCCATCTCATGTTTGTGGACGCAGTGTCAGGCAAGCCATGCAGCAGCAACAGCATCCCGGGGTGTGGGCTGCCATGCTGTTTATGACGTGAGGCATGTGGCATGCCACACTGCGCCCTCATACTAAATTGCTCGACGCATCAGAAAAGCTTGCTGGCACGGCACGTATTCGGTGCAATGCACATACCTGCATGCAGCAGACTGACCATCAACTCTTCACACGTCCCTGCCCAGCCTTGCTCAACACGCACACTGTCCTGCACCTCAACTCTCCCTTCCGCAGAGGGCAAGCCCCTGCCCACAGAGCTGCGGCGCGAGGAGGGCCAGTTGCGCAAGGAGGTGGAGCTGGAGGACGACAACACAGCAGTGCCGCGCAGCCACATCGACGACGAGTACGCGCATGCGGGCGAGGCAGACCCCAAGGTCCTTGTCACCACCTCGCGCGACCCCAGCAGCAGGCTCATCCAGTTTGCCAAGGTGCCCGCAGACCCAGTAGCATGCATGCAGCAGGAGGGGGTGCGCGGGTGCAGCTGGTGTGGGGGGAGCCTCAGCGCGTGCCAGTGCACCGCTGCAGCACCTGGTCTGTGGCTGGTGTTCAGCAGGTCGCAGCCCTGCTGTGCAACACTGCTAGAGGGTTCCGAGGTCTCGTCATTCTATGGCGGGTCTCAGCAAGCAGGCTGTTTCGGCATGGATGGCACACCAGCAGCGCTGCATGTACAGGTCCCTCTTGGTGGCATCAGCTGGCAGCTGCGTGCATGCGTCCATGCATGCACACATGTGTGCTGCCATGCGCTGGCACTTCCCCCGCCAAGCAACAGCAGACATGCATGGGCGCTTGTGACGTGCTTGCTGGTTAGCCCTCTGCCCCCCCAACACTGCGCGACACACCCCAACCCCTCTCCACAAGCCACCTGCCGTCCCCTCCTACTCGGGTCACCTGCACCACATCACCTGCTGCTCCCTGCTCCTGCAGGAGATGCGCCTGGTGATCCCCAACTCGCAGCGCATCAACAGGGGTGGCCTGGTGCTGAACGAGCTCGTGGAGACGTGCAGGAACCACGCCTTCACCGACATCGTGGTGCTGCACGAGCACAGGGGCGAGCCAGGTGCGGCGCGCAACCCTGCTGCGGCGGCAGCCGGGCAGCAGCACAGGCTTCTTGACTGGTGCTGGTGCAGGTTGAGAGCTTGAGCTGTAGGAAGTGTCGACATGGATTCGAACACCCGACACATGCGTGACTTCATCTTCTTGCCTAGACAAGGTATGGCTGAGCACTTTCCAGATGTTGCTCGACGTCTCGCTCCATGTCAACTGCCGCTGCTGCTGTCAGACGGCATGGTGGTGTGCCACCTGCCGTACGGCCCCACCGCCTACTTTGGGCTCTTCAACACCGTGCTGCGCCACGACATCGGCCAGAAGAAGGAGGTGGGCACCATCAGCGAAGCCTACCCGCACCTCGTCTTCGACAAGTTTGGCAGCCAGCTGGGCCAGCGCATCGCCAACATCCTGAAGCACCTGTTCCCGGTGCCAAAGGACGACTCCAAGCGCGTGGTGACATTTGCCAACGCGGATGATTACGTGTCGTTCAGGCATCACACATACAGCGCGCCCAAGGGGGCCAAGTCCATAGAGCTCAAGGAGGTGAGCTGGCGGCGGAGACAGGCCACGATGGGGTGGTGGGATTGGCTGGTTGCTTTGGTGCTGGCATGCCTGGAAGTGTGGCGGGCTTGATGTTGTCATCTGGACGCGTTTTGTGTGTTGTCAAGTGTGTGCATGTAGGTGCCTGTTGAGCATGGCAGCACATGGACATGCCTGTTGAGCTTGGGTGTTCAGGTGGAGGTTGCTCTAATAGCATGAGGCAGCAGTGCTCACATGCCAGCCGCCACATTGTTTGACGTGGCATAGGCTCTCAGCTTGCGGTCGGTGCAGCGCATGTACAGGGGGCAGCAACGGCTGACGCCATGGACCCCTGCTACCTGTCACCAGCACCCGGACGAGCCGTCTGCTGCTGCTGCTGCTGCTCCTGCTGCTGCTGCTGCTGCTGCTGCTGCTGCTGCTGCTGCTGCTGCTGCTGCTGCTGCTGCTGCTGCCTGCAGTGTGGCCCGCGCTTTGAGCTGAAGCCGTACCAGGTCAAGCTGGGCACAGTTGACCAGGCGCACGCAGAGAACGAGTGGGTGCTGCGCGCATACACACGCAGCGCAAAGAAAGCAAAGCTGGCAGCAGCGGACGACTAAGGGAGCTGTGGCGTCCTTGGTGCCACCTGCAGCAGCCACCAGCTGCTCAGTCTGTCAACATTTAATCACATTACCCAAGGGGGTCAGGAAGGCGGGAAGTGGAAACAGCCATACACTCCAGCTGTGTGTTGCTGCTGGTTAAGCATTGCGCACGAGGTCAGGTGGTTGAGGGAGGTTTGGTGTGTGTGGCCAGCAGCCTGTGGCGTGGGTGACACAGGCAAGTCAGGGAGCTTCTGCAGGCGGCCGGCAGCATGCTGCTGTGTCTCAGCAGCACGTACGCTGTTGTGTTGATCGACCCCTGGTGTGGGTGCTGCCAGTTCTGGTTTGCAACATGCATGGTGACCGCAGCGTTATCAGGCATGTCAGTGAGCTCAGCATGCTGTTGATGAACCTGGCATGATGGTATGGTGAGAGCACCATCCTCCAGGACAGGGTCATGTGTCTGTGAGACGTCCCGGCGCATCTTTGCGTCAGAAGCGTAATCGGCGTCTTGCTCACCAAGCGTTGCACGCGTGTGTCAGACGGAGGAGCATGGGGCTGCTGGCTTGCGGCAACATCTGCGCACGCATTAGTGCTGCCGCTTGTTGCAAGCTCATGCCATCAGAGTTACATGCGCATTGCAGGGCCTGCATGCAACTTGCGTGCTTGCGTGGCATGGCTTTGGCAGAGGTTAGCACAGCACTTCACGCGGTGTAGATCTGTGTGGTGCAGTTGCCAGCAGGTAGAACGGGGTTCGAGCTTACCCAGGCTTCAGCTCCACATGTACAGCTGCGGTATACAGCATGCCCATGGGCCACTTAATCAAAAATCTAGCCCTGGAGGCCCTTTGAGAGTTGGCACCACTCCAGAACGGCGTGCGATGCACCAGTGCGATCCTTGTTGCCTGGCTGGCAGCTTTTATAGCAGTTGCTGCTGCAGTGCAGCAGCACTGACAAGTCCTGATAAACCGAAAGCCATGTCAGTTGTGTCAGCGTCATCGCATTCAACAGTTGTTGGTGGCAGCTGAGGTGCCCGGCCTGCACGCTGGTGCATGCTTTTGGCTTGGGTACCGACTTTGAGCTTGCAAGCTGGTAGGCATCACCAGCCTGTCGGACACCTGTCAGTGGCAGAGCCTGCCAGCCAGGCAGCTCGGCATCATGCCACGATGGCTGCAAACCTTGACAATGGCTGTCAGCCGATGACATTGAGTCAGAGTGTTTTAATGATAGTTATTTTGACCTCAATTTTACAGCTCCTAACTAGGCTAACACGTACATGCCTTAAGCCCCAAGCTTGTGTATGTCTGTGTGGGCCTTTTGCTTGCCTCCCAGCATGCTACCCTGTGCAGTACTGCACTAGCGCTTGCCATGGTCTGAAAGAACACATCATCAAAAGGGCCGATGTCACATGTTACTCAAGACAGATCAAAGGGTAAACCTCACGGGTATCTACAAAAGACTGGAACGTGAGGCACCACCATGAAAGGTCCATAAAATAGCCCCACAATCGGCAACTGTGGCACATGCCTCAGTTGTGCACGAACGGCTTTTGCACACCACCCGGCAGGGCAAATGGCCCTGCCAAACTTCACTTCAACTGGCGATATCACCTGGCACAACCCAACTCTTTCAGTGCATGCATCATATACATCAAGTGCACTGGCCACCCCATGCTCACAACAAGCGCGAGTGACCAGCTTCGCAACCACCCTGGCTGCTGCGCATTGACAGCTGGCACAGACAAGCCCTATGTTGTGGGGTGTGGCTGCCTGCTATCACTGCCCAACCGTTTTGTGACACCCATGCAGAGACACTTCTGTAAGAAGCTGCAGCACGAAAGCAGGCATGGCACGCAGGCAGCCCCTCCCTTCCCAACTGCGCGGCTGCTGCGCGCCCACTGTCACAACGATGCTGGCACCACTGATGACAAGTACAACGCAGCGCGTCTGTCAAAACTTGCATACACCATGCACACGCGCCCAGGAAGTGCAAGTGCACCAACTGCTTCGTTCGATAACCAACGATATTGACGCCCGCGCAACAACTTCTGGGTGATCAGCTGCAGCCACAGAATGTTTCGATAAGCCACAGGCATCCTGAGCACCTGGCAACAACAGCCAACACGTGGAAGTCCCTGACCAACTCCCTTGCCGCAGGGACAGAGTAAGAGGCGTATATGCGGCAGCAGCAACTGCTACTGCTGCTGTTGCTGTCCACAGCTGCATCCAAGCCAATGCATCTGCACAAACTGCAGGTGTCAAAGACGCATACAGGTGATGCTGATCATGCTTGCAAAACCTGCGGCACAGCTGATCTCGGCTGATCAATGCAGCGCCCCAAACCTAGGCGCAATGCAAGCAGGTACATATCGTACGCTGCATGCAGGGAAGCTGGCAGCTGACACGCTCAGCGCTGCGCTGCCTCTCCCCAAACGCATCATACCCAAGACATCACACAAACCCATGTACTGTACAGTAAAATTGTCATACAACAGGCCAAGCGGGGGCACAACTGAGAGTGAGCGCTGCGCTCTTGGAACCCCTCCACAGCATGTGCCGCGCACCTGGCACACACATCAGCAGCAGGCGCAGCTCCACCATGCACACAAGGCAGCCCAGCAGCTGAGCATGCGTCAGGCCGCAGACACTTTCGCTCAAGCTGTCACAGTGAGAGCGCA
>JACERP010000679.1:0-43205 GCA_014080715.1 Scenedesmus sp. NREL 46B-D3 | reverse complement strand
CTGCTGGCGGCAGCCACTGTGCAGACGATTGGTGGTCTGCATAGGTGGCTGCAGGTGCTGGGTTGCCACTTGCAAGTCCTGTTCTGCTGACTGCACTACCAGTAAGTGCTACAGTGGTAAGGCATGTGGCATAGGTTATGGGCACAAAAGCTGTTGCACAAACCTGGTGCGCTGTACTAGGCACTGCCATGTCACATGGCCCATGATGATGGCCCATGTGGCGCATGCGTTTGTCAATTGTCACAGCACCTAGGGTTTATGGCTCCTGCTGCCTGTTGCAGCACAAGGTGAGATATAAAGCAGGTTTGAGCAAAGGAATCAATAGTGCTACTTTTTCGTCACTGTCTAGGCAGGAAGCTGATGACTTGTTGGTACACCACAGCACACCCCAGTGAAGCCGTGCTACTTGTGCCAGTTTCAGGCACCACGTTTACGTATAATTGTGTATGCTCCCGTAAAGAAGTCCGCGCCATGTCATTGCGACCCTAAACGAGGAGCCCAGAGAACAGTCTGCTGTAGTTCCACCATGGCCTAACTCTTCATTGTATGGCAAAGTAAAAAGATAGGAAGATGACTAAACCCAAAGCATGCATGTTGTCTGCGGATGAATGCCTGCTGGTGAGTGAGTTGGTTACGAACGGTCGTGATGCCTAGCCCGGGCGTGAGGGACAAGCCAGCCGTGTTGGTGTCAAACGTATGATATCAGATATTAGTACACATGTGTGCGCTGCGGCAGCTGCCCTGGTGTCCTGCATCCTTCACACAGCATGTGCAGCACAGGTATAGCACATGACTGAACGTTCAACAGGCTTTGACAGCAATGCCTGAGCATAAGGGCCACGTGGCACCTGACAAATATACCAGCAAATTAGCACACAAGCCTCCTGCCTTTGCGCATTCTGTCTCTTTACCGCTTGCGCCGAGCTGCCCGCTGTACTTGTGTGTATATGTGTCTGGTTGCTTGTTTCTCCTGCAACAGACCACACCGCCAAGCGTCAGCTAGACTTGCCTCAGGCATTTATCAAGCGGTTCATTGCTCCTCAGACCACCAGCAGCAGCCAGCCAGATGTGCAACGGCCGATGACGCAGCTGGTGCTGGACGGCAAGCCACTAGGGCAGCCACAGCGCATGCCAGTCAGCTGGAGCAGAAACAAGGTCAATGAGAACAGCGGGCTTGTCAGCTACAAGCATAAGCTGTTGATGAGTGATGCACTGCTTGCGCTGCTGCCGGCTGGTGCTTGTGTGCACACAGTCAGGGCCACTGGCGCTGACAGTATCACCGTCAACTGCCGCACCAGCCAGGTAGGCGGCGTGCTCCAGCCCCAGCAGCACCACCAACACAACAGCAGCAGCCAGCAGCAGCAGGCAGCAGCATCGGCAGCAGCAGCATCTAAACAGCAGCGGCCAGCAGCAAGCTCCTGTGGCAGCCAGCACACTGTGCCGACACTGCTGGCTGGCAAGCGCCGCTTAGCGCAGGCAGCGCTCAAGGTCACCTCTGCTGCTGCCAAGCGCCAGCGCACCCACCCTCAGCCAGGGCTTGCAGGACAGAATGGCGCCAGCGGTGTGGAGGCCAGCATGCGGCTGCAGGCGGTGCGCTTGCAGGACAGCAGCGGACCACAGCAAGCAACGGCTGGTGCAGCAGGCGCAGCTGCGGGTCCAGCAGACGGAGCACAACGTGCAGCGGCGGCGGCTGGCGGCGAGCCGCAGCCATGCGGAGCTCCTGCAAGGCAGCGCACCGCCGGCAAGAAGTACACCATGGTGAGCGAGTGCTGCTGCCTTGTGCAGGCTGATAATCAGGCCGCACCAGCAGCAGCAACAGCATCTGCTGCAGCTGCCTCTGGTCATGCATGGTGCTGCACTGTGTTGGACAGTCAGGCCTGGCAGCGTTGGTGCAACAGCTGTTGTGTGCCATCCTACGCAGCAATTACTTGAAGACGCATGGTAGGGCAGGTGCTGGCAACCACATGGCAACAAGCCCACCGGCGTCGCTGCCTTCTGCTGCCTGCTTTGTGCTCCTGCTTGCTGCAGAGCCAGAAGGTACACAGGGGCACCAGTGCGCTGCGGCTGCCGCAACGGCTGGCACAGCACTACTGCCACCAAGCAAAACAGACAAAGGCTTCCAAAACCGGTGCAGGTGAAGATGTCGTGTAGGCGCGCTGGAAGCACAGCAGCAGCAGCAGCAGCAGCAGCCAGCGGGTGCGTCAAGCATTGATGACGGCTGGTTTCAGTGCCAGCTGCAGCAGCAGATGTCAGCCACGCGCGCAGGCTCGTACTTTTACAGGCTGGCCGGTGTGGAGCTGTCGCAGCGGCTGGCGCAGTGCAGCGGCTGGGAGGTGGTTGCTGCAACCCTCAAACGCAACAGCAGGCGGGTGCGCTGTGACTGCAGCCGGCCAATGTGGCAGCAGCAGCACAAGGCAGCAGGCCAGCAGGCGCTGCTGCACACCACTCACATGCTGGCAGTGGCGGCAGCAACAGGCAGCTTGGCAACGGCATCACTGGGCAAGGGCAGGGCAGCGTCAGCGCCCAAGGGTTGGGGCAGGGGTGGCACCAGCGCGGGTGATTCAGCTGGCAGAGAGGGCTGGGCTGCGGCTGGGAGCGGCAGCGCCAGTGGGCCTGCGCCAGGAGGGCAGCATGACGTACGTGGAGCTGCTGCTGCTGCTGCTGCTGCTGCTGCTGCCGTGGATGAGGATGGCTTCATCCCGTGGTGAGCTACAACGAAGCACCTGCTGAGCGTTGCTATCCCCAATATTGTGCGTGATGCAGCAATGCATGCCGCGCCTGCCTGATGAGGTTGTTGCACAGCACATGCACGCTGTGCTTGAATCAGTGAATGATACGGTGCTGCGGGTGTGGTCAATGCAGCCCTTGGACAACTTTGTTTCCTTCAATGCTTGCTGTTGGTGATGGTAATGTTGCCTTACAGTCTCAACTGCTGCCACCGCCTGCTACCTGCCCCTGTGCAGCGCCAGCTGTTGCGTCACCACCCACCCATGCTGCCGGTCAACTATGTCAAGCGCTGCTTCCCGGCCCTGGACAGCAGCGAGGTGAATGCCGTGCACCCGCTGACGGTGGAGGTGCTGCTGCTGCCGGCTGGCCGCTGTGCAGCGCCTGACGTGACAGCCGCCACGCCAGGCGTGCAGCTGCTACACGCCAGGCTCCGTTCGCGGGTGCGCAAGAACGTCATCCGCAAGGTTGAACACCCAGCTGCTGCTGCGGGCGCAAGCAGCATGGAGCCGTATCAGGCGATTGAGGCTGGTGGTGAGCAGGGCCAGAGGCACCGCTACTCCTACTCCATCAGCAGCGTGGGCTGCGGGCCCTCCATGGCCAGCATGGCCACAGGCGGCGCGGGGCCTGCTGGCTGGCGGGCATCAGCAGGCTGGACGAGGGGCATGTGCGGCTGATGCTGAGCCTGGAGAAGCCGCCGCAGCGCGGCCTGCTGCGCACGCTGAGCGCAAGCGGCAGGCAGGCCTTGGCACCGCAGGATGCCGACTCTGCTGCGGATGATGAGGGCGATGCCGCGTGTGACATGCAGCTGGAGCGGCAGCAGGCAGCGGCAGATGACTACGGGGCAGCAGCTGGAGAGGCAGCAGTGCCGTTCACTGAGACGGTATGTGGCCTCGTTGGTTGACAGCTGCGGTGGTGGGCTGACGGGTTGGCGCGAGCCTGCTCAAATGCCTGTGTGTATGCATGTCTGTGCAACTGCGCGTGTTTGTGTGAACGTACATAGCTAGTACTCTTCCCCGATGCGTCCAGCGCTGCCACACCGAACCGTCGCTGCTGTGACCTTTGCCTGCCTGCAGCGCCAGTGCCTGGTGTCGCCCGGCACGGGCCGCAGCCTGCGCTGCGCCAGGATCCCCAGCGCGTTTGTGGCCGCGCACCTGCCTGAGGTGGCCTGCATGGCACACAAGGACGAGCAGCCGCTGGACGTCACGCTGGCGCTGCTGGGCCCGGCTGCAGTGACGTGCGGGCCGGCCAGGCACACACGCAGAGGCGGCTGCGGCACACGCAGGTGGGCTGCCAGCGGCGCGGCGCATGGCAGCTGGGGGTGCAGTCGCAGGAGCCGGCCGACCGCACTGTTGCAGCTGCAGGGGCGCAGGGTTGGTGGTGGTTGCCTGAGGGGTGGCGCTGCCAGCAGACTGTATGGGCTGTACATGGGCTGTGCGCGTGTAGGTTGGCATGGTGCTGTGGATTGGCTGCGCTGCCGTGCTTCGTGTGAGGTGCACCAGTGGAGTCCTCCCACATGTCGGGCCGCCAACTCTGTGCCTGGCCTGCGTGCTGCGCTGTTGCATGTGGTGACAATGCTTTCACGAGGTGACAACTTGCTCACCTGCAAGCTTGCTGCTGCCGTGAACTGCCTGACACCTGTGGATTTATGTACATGCTGCTGCTGTTTTTTCTTCTGGATTTATGTACATGCTGCTGCTGGTTTTTCTTCTTTTTCTGCTGCTGCTGCTGCTGCTGCTGCTGCTGTCTGCCAGGTGCGCATGGACACCGAGTACGACCGTGTGTTTGTCAGGGGCCTGGCTGACAGCCTGCCCAGCGGCAGCGACTGGTGGCTGGTGGGCATCCGCAAGCTGGGGGAGAACTGGCTGCAGCTGCTGCTCACGCCCAGCGAGCCAGCACCCCTGCGCGGCGCCAGCTTGGGCAGCCTGGGCGGCAGCGGCAGTGGCAGCAGCTTCAGAGCAGCTGCAGACGAGCGGCAGCTGAGCTGTTGCAGCAGCAGCTGCTTGAGGACGATGGGCCGTTTGCAGCGGCAGCAGCTGGAACAGAAGGACTGCGCTCTGTAGAAGACATTGATGAGGATGAGGATGAGGGTGATGTTGACCTGGATGATGCAGACGACGCTGATGCACGTGATGGCCCAGCAGCAGCACCTTATGGGGAGCTTGAGGGACTGCGCGACGAGGATGAGCCGTGGGCTGGCGATGCTGCAGACGGCGCAGCAGTGGCTGGAGCTGGCGCAGTGCAGGCCGGACTCCTGTACCCTGTGGTGAGTCAGCATGCTGCCTCCACATATACAAATGCGCGCTTATACCGAACCAGGCAGCGCAAGGAGAGGGCATGTAAATGTCAAGACTGCTAGTCTTGGCTGCTGACAGCCTCATGAGTTCCAGTAGAACAAGGTGCTCGTGCCAGGCACTGCCGCTGCTGTCTAGGCCATGATTTGCACAGTGGTCCTTAAGTTCCGCAGTGTGGCTTGTTATGGAAGGGCAGCACTGCTGTGATGTGCTGGCATCACCATGAGTGCTCCCACAGCACCCATGCACATGTTCAGCAGGTGCAATGGACAGCAGCAGCTGCCACACTCAACAAAAGAATGCAATGTACATCAGCCAAGCAGGCTTCAAACACCCCTTTGTGGCCAATTGGGATGAGTTTGTGCTGCTTCGCTATGCTGCTGCTCCCGCGCAGACCCAGAGCATGCTGGCGGGCCCCAGACTGCCGCTGAGCTTCGTGCAGCGCTACTTCCCACACCTGGAGCAGCAGGCAGGCAGGGACCACGCCAGCGGCGCCCCCCTGGCTGCCACCGTGGTGCTGTTGCCGCCGTGCACCTTGGGCCCAGCTGCTGCCGCCGTGCAGCCGCTGAAGGCCTGGCCATGCCCCGAGGCCCGGGTGTGGACCCGCTGGTCAGAAAACACAAGGCAGCAGGCTGATGGGCAGCAGCAGCAGAAGCGCTGGCGCAAGTTCTACCTGGGCGGCGAGCCACTGAAGACTGCGCTGCTTGCAGCAGCAGCGGAGGCAGTGGCCCGCCTTGGCAAGACGGCTGCAGCTGCTGCTGCAGCCGCCTTTGACTTTGGTGGCGAGAGTAACGCTGCCATGTGCCCGCTGTGGCTGGTTGGCTTGCAGCGCAGCGGCCCAGCTGCAGTGACGCTGTTTGTGACAGGTCAGCTGCCTGAGGACAAGCTAAGGGACAAGAGCGAGCGCAGCATGCTGCTGGCAGAGAGAGCTGCAGACCGGCGCGCTGAGAAAGCAGCAGCGGCAGACGGCAGCGGTGGCAGACTGATTGGTGGCGGATCTGTCAGCAGGCAGACGCTACACAATCACTGGGCATCTGTCAAGCCGCTGCGCACGACAGCGTCGGCACCGGCTTCGTCGTCGCCTCAATCAGCAGCAGCAGCAGCAGCAGCAGCAGCAGCAGCAGCAGGGTGCAGCGTGGGCTCAAGGGCTGGAACGGCCTTGGGCGGCATATCCGGCAATGTTAAGCAAAGAGTGCCAGAGCACCAGCGGCTGCAGCAGCGGCCGTCACCAATAAGCAGCCACAGCCGAACCAGCAACAGCAGCAGCAGCAGCAGCAGAACGACCACAAGCATGAGCAGGAGCAAGCAGCCGCACATGCGTTCCACGACCCTTCCATGCTGCCGCACAGGAAGCTAAGCAGGCTGGGAGGCACAGCGGCAGCAGCACCACGCCAGCAGCAGGGCCAGGTGCTGCTGCAGCTGCAGCTGTGCCGGAGCGTGTCAAGCCTGGCGGCGCACCGCCTCACCGCCCTGCAGCTGACGGCGGTGCTGGCCTGGTGTTGCCCCTGCTGGACAAGCCACGCAAGATGCCACAGCCTGGCGCAGGGCTTGCTGCAGCCAGGGATCCTGGGGGCTCACAGCAGCAGCAGCAGCAGCAGCAGCAGCAGCAGCAGCACAAGAAGCAGCAGAAGATGGGCTTGAGTGCAGTTTCAAGTAAACAGGTCGCTAGACAGCAGCAGCAGCAGCAGCAGCAGCAGAAGGCAGCAAGCAGCAGCAGCAGCAGAAGGGCAGCAAGCAGCAGGCTGCCGCTGCAGGTGGCTTCCTGTCCAACCTGCTGAACAGCATTGGCACGGGCATGCGGGACAGCGACCTCGACAGTGGCGATGATGCAACAGCAGCATTTGCAGCAGCAGCAGGCAAAGGTCCACTGCCAGCGCAGGGGCGCCATCACGACTCGCAGCTAATCGGCTCACTGCACAGCTGTGGCCCTGCAGACGCCGCAAGCTGTGGGCTGCAGCAGGCTGTGGACAGCCAGGGTGCATTCGGCTCCCTGATAGAGGTTGCCAGCTCATCAGGGGGACGCTCTGCTGCTGGCTCAGCAGCAGCAGCAGCAGCGCCGAGCGCTTGCCGCGATGGAGCTGCATCGCTAGCAAAGCAGGCGGCTTCAAGAGGAATGCAGTCGCCAGCAGCAGCAGCAGCAGCAACGGGGAAAGAACATGGGCACCATCACCAGCAGGACCGGGTGCCGGCTACAGCCAGCAGCCAGAAGCATCAGCAGCATCAAAGCCAGCAAATGCTGCAGCCTGGTATGGCGGCCAGGCGCCAAGGCCAGCAGCAGCACCCAGCGAGCACATGAAAGGCGGCAGTTTGCTGAAGCAGTCAAGGGGCACTGGCGGCATCCGGCGCCACAGCAGCAGCACATCCCAGCAGCTGCCGCCTGACCAGCAGCAACAGGCAGTGCTGTTGATGCCCGCCGCCGCCGCCACCAAGAAGGTCAATGGACCACGCAGCAGGAGCGACGGCAACATCTGCTGCTCGGGCCGCATGCACTGGTGAAGGCAGCCAGGTGAAGGTGGCAGCGGCAGCAGGTGTGGCGGCAGGTGCCCCTGTGCTGCAGCTGCGGGTTGACAGGCGTGAGCGTGGCTTGAAGCTGACCCTGCAGGAGTGGCTGGCCTCGCTGCCAGGCCTGCTGGCAACAGCAGGCTGGGCCGGCCTGCAGCAGCAGCAGCAGCAGCAGCAGCAGCAGCAGGGGTTGCAGGTTCAGGTGCAGGTTCAGGTGTCAGTGCAGTTTGTGGACGCGCTGAGCGGTGTGCTGCTGGAGGGCCCGGGGGACTGCGTGGCGCGCGTGAACCCCAAGGACGCACCCCTGCTGGTCAGGTAAGCTGGGCGCGCTGTGTGTGACCCAGTGCCTGCGTCTGCGCCCGTCCACCCATCCATGCCTGCTGCAGCAGCATTTACTGCTGTGTGCTGCTGGTTGTGGCCGGCAGAGTATGATGTGGCTCTCTGGTATTCTGGTTGCTTCTGTTGCCCTGATTTGTGGCTGTCCTTGCGTCATTGCTCCTGCCTCTGCTGAGTACACATGCATTGGAGTCAATGTTGAACTCACCTTTTGTGTCTGCTGCTGTCTGGCCTGCCTGCTGCTGCTGTGCAGGTTGCACAGCAAGTTCCTGAGCCCCGCCATGGCCAGACTGCATGGTGCAACCATCACACGCCTGTCGGTGGCAGCCCAGAGCAAAGCGAGCCCAGGCAGGAGCTGGTCTCGCTGCATGTGGTGCCGGCTGCCATGCAGGATGCAGCGCCAGGTGCGGCTGGCAACCAGGTCGCTGCTGCAGCACAGGTGCAGAAGCTGGCTCAGGCGCAGCCGCCACCACCGCCACCATCCCTGCTGCTGCCAGCAGCGCTGCCGCCGCCCCCGCCGCCACTGCCAGCAGAGTCGGTGGTAGAGAAACCAGCAGCAGTGGCAGCGCAGCAGCAGCAGCGGGGTACTGCTGAGCAGCTGCCTGCTCTTCCTCCTCTTGCCCTGCTGCCATCGCCTCCAACAACACAGGCAGCAGCAGGCGAAGCTGCCAGGGCTTTGGTGCACTCACAGCAGCAAGGACAGCAGCAGCCGGTGTGCAGGTGGCAGCAGTCAGGGTCACCGCCACCTCCGCCTCCGCAGTCTGCGCCACCACCCCCAGGCGCAGTTGCAGCCATGTCAGCAGCCGCACTGCAGCAGCTGCAGCCGCCACTGGCCCCGGAAGCACCGCCCCCGCCTGCAGCGCCGTTCACCCCTTACGCTGTGGCGGCGGGTGATGATGCAGCACGCTAGCGCCAAACGGCGCTGACTCAGGCCCTGCTGCTGCCGCAGTCAATGCTTCAGCGCAGCAGCTGGCAAGGCTGCCCTTACAACACCCAGGCGGGCTGCAGTGTACGTTGCCGCCACCGCCGCCAGTACTGCCGCCCCTGCAGCAGCGGCAGCAGCAGCAGCAGCCAGCTGCTGATGCGCAGGAGTGTGAGTCACAGCAGTGCCTTGTGCGCGTGAAGGAGGAGCCCCAGGACATTGCGCCAGCACTGCCTGCATATGCACTGGCTTGCCTGCACCGGGCCAAACAACAGCTGCAGCAACAGCAGCAGCAGCAGCCGGTGAAGCATGAAGGTGGCCAGGCACCCCTACCGACAGCACAGCAGCGTGGGCTAAAACAGGAGCCGCAGCCGCAGGCGGCAGCCTCACTGCAGTGCAGCCCATTCAAGCCAGACTCCTGCGGAAGGGCCCACTTCGATGCAGACATGAGGACAACACTGCCAGCATCCGCATTTGCTACTGCCGGCGCTGCTGCAGCAGCTGCAGAGCCTGACTCAGCTGCTGCACAACCTGAGCAGCAGCAGCAGCAGCTTGTGCAGCAGCTGTCTTGCCTGTTTGGCTCTGCCACTGGCGCCACCAGCGCACCTGATGCCAGCGGTGACGAGCCATCAACCACGCCTGGAGGCTCTGCAGGCACCTCTGCAGCAGCAGCTGCTGCACCTGTTTCAGCACTGCCAGCGCTGCCTGATGCAGCAGAGGTGAACAAAGAAGTGACGCAGGCGCTGCTGCAACTGGTCAGCGCACTGAACGAGCAGGAGCTGCTGAGCTGTGATGAGGCATTGGAGATGGGAGATGCGTTGGCAGAACTGTCTGGTAAAGCTGCTGCAGCAGCAACGTTTATGCGCAGCGCTTATATGCAGCTGGCTGTTTGTGTGCAGCGAGGCAACGGCAGGCTTGCGGCGGCGCTGCTGCACAGGCGGCTGCTGCCCACACAACAATAGCAATGGCACAGTGAGAGGAGCATGAGAATGGGCAGTGGTGGCATGGCTGCTTGTGTGCTATTCACAGTTGTTCAGTACTTACTCTGTGAGTTCAGCTTGGGAGGGATGACGCAACGTCTGCAGCATGTACGTGCGTGATGGCTGGCCACCTCAGCACAGGTGACGTCTGGATGATGGTAAAGCTGCTGGTGCAGCGGTGACCGACACACTTGGGCATAACTGCATCTGACCAGCTGGTCACCCTCTGCATGACCCTGGATGCGCAGCAGGGCAGGCGCTGCACCAACACCATGCGTGCATGGTCAGGCTCCGGTTGTGGTCTTGATGAACAGCAGACTGCACTGGCATGTGCTACCTCTCCTGAGATCAGATTCCTGCCAGGTTGTGCTGAGAAGTTGCGCAACGTCCATGTCTGATTCATCACTTTGTCCATGTCTGATTCATCAACTAAGGTGTGGCGTGTTGTGTCTGATGATATTTGGGGCATTTCTGGAAGAATGGTGGATGGTGTCACCGTGTATTAATGATTTTCTTCTGAAGTCTTGGGATGTGCGCAATAATTGCAAACATTCTGGAGCAGTGCTCTCTCCTCCTTCCTTCGGGCGCGGGACCGATGGCGTTGATGCTACAAGCGCTGCCCTTTAATACACCAGCCGGCCACAATTTGGCCCGAAGCACAACAACCCGGCTTGTGACATAAAATAAACGCCAGAAACGTTGCCTGATATTCTTCAGTACTAACATGAAACAGCTGAACGAGAACCAGAGCTGCTGTGCTGCGAGTTCAGTGATGACCATTGCTCAAAGGCTGCAGTAGCGATTGCTACACGTTCTGTGGTAGCGATGATGTTGCTGCAAGACACATGTTTTACGATTTAGTGATTTTGTTATACTTTTCCTGTTTTTGGGCTTGTCGTTATGCTTCCACTGCCAGCCCGCCTGCTTGCACAAAGCGCGTCAATACAGGCCTGGTCTATGTGTCCTTGACACTGCCTCAAAGCGCTGTCAGACATCTTTCTCAAGCATGTTAACTTCTTGCAGAAACTTGAACGCGTGAAGCATGAGTACGTGGCGCGGAACGCACTCCCAAGTCACGCACAGGGTCTGCCTGCTTGCGGGTACCGGCTGCAAGCAGTGCAACGTCGTTTACAAAGCCCAATACCATTTTCTGTGTCAAAAAAAATGAAGTGTCCGAACCACTGTGAAAGCGCTGTTATGGCTCTTGGACCAATTTGTGTCCAGGGCTCCATCCAGTGGAGACTGCGTTCTCCCGAGAAGTGGCACCGCGGCAGTACTGAACCCCTCAAATCAGTTTGAAGTATTGTTGGCATTGATACTGCATCACTTCAGTGCCGTCAGATGCTCTCCACAAGGTACCTCAATCATAGGGCCCAAATAATCGGCAAAACTAGTACCGTACGGTATGGCTTGAATGGGGTTTAATGATGATGATTGATCCTCATGCTCTGTGAACTGGAGGTTTGATGGCATGTGCTTAGCATGAGGACAGAGTTTGATGTTCCGTTGTTCCGTTGCACAGCTGGTTCATCTCAAATGATCTGATTGATGAGCGACATCAGGAGCTGCTTTGCATTTTGATGTGAAGCAGCAGCAGCAGCAGCAGCAGGGCAGCAAAAGCAAAGCACATGCGGTCGCCCCCATTATGGGGCCATGGCATGGCCTTGAGCTCATGCAAGGCTGCGATGTATGCAACACGACACCACCCATTGTACTGCTGTGCTGGACTCTAGCGTGCTGCTGTGCTGAACTCCAGTGCAGCGATGAGCACATTGAAAGTGTCAGATCCAGAGAAGTCGCTTTGGCAGCACCAACCCTTCCGCAACCTGATGTGGTTGCGTAGCACTGAAATTGTTACAGATGTTTACTAGGGTAAGTTATAACTTACATGGTAATTACCAAGTCACCAAGTTACCATAGTAGGGCCACATGCCCACCCACTAAGGAGCCAAACTAGGCTCATGGGGTCCGAAAATGTCTTTCCACAAGCAAAGGGGGAAAGGGAGGCAGAGCATGCACAAGCAGCCAACATACAGTATAGCCTAGCGATACATCCATGCAAAAGGGCACATTTGGTGGTGCTGATGACGTCTTCATTGAGTTTGTCTGACTGCTTTGGCTGGGGCAATGTTCCCGTCGTATAACACCCAAACTGTGGCTTGCTCTGAGCTCTCTTTGCCCTGCCATCGGCCCCCCACACGGGCAAGTTACCCATGTCAGAAAAAAACAGCACTCTGACGCAGCAGCCATGTGAATCTGATGCCCAGTTTGTTGTCTGACAGGCGTGTTTCATTGCTGTAGTGCTCCCTGCTCCAGTATGTGAGAAGCAGAGTCCCGCACCCCAAGGCCCCTAGGCCTCATGATCGTGTACTTCGGCTACTCAAAACAGGTGTAAGTTGTGGGATGTTTCCCAAGGTGCAACAGCCACGTGTCTCAAGTCAGGTAGCTTCTCATAAGGCCTGGGACGGAGTGACAAGGGTGCCGCACTGGAAAGGCTTTCCAAGCACGCCCTTGAACGCCCCGGGCGTTGTTGGGGCCCCACTGATCTGTCAGCCAGCCGACACCTGCCCGGCATGGGGCCAGTGCACCCAAACAACGGACCACCAGACATATGTCGTTTTGCATTTACCTAGAGCCCAGGAGCCGTTCAATCCGTTCTTTTCCATATACTTAAGCATAGATAATGCGGGGGTGTACAACCTTGTACACCGCTGAAAGGTGACTGGCTAGACTTGTGCACCGGTGTATAACTTTATACATATATACCGCAGTTAAATGCGGTATATAACGGCACAGCCGCTGAGCGATGTATAGCTACGGGGTGCCCCAGGGGTACCCCGTAAGTTTAAGATATGGATGTGTATATAATAACTATAACACAGCATTTAGTTGTACCGCATGCGGGTGTGGATCGACCCAAGTGGAGCAAATGTAACAAGCCCCGACGCTTCAGCTGCTGCGTATACACCGTTCGCATAAATGTAGTCCCCGTAGCTACACATTTCGTTTATAATGCGCTGGTGTATAAGAAACGTTATTTACACACACCGGCTATCATCATCATCATCATCATCATCATCATCATCATCATCATCATCATCATCATCATCATCATCATCATCATCATCATCATCATCATCATCATCATCATCATCATCATCATCATCATCATCATCATCATCATCATCATCATCATCATCATCATCATCATCATCATCATCATCATCATCATCATCATCATCATCAACCTAAACCCTAAACCCTAAACCCTAACCCTACCCATTTAAGCCATACACCTCCTATGGCAGAATCGAACCCTTGGATTCTAACCCATGCTGCTTGCGCAAGTTTCAGCGTCCCAATAGTGTACTCTTATCCGTGTTTGAACACCAACACGAACATCAGCAAGTTCTGAATTGAAGTAATGCAGTACGGCACACAAGTTTTCAGGCAAAACAGATGCAAGCACCACTGCGTAAGTAGCTCCTCATTTGCCCCAACCTAATTGCTTGCGGTCGCTCGCGGCACCGTTTGATATCAAATTTGGCGCCCCTATTGAATTTTGACCACCATATCATCTTGATATTGTTGCTGAGTTTCGAGCTGGTTTTGACCTAAACCCTAAACCCTAACCCTAAACCCTTGCGTTTTGTATCTGATGATATTTGGGGCAGTTCTGGAAGATGTCGGATGGTGTCACCGTGTATTGCTGCTTTTCTTGTCAAGTCTTGGGATGTGCGCAATGCATGCAAACATTCCGGAGCAGTGCTCCCTCCTCTTTCCGCCCCGGTGGGGCGCGGGGCCGATGGCGCTGATGCTATGGCTTGAATGGGTAATATGATGATGATGAGCTGGTTTTGACCCACTCCTAAGGTCACCCTACAAGAAATGATAGAAAAAGTGCAGAATTGGTGCCCAGTGGGCCTACCTACTGTCCCCACCCGCTTGAAACGCTTCACATTTGATTACAACATTCCAATGCATTTGCAACTAACAGCAGGCAGGGCCTTGTCGGATAGCATAGTTGAGCTGCAACATGATCATGAGCTCAACCCTATGATCAGGGTGGCACGGTAAGGTGACACGCCGGTTTGGACATGGAGTTGAGCTGAAAGAAATGTCTGTGGGCCTGCCTCACTAAAGTGTTTCCTTAGCGTGAGTGTCAAGCACGGCAGCTTTGTGTCACCTTCGCAACTTGTCAGCTGATGGCTCAGCAAGCATTCTTCAACCAGCTTTCAACCACCCGACATCATACTGCGTGGCTACAGCACAGCCAAGACGGCGTTTCAAGGCAGGCTACCAGTGATCACAGCGTCACCGCACAGCTGTTGGGAGTTCTCTCGCCTGCAAGTGGGTCTGTACTTCAGCAGTGCCTTGGTCTTATTCTGAGCACAGTTGAGCACTACTCTGCCCCGGGCAGACTGCCTACCCAAGACCGCTGTCGTGCGCCCACCGCAGTCGATGAGCTCACGTTTTCAGTACGTCCACCGGTATACCGGTGTTCAGCATGCTGCATTGGCGATCGATTTGACTGCAATTTAAGCCATTTCATGACAATGTAGTGCAAGTGTTTTATATTCTCACGTACTATTACACAAGTGGTATTTGAAGCAACTTGTGTTTTGTCAGGGTCTTCCGTTGTTCACAGTGCATTGCACTTGCCGCTGCAGGACTTCTGCCTCATTCAATAGCATTCAAGCAGAACCGCACGCCGGCTTCCAGCAGGAAGCGACCTGCAGCATGGCAGTAGCCAAGCATGCGGCAGCAGCGCTTGTGGTGCTGCTGCTAATGGCAGCCCACTCAGCATTGGCGCTTTCCGGGGGCACCGAGCGACTTGTTCGTACAATGCAGTCATAGTGCACCACGAATAAGCTGCAGTTTTGTGACGGTCGCAGCGGCCGACGACTACACCGCAAGCAACACCCCTGTCTTAGGTTCCCTGCTGTTTCACAGGCAGGTCAACCTGACCTTAGCTGCCAAAAAAAAGAGGGGCTTGCTCCTTTATATCACCTTACAATGCACCTTTGGCAGGTTGCGCTGTCATTGCAATGCGCTCTCCGGACCTTCCGACGTGTTCCTACGAACTTCTCATGAGGGGTGATCACCCGAGTCAGCAGCATTTGACTGCCAGTCGCGGAGAGCAGGTCTTCTAGCAAAGTTCCACTACGGCGTTGAAGACAACAGAATAGCAATCGCGCGTGCACGAGACCGGCCACCCCTGCTCACAGCTTCAGCGTACAGCTATCCAGGCGATTGTTCGGCATTCTTTGCGTCTCTGTAGAGGACCCATAGACCAAATTGCTGCGTTGCGCACTGCTCAAGCAGCGACAGTACATCCCGGGGCTGGCTGCTTGGCTGATAACTCAAGAACGCTATTGTACACACATCGCAGTCGGTAAGCTGGCGTTGCCAGTGTTTTTTTTCAATATGTTGGCTTGGGCATTGCAACGGATGCAAGTGAATCAACCCCCACGAACATTGTAGCACCTCAGGTGCAGCAGTGCTGCCCTGCCACGGCACTAGTGCTGCATGGACAGCAAGATGACCTGCCACGGTTGACCCTTGTTTAATTTGCCAAGTACCTGCTGCTGCAGGTTCCCTGGCGTACTTGCTGACAGTCAGGCACCGAACGCCGCCCTGCAGCATGGCAGTAGCGAAGCATGGGCCAGCAGCGCTGGTGCTGCTGCTGCTGCTGGCAGCCCACTCAGCAGCAGCACAGCGTTCAGGCAGCTTCCGACAGTTTAACGAAGAGCAGTCAGTAGCGGTCGCAGGACGAGAAGATAACCCGTCCGCAGTAAAGTCTGTAGATGCAGAAGCCGTTGCTGCTGCTGCTGGATCAACCGTCAACACTGGCAACAGCTTTGACCTCTGCTACAACTTGAATGTGAACAGCACACTCGCCTTCGTGGATGTGGCATGGTGGCAGGGCAAGTACCTGGAACACAATCAGTTCATGGGCGACATGACGTGCTACCTGCAGTGGCTGCCGGTTCGGCAAGCGAGGGTCAATGGCGTGCTGACGCCCCTCACCTGCGACTGCCTTGCCAGCAACTGTAACAGCAACGGGCAGCCATGCTGCAAGAACATGGTGCAGTGGAGGGCAGCCAACAACTGGGCTGTTGGCTCCAGCTATGTGTGGAGGTCTCCGCCAACCAGCGGCCTGGGAGATGGCTACGTCTGTGAGTGGATACAGACTAGGCCGGTGAAGGGCTTTGGCATCATTGTAGCATCTGTCTCGTACAGCGTGGTGACGCTGACGTGAACAGTGTGATTCGACAGCAAGAAGCTGCCATGAGCAGCTGGTGCACTGCTGCCAGAGCGGCAGGGCTAGCAGTAACGACGTGCAACACTGACACATGGCCCGTTGCTGTTCCATGACACGATGACAGGGATGCAAGGGAGGGAGTATGTATGGATGTGACCGCAACCAACACATATTTGTGCGCTGGCATGGTAGTCACCTGTGATACACTTTTTGCACAGCTGGTATGGTGGCACTGCATGACAGTTGTGCTGTTGCGCACAGCTACGTGCGGATTTGGGTTCACTCTGCAATGTTTGCGTAGTGTATTTGCCTGATAAAATTCTATTACTTTGCGTACTTGCAGCACTATGTCAACACTGCATTTTCGCATGAGCACTTGACTCTTCCTGTAGAAAAAAGTGCAGCAGTAGTGCATGTACGCGTGGTGCAGCAATGACCTGCGTGACACCACAACAGCGCGCCCAGCACTGGAGAGGTGGGCTCATGCCATCATCAGCTGAAACTGCTGCTGCTGCAAACTGGTGCCAGGCAGTGTAGTGTATGGCTGTGGTCAAACAAGTGCTGAGCTTCAATGTCATTGCCTTGTGTCACGAGACAAGTTGAAAGCCACTGTCTCTGTTAGCGACTGCCCTCCCGAAGTATGTGTGCTAGCGTGGGCTCTTATGCATAAGCCGGGTGCTTTTATTGCAGGCTGCTGCCAAACAGCAATGGTGTCGAGCCGTGACAGCATGCTGGTGTAGGTGCAGTCAAGTGAGCACCTTGGCAGCCTGTGCACCTTGAGCGTTAAGTTGAGGCAGGTTCAGTTTTGTACTACTGCATTGTATTATTGCCTGACATATCACCATGCACTGACAGCTTGTCACTTGCAGTGCAGTGTGGTGTATTTGCACCTACGTAGATGAAAACCGCCATGCTCTCTCACCATGCTCTTTGTTATGTTCTGGGCTTCCGCCTGGGGTGCACAGTGCTGTGTTGGAGGCCTAGTGTGTGTGGCAGCAAGCGTACCCACTGGATGGTTGCTGCGACTGTAAGACACATGTGTTGGCTGCCTAGACTGTTGTTTGATAGTTTGGTGTATGAGGACGGCGTATGTGCAGCTTGCATGCTCTTCCTGACCTGAAAACTTGTTGAAAACTTGTGTTGTAGGCACAGTAAGGACCTACTGTTCTGCTGGGGCATGTTCTTGCTGGCAGCAATGCTTCTTCTCACTTCAGACAGTGAGAGCTACTTTCCGCTGCACTGCTGGCAAGTCTTTTCCGTGTTGTGTGGCAGCAGGTGCCTGCCTTGCATCATGCATGGATGCATATATGTTTTGCAGGCTTGAGCAGCAGGAGGAGCAGCAGTAGTTTGCACATGCTGCATTGCACCTCTCGCACCGGCGCAGTACTGCATGCTGTGGTGCGCAGGTGAAGGTACAGCAGTGATCATGAGACACACCATCACTGGTCAGGGCAGATGCAACAGACTTTATGTAACGGAAACAACGGCTCCCAAACCTGCATTATGCCGCTGCGTACCTCAATGGATATGTTACATTTGTACCATGTCAGGCAGGTTCTCTGGCGCTGAAGAATGCTGTACAATCATCATCATCATATTACCCATTCAAGCCATAGCATCAGCGCCATCGGCCCCGCGCCCCACCGGGGCGGAAAGAGGAGGGAGCACTGCTCCAGAATGTTTGCATGCATTGCGCACATCCCAAGACTTGACAAGAAAAGCAGCAATACACGGTGACACCATCAGACATCTTCCAGAACTGCCCCAAATATCATCAGATACAAAACGCAACACCTTGATTGACAAATCAGCCATGGACAAAACGCTGCGCAACTTTTCAGCGCAACCAGGCAGGGATCTGATCTCAGCAAACATATCATCCCTCTGAGCAGAAGTAGCAGGGCAATCAAACATGAAGTGTGACAAAGACTCAACTTCTGCATCACAACAAGGACATCCTGAAGTGGAGTTAGCTCTGCGACCGCCAAACTGACTAGTACGCTCATGTACACACAGACAACCCATACGAACACGCAACAGCAATTCAATACCACGTGGAATTGCCACTGAACGTAAGTACGGCCTAGGCCTCCTGAAACCCATAGCATCAACATGAGAGGGATGCACATGAGCCACATACCGACTCAGAGTGGAGTGTTCCAACGTTTCACATGCAATCCTTTCAGCATGTAGTGTCTTGACCTGCTTGTTGACATGGCTCTTGCACGCACTGGCTCTGCCTTCCGCGGTCACAACATTCACACCATACTTGCACAGCAGGCTCTGCACATACTTGTGCCACGGTGTCACCGCCACAGCACCACTAGGACGCCTCCATTCAGCTGTAAACACTTGATTTGGCAGCCGAACGCCCTGCATACGCTGAATCCTGTAGTAGTACTCCAAAGCCCTCTGATGAAGCCACATATGCAACGGTTTCACACCCCATTCTGCCAAGAGAGCTGAAGAGCATGGGCGCTCCTTGCCACAGCGCATTGCGCATTTGATGATGTCTGTCTGCACTTTGTCAATCAGCTGCAGTTGCCTAGCTGTGGACGGAAACCAAACCTCACTGCCATATTCGACAATGGGACGGACACACGTCAGCAACAGTATGCGTTTAACCTCCACACTGATGCTGCGGCTCTTCCAAATTGGCATGAGCGCACCCTTCACACGTTGCACCTTAGCCAGCATCTTCTCAAAATGTGTGGTCCATGTACAGGTATTGTTGAACCACAGGCCAAGATAGCAGTACTCCGATACAACAGGCACAGGGACATTGTTCCAAACAATGCCGGAGTCGACCAGCTGGCTGGTCTGTCTTGCTGGCAGCACATGCATGACGGCAGACTTCAAGCTGTGGAGCTTGAAGCGCCACTGGCAACTGTAATTGTAAACAGTTGCAGCCACAGCCTGAACTTCAGACAGAGACCCGCAGACAGCAACAAAGTCATCAGCCTGCATGGCTGCCACAACTTGGCCTGCAGGTTCGTCACGAGGGCCCATGAGGGTAACGCCAGGGTGCTTTGCATGCACGTACAATGACAGTACAATGACAGTTCTGCCTGTTGAAGGGGCAGCTCCCAGCTCCCAGTGGGCAGCTCCTGTCAGATGCATAATGAAGTTTCGGATGAACAGCCTTATCTGCTGTCATGCTTCCTTCCAACCGCCCCGGTGGGGCGCGGGGCCGATGGCGCTGATGCTATGGCTTGAATGGGTAATATGATGATGATGATGATGATGCTTCCTTCCAACTTGAGGTGCTTTTTGTTGGTTGGTCAGCATGCCACAAAACTGCAACCAGAAAGATAAATGACGCCATTTGTGCCAGCCAACTGTGACCATATGCTGATGCCAAATACCACAGTCACAACTGCTGAAATATAACAACCATTTTCACACCAGCAACCAACTGAGTATTAAGACGCTGCTGCAGCAGCTGTCCCACCCTGCTGAACAACATGCAGGTAGCAAAAAAAAAAGATCACGGTGATCTTGTCGATCCTGCACCTTACCCATGCGCGCTGTGCATAGATACGTCACAAAATTCCTCAGGAAAGTTTGCTGCATGTGCAGATGTTGCTGAGGCTCAGCCTGAGTAAGTCAGCAAACCAGGCTACCAGCAGCTGCCGCATGGTTGGCAGCAGATAAACAGTTGCTGGCAATTGGCCTGACTAATCAACCATGTCGTGGAGGCAAGTTGGCAGCCATAGCGTGGCTTGCAGCTCTGAATGAGTCTCATTGCTGACATACACACTGCTGCCAAACATGCACTGCCTCATTTTTACATCTTTCCTGACCCTTCAAATAAGATCACACTTTTCTGGATATAGAGCTGTTTGGCATTCCAGAGCTTACTCTAAGGTATGGCATGAGGTGCGAGCTCAAGACATCAACACTGCGCTGCACCTTGCAGCACATCATGCCATGTGGCAAACGGCCTGACTGTGGCACCCAATTTAAACATATGTGCAACCAGTTCCTGCACTGATGTGCTGCGGCCGCAGTGAGATGCTGGCATTGAATCCTGTCAAAATCCAAACCACACCAATCTTGGGTCGGTGCAAATCACAGGGGTTCAGGTGCAACCTGGCCAGGACTAGCTGCCTACCGTGTGCTCGCTCACTGCGTGCAGAGCTGGCGCTGCCTGTCGCATGGCCCCAGCGCCGGGTGCTCTGCCGATGCTGAGGCGCCATGATCAGCCCAGCATCATGCCGTCCTGGCCTTGAGGGCGTCTTCCATTGCAGCCAGGTACAGGTCCATGCTGTGGTCACCAACCTGACCAGCAGCAGCAGCAGCAGCAGCAGCAGCAGCAGCAGCAGCAGCAGCAGCAGCAGCAGCAGCAGCAGCAGCAGCAGCAGCAGATGTTACATTGTGCCTGGCACCAAAAGCTGAGTCATTGAGGTTGTTGTGCTGGGTACGCAGGTGTCATTATGATTTGCTTGCTAATTAGCCGCAGCAAACCTCCGACCAAGCTCTAGTTACAGTAGCTTGCATACCGCGTAACCTAGCAGGGAGGCAAAGCAGGGATTGGCAGAGTTACCCAACCCCCTCCTGCAAGGCTGCACAGGTGCGCAACGCTGGCACCACCCATTGCACTGCTCTGCTTGATGCACAGATGAGCACGTAAAAAACAAGAAAACCAGAAAACCTGAAAGAGTCCGCATGTATACACAGGTCTGTGACAGCTGAACACAGGACAAGTCATTGGCACTCAAGTAGGAGTTTCTGCCGCATGACACTGCTCGACTGTCGGCAGCTACTGAATAACGCCGTGCCCCTGTCTGAGGCTGCCTGCATGGCGCACACAGTGGCACAACTACTGTTGCTGGGCATGCCTGCATCATGCAGCAGAGGGGTGTGAGGTTGCAGCTTGCAGATGTGCGATGTGAAAAAAGGTCGTGAAGTGGCTATACCACTGCTGATATAAAGAGTGTGCGGCTGCTGTTCACCGATGCATATGCTCCGGGGCGTGGCCTGTCACCCAGGACGGCGCGGTAGCGTGTGCCTGGCGGCATCGCCTTGGGGACAGCGTGGCCGTACGTGTTGCGCGCAGGCTCCAGCAGCAGCACACCCTGGGACACGTGCACCCAGCTGCAGCAACAGACACACAAGCAAAGCACTGTCTTTTATCTCGAGCCCCACAAACCAGCTTAGCGTCTGTGTCAGCAGAACTGGGTTGGCAGCGCTGCACCAGGCTTGTCCGCGCTGTGACTGCAGCGTAGCCAGAGTCCTTAATGGTTGACAGACATGTTCAGGGGAACGGTGCAGCTGCCCTGCTGCTCTGTTGGGTTGCCGCTTGCAAAAGCAGAAGCCTGCTAAAATGCTGGAGGGCACCAGCACAGCACATCATGGGTATTGCATGCTGGTCGGTGAGCTGCTGTGACTCACAACGGGGAGGCAGGCACTGCAGGCACCACGTCATTCTTGTGTGTTACGCGGTAGCAACTGTCCACAGTAGAGGCAAATGCCTCAGCAAACTCTGCAACAGCAAGAAGCAAGAAAGCGCAGCAGCGCGCAGTATGTGTGATTGAAATGCAAGCAGCATTATAATTCACGATGACTTTGGCAGCCATTGCCCGGCCAGACCCACTCAGGGCCACCTGGTCGAAAATGGCCAAGACCTTTCGATGGTCGAAATTACAAACTGGTGGTTGCGAGCCCTGATAACGCAGCACACACAGTAACCATGCACCAGCTTGAGGTGGAGTGGGCAGGCTGCGCAGCACCTCAAGCACATGCAGCTGATGCCTGCAACTCAGCTGCACTGCTTAAGCAGTCCAATCTTGGACACAGCCTGCTCACCTCTGTTGCCCACCCTGGGTGATGCAAACGCCCAGCACTCCACAGTTACCTGCAGCCAGCAGCAGCAGCCACATGCCTGATACGCCAGAGGAAAATCACCGAGGTGGTGCTCATGCTTGAACAGGTTTATGCGTGTGGTTTTGCAGCGACATATTATTGACAGGCAACGCGCGGCTGCCGGCTGATGCATAACAGCTGGCTCAAGCGGTAACAGCATTCGTAATCAGACACATATAGCATGCCAGCAATCTTAATTGTCACTTGACAGCAGCATTCCCTTGCTGCAACTCACAGATGGCATGATGCTCTTCAGCCAGAAGGCACCCAGCGTCGCCAGTGCAGCACCCAGGGAGTGCCCAGTCACCACCACCCTGCACAGCAGCAGCAGCAGCAGCAGCAGCAGCAGCAGCAGCAGAGGCAGCAGCAGCGAGGGTGGTGAACAGCAGCAGCAGCAGCAGCAGCAGCGAGTGTAGTTAGCCGCCAGGGAGCTGCACAGTACATCATTGGGGGTATACACTTCAAAGCAATGGATCCGAACTGTGGATGCATAATCAGCTGTAGATACATCCGCCACAGACCATTAGCCGCAGACATAGCTTGTCCTGCGGCCCTGCTCACAGCACATATGCGTGACATACCGCACACAAACTTCATCTTGAACAACAGCTGGCAGCACGCCGGCAAATATGTGTGTGCTTCCCTGTTCAAAGGCTTGCTACCCCTGCCGCAGCACAGTACACCACCCCAGCACCTGGCCCGCACGTGCTGGCAGTGGCTTCAGCTGCAGCATTCACCTTGCCGGCAGCACGCCCTTGCCCATCAGCTCATCCCTGACGTCGCTCATTGCATCATAGCTGCCGCTCTCTGTGGGATGCACCACGTCATTGAAGGAGGTCAGGAAGCCCCGATGCACCTGTAGGGCCGGTGGATACAGCGCAGCAGTTCAGTAGGCTGGGAGGTAAAGTTTGGTGGCAGATGCCATCTTGAGTTAAGTGGTGTGATGCCTGCTGCAGCCGTGGATGCGCCGTGCCTGCCTTGCTGTCCCCAATGCATTCTGCACACGGCGCTGGGATTGCACGCTTGCATGCAGCAGGGCTGTAGACAGCCAGGGCCACGGCAGGTTGAACCTGTGCAAGGCCTTCCCCATTGCACCAAGCCGTACACGGCAGCAGCATTTGCAGCAGCTGCCAGATGTGCTGCGGGCGAGTCACGTTGTGCTGAGGGTACTCTGGGGCGCCTTACCTTGACGTTCTTTGGGTGCCTGCCAGCAGGCACACCCTCCATGTCACCTATGTGAGCCTGCAGAGCAGTGCAGCACGGCCACCGCAACGCTCAGCAGACACAACTGCACAGCACAGCTGTCTACCCACGCCTGAACCACAGCAATGCATACAAGTGACAAGTGGCACTCACCGACTCGCATTGAGCACGCCTAGTTGGCAATCCCTGCACCTGCACAACTCTGACAAGCCAAACGCCACAGCAACATGCAGTCTCTAGAGCAGGCAGTCCTGCAGCCATTCAGGCAGCAGCTGCCCCTGCGTCATGCACCTGCAGCGCGAAGATGTCGGTGAGGATGTCCGACCCGGCGCCGTCGCCGCCTGTCTCTGTGCCCCTGAAGGCAACGACCATCTCGTCTTCCCGTCCACTGGCGCTGGGCAGCCTCAGGCACAGCACCTGCAGCAGCAGCAGCAGAAAGAGCAGCAGTAGTAAGAGCAGCAGCAGCAGCAGGCAGCGCATTACTTGCTCGACTTGTTCAGCGGTTAGGCAGCAGCTCCAGTCCCGGGCGCTAGTAGCAGCACACCCTCGGCGCAGCCCACCCAGACGAGGGGCGCAGGGTGCAGGCACTGCAGCGGCACAGATTCAACACTTGATGCCGCGGCTGTGTTGTGCTGCACACCTCAGTGTCTGTTGCGACATGTCTGCCAGTCAGCGGGGTCTTCCACAGCGTGCCTGCAGGCATCCAGCGGTGGCAGCAGCATGCCGTGGGTGCACGAGCTAGCAGCATCTGTGGGCTGCATTACATGGGCAGGCACTGATTGCGAGGAGCTCAGCATGCAGGGCACTGATTGTTCTGAGATGGTGTCAACCATGCACACGGCAGCCAGCACTACCCGCCAGCCGGTGCTTGAACTGCAGCTGGGCTCTGCTGTGAGCAGGGGGTGCAAACGTCAGCTCGATTAGCCCTGCTGCTGGCAGCACCCTTTGGATGGTTTACTCATGCTGTGCTATGCTGTTGATATGCAGGTTGCTGACAGCACACCTGCAATGTCTCTGCTGCTGCAGCCACACACACCTGTGTGCTTCACAATCTTGAAGGGTGCGTTGCCCAGCTCCCCTCCCCTGAAAGCCTGCAGCTTGGCCCGCACCTGCAGCACCGAATGGGCACAGGCCCACAGTGAGGCATGGCCAGGAGCCACACATGAATGTGAGTGATGGCCAGCAGCCACATCAAATGTCATCATCAGGAGTTGACACCGACAGGGCGCCCTCGCAGCTGGAACTACACAGCTTGTGCAAAGGAGGCAGGGGATGCGTCTGCTCAGTGGTGCAAAAGCCAAGGCAACAGAACAGAGTTGTTGTTACTGGCGATCACACAGCCCGCCACACCTCGTCCTCTTTGTCGAGGTATGCTGCGCTGGCGATCATGCCGTACTTGAGCGCGTCATGCAGCTGAGCCCGCCCCAGATCCTGCACGGCAGGCTCCTCAGGCGGTGGGGAGGCAGGCTTGCCGGGCCTACATGTGCCGGCAGTGCACATCAAGCAGGCTTAACGCGGCTGTCTTCACAGGGATGCCGGGCAGTTGCCCCAGAGGTGTTGCTTCAAGTGCATGAGGGCCAGGTAGCGCACCATGCCATGCTGGCTGCTCAGAGCAGCTGTCACGGTGGCATACCTTTTCCTGCGCTGCTGCAGCAGTTCCTGGTGCTATTGGCTCCACTCAGCGCAGTGCTGTTTGAAGTTACTTGTTTTGGTTGCAAGCACGTGAAACGGACAGGGGAGCAACTTCTGCCGCTGGCAGTGACTTGCTGGTGCTGCAGGCCTGCAGTTACACGGATGCAAGCGTACACGTGGCATGCTGCTGTTTGCGATTTACCTCCACTTTGCAAAAGCTTGATTGAGGAGCGCTCTCTTCACAACTAGCGTGCGGGGTGGGCCGCTGTTGGCGCCAACGCATGGTGCAACACAGCGACGCAGCTCCATCACGCCCTGCATACTGCTGCCTGGGAGCTGATGTAAGGCCTGCAGGACATCACACCCCTGGTTAGTTCAGTATCGGCTTCCAAGCACGTTGAGAGTGCTTCGTCAGCACATACGATCACTGCAGCGTGTCAGATCTTGCTAGCAGCGCTGCTGGTGACCAGGTTGGTACAGCAATGCCATAGAGTCGCGCACAAAGTGCGGTACACCACCACCAGTAGCCCCATATAATGGAGTGTAGGTTTTGCTACTTGCAGAGCGGACAGACTACGCCAACGCGTGAGGCTCGCACACCTGGCGAAAGAGTCGATTGGTCAAGATCTTCTGCCTCCAAGACACGCTTCTGCAGTTAAATTCAACGTATGTGCCATTTAATTAGCCGATCTTGAGTGTGTATGTGGATCCTTTGGGCCCGTTGGTGGTGGGACCAAAAGTAGTACGAATCGCGACACCAGGAAGTCTTCACTCAATGAACAGTGAGCCCAAACGGTGTTTGTCGGGTTGAAGGCTACTTGCTAATGTGCGTATAAGTACTGCCAGATCGCCTGCAGGCCAGCGAGACCCTTTGCTGTGCGTCTGAATCACGGCAATAAACGTTGTGCCGGTCCCAGAGCGCCGTGGGCCTTCCACACGTGTTTCTGTCTGTGTCAAAGGGTGTTAAAAAACGTCTGAAGCTGTACACATCTGCTGCAGAGCGTACAGGACCGCGACACCATGCTGGCCCACCAGCAGCTGCAGCTTGGCACGACCTCGCGTTCAGCCATGCTCCCCTGTTCGCCAAGAAACAGAGCCTCGATGACGCTTGCAAGATCCAGCTGTGCCTTTGCCCGCGGCCATGTCAGCAGGCCGATGTGCAGGCGTGGCTGCACAGTCAGGCCAAGGTGAGCAGGATCTGATCAGGTGATGATCACATGATCTGGCTCCACTCTGTACTGCCACTGTGCTGAAACTGTGCTGAAGTCGTGCTGGCACAGATCGCCACGCTGCAGCAGCGGTTCAGTTGGCATCAGTGCTGCACTGCATGCAACTTGCTGCACAGTGTACAGGAACCTCCTTGATCTCTGCCGCCGTCAGCATGACATGCTCAGTCACATCTGCTGTGCTGCTGCTGCTGCAGTGCGGTGCTGCTGATGAAGCAGAAGACCATCAAGCGCACGGACGACCTCATCCTCAAGAAGTGAGTGCCGCCCTGCTGAATTCAGCAGTGTCTTCGAAGACAGCATCATACGCCTGCATGCCATGCTGCTGTGCGCCCTGTTGTTGTGCTCCCTGCAACCACTGATCCTGAGGGGTGTGGTGCTGCTCCCTGTGCCCCTGCAGCAACACCCTCCTGTGGGGTGTGTGCATCACGTCCAGCACCCCCCTGCTGGGTGACAGCGGCACCAACCTCAGCTTCAGCCTGGTGGACAAGGCGACTGACGAGCGCACCCCGGCCTACTCCATCGATGCCTGGGACGCCCCCGTGGAGGTCGTGATAAACGGCGTGAGGGGCTGGGCGCGCAGCGGCACCATCGCCGTGCCCGCAGAGCTGCAGGCGCCCAGCGCCCTGCTGGTCACCAAGAGGGACAGCAGCAGTGACGCCCACTCCCTGGACTACATCAGCCAGGTGTCACTGAGGAGGTGAGAGGGGGGAGGGGAGAGGTGCTCCATGCAGCACTGGCCAGGCTGACACAGTTGCGGACGGCCTGCAGGGTGTGTGGGTTGTTTTCAAGCTGCCAATGTGTTGGTGTTCTTTCCTGGCCGGCTGATGACATCAGCGGCATGCTGCTGTCTCCTCTGCTGACTGGAATCAACCCACTGAACCCGACTCGACCTCACTCAACCCTACCCACTGCTGCTGCTGCTGCTGCTGCTGCTGCTGCTGCTGCTGCTGCTGCAGTCCTTATGATGGCGGCCACATCTTCCCCGTGCACAGCTGGGTGTCCAGCCAGCAGGGCGAGCGCGTGTTTTTTGATGGAGCCGCCTACCTGCCCAAGGACACGCCCCCACAGATCATGGCAGAGCGGCAGGCAGAGCTGCAGGCGCTGCGGGTGAGGCAGCCGCCCGGCGCTGCCTGGCAGGCAGGCTGCTGCTGTGTGGGTGATGCTCTGCAAGATTCTAGCAGTGGCCAGCTGCCACGTAGGTTGTGTTGTGAGCGCAATGTGTGCAGGCAGAGCTGCAGGCAACTGCGTGTGGCACACGGCGCTTCATTGCATGTGTGATGCTGCCGCTGGTGCATGAGTAATGTGCAGGCTGGTGCCGGTGTGGCAGTTGGGGCATGCCTTTTGTACATGCAGCCGCCTTGTGCAAGTGGTTAGTAGTATAAGGTTGGCTCGCCTCGTCGTTTTTGTTGCAGGAGGTGATGCGGCCTGCAGCAAAGTCGCAACTTCATTAATTCAAGTCACCACATGTCAGGTGCATCACTCTTGCTGCATGCTGCACATTCTCTGTGTGCACAGCCTGTACAGGAGCCTTGAAACCTTCGCTTGTGTTGGCTGCACCCTGCTGCTGCTGCTGCTGCTGCTGCAGGGCAATGGTGGTGCCTCCAGCACATACAGGACTTATGACTACAAGGTGAGCGCTGGGACACTTGAAGCAGCAGGCATGTTTGGGTGACATAGCCTGTAATTGCGGTTGTCAACTGGCTGTGGCTGGTGCTGCTGCATCTGCTGCATCTGCTGCTGCTGCTTCTGTTGCTTTTGCAACAAGAGCAACACATACAGGGGTGTCTGCTGCCTCAGCTGCGCTTGCCTGCCAGCCATCAACAGTCCTTACATGCAGATTCTCTTTTTTGCAGCAGTGCCCTGTGCCATTTGATCACGCTGTTGCTGCTGCTGCTGCCGCACCATGTCCATCTGCACGCAGGTGTATGACGACCTGGGCCCCAACAGGCCGCCCCTGGGGGGCAGCACCGCCCTGCCGTACCCTCGCCGCCTTGCCATCAGCGCACCAGGCAAGGACAACCTGCCGTATGGTGAGCTGCTGCTGGAGATATCATCTGCGTTTGGTACCTTCATCGACGCGTTTGTGGTGACGGCATCATTGCGCAGATGGCTCTGGAACAGCTCACCTTGCTAAGCTAGCAAGGGTAGTTCTGCCTTCAAACTTTGGCATGTCGTTGTGTTGATGCAGCCGCAGCGTTGTGTTTGTGGAACGCATGTGTTGCATCGATTGCGCAGAGCCTTCTGCACAGCACTGCCCTTGCTGCTTCTGTCGTGTCTGACATTCAACTGCTGCTGCTGCTGCTGCTGCTGCTGCTGCGGCTGCTGCTGCTGCTGCTGCTACAGATGAGCAGTTCAACTTTGCCAAGCAGACAGGCTTCCAGGGGGACGCACTAGCGGCTGTTGCCGTGGCGTTCACACAGACCACAGCGGTGAGACTGGCCAGCACCCAGCACGACCCGCTCTGCACGCGGCGCAGGCTGCATCCCCAGTGCTGTCCAGCCTGCTGTTGTGCGGGATCATGACGAACTGGCAGTTTGCTATGTTTAACCACCCAGCCAACTTACACAAGTTTCGTACCTATGAGCTGCGTACTGCTGCATCAGCGCTGCCTATGAGGCCATTCTCAGTTGCTGTTGTACATGCTGCTGCTGGCGCCACATGGTCTGACTTGAATGCTGCCAGGGGATCTGCGCCACTACAGACACGTGCAGCCAGGAACTTGTTCCTGTAAAGGGCTTCCCAACATCATGCTGATAAAACAGCCTTGGCTGCTGTAGCAGTAGCTCAGTGCTGCTGCCGCTGCTGCTGCTGCTGCTGCAGGCTGCCGTGGGTCGGGAGCCTGCGTGGTACAACGTGCTGCCCATTGCCGCGGTGGGCTTTGCCAGCAGGAAGCTGGGCCTGAGCAAGGTGCCCACCTTCAAGCGCTACGAGGACGTGCTCACACTGTTCAAGCCGGTGAGGCCGGGAGAGGGACGGCGGCGGCACTGCAGGCTCATAGCATGACTGCACGCCCAGCATCAAGCACTCGCCAGCATGTGAGCCTGGGGCGAGTGCGAGTCAGTGTCTTGACCGCTCCAGCTGTTGCTGTGTTCGTCTGGTGTGAGGTGGAGCGGGCGCCTGAGCCAAGCGGGCGCATGCTGCGATGCGCTGCACAGCACCACTCTGAAACAGCTGCGCTGCACCTGCATGCAGCATGCAACATGCAGCAGCTGCAGCAACGGGCGGTGACACACGTCCCGTCTGGCCATTGTTTGGCCCTGCTGGCTCCTCCTGCTGCTGGCCGCATGCTGTGACCTCGCCCTCATGCGCTGTGCACCTGCTCGCGCCACCTGCAGCCTATGGACAACCAGCCCCTGGATGACAACGCTGCCGGCAGCATCAACAGCGTCACAGCCGTGAAGGAGATGGGCCTGGTGCAGGCTTCGGCAAAAGGCAGGAGCTTCAAGCAGCAGCAGGAAGCTGGGAAGCAGGACAGGAAGGACGGCTTTGGCGGCATCAACACGCCCAGCGGTGGCCTGGGTGACATCGCCAGGCGAGCGCTGTCCACGCTGTTCAAGGACGCACAGGAAGGGACCAGCAACCTGCTTGACATCAACTCACTGCTGGCGTACCCGGTGAGCCTGAGGGCAGGGGGTGGCAACAAGGGCACACTGCTCAGCTGCGGTTGCTGCAAGATGGTCGGAGTTGCAAATGTGCGAAACCACAGTTCATGGCTGGTGGGCTGGAGTTGCCGACGGCGGCAGGTGAAGGTGCTGCAGCTGTCAGCGACTGGCACCCGCGCCGCCATGTGCTGTGCACGCCTTGTCTGCATGCTGATGTGACGCGTGGCCCCACTTGCAGGAGCCCAAGGTGCTTGCGGGGCGCGAGGGCGTGTGGGCCACGGACCTGGAGTTTGGGAGGCAGGTGCTGGCAGGCATGAACCCATGGTGAGCCACTGCAGGCTGGCAAGCTGCTTGATGCCGGTGCTGCTGGCTTGCCACCCTGCTGCATCCTGTTCCTGCACAGTTGTGGCATTGCTGAAGCCGTCCTCAACCTGCACAAGGCAGCCCTCCAAAATCACTCCTCCTGCCGTGAGCCTTGCATTGACAGATGTGCTGTGTGCGTGGGCGGTTGCCCTGCTGCTGATTGCTCCTTGTGCTGTTGCTGTGTTGTCTCTGAAGGTGTCCTGGCAGATGAACAGCTGCGTAGTGCCCATGTGTGGACCTGCTCAGCTGCTGTGCATGTGTGCCAGCTGGCAATTGGTCAACCAATCCTGTGCTGCTGCTGCTGCTGCTGCTGCTGCTGCTGCTGCTGCTGCTGCTGCTGCTGCTGCTGCTGTTCTGTTTCTGCTGAGCAGCATGCTTGCTGCGTTGAAGGAGATGCCAGCAGATATGGGCAGTGCCATCACGGCACAGCATGTGAACGGTGAGCACATCAAGACCGCTCGCCCGGCTGCCCTGCAGCTAATGGGCAGGCGAGACCTGCACATTAGTAGGCACAGCTGTTGTTTAACACGGCAAACGGTCCTACTGTAAAGTTCTGATGGACCTGATAAGTCTGCACTAATTTAGCTACAGCAATCTAATGTACCCTGCTGTTGCTGCCGCCCTGCTGCAACCTTCAGATGACCTGAAGCAGCTTGACCCGCAGGGCCGCGGTATGGCAGAACTTGTGGCTGCTGCAGCTGCAGGGGAGAAGCCACGCCTGTTCATCATTGACTACTGGTGAGGGCCTGCGCAGCGTTACTCCCACAAACTTTGAAAAGACTGGCTCAACCTGGCCCAACCGTCAACTGTCGGCATGCTGGCTCTCGCTGACATCTAGGCTGTCAGCAACCTGCAGCAACTTTTGTGGGTCCAGCATAGCCAATCTACGCCCTGCAGCTAAGCCCTGCGAAGCCCCGTGCACTAAGCTAAGCCCTTAGTACTAAATGACACCCTTAGTTGCAAAGGTTTTGGCTTCACCAACGAAGGGGGTTGCCAGGGCAGTGCTGCCTGACGACACGCTTGACACTCTACAGCTGCTGTTGACGCTGCTTGCTGTGCTCCTGCCGCGGTCCTGCAGGGGCCTGGAGTGCTTCTGGGGTGACGCGCCTGATGCCAAGGACCGCTGCGAGCACGTGGGCCGCTGCCTGATGTACCTGCAGCAGTAAGTGACGCGCCCCTGTCAGGGACGTGGCCTGTCATCAACAGTTGTGCTGCTGCAGTCCCAAAACCATATTGGGTCGGCAGCGAGCCTGTGTCGTTTAGCTCGCCTTGCCTGGCGGTTGTTGTTCAGCATTAGTCACGCTCCCTCCTCCTGCCCGGCGTGTTTCATTTTGCATGTGCGTGCAGGAAGGACGGCCGCGACAGTGGGCTGCTGCCAATTGCCATTGAGCTGGCCAACCGCAAGACCATCAACGGCTCCCAGGGGGTGGTGTACAGCAGAGCTGCACTGGCCGGCGCAGGGGGCAGGCAGGAGGTGCTGTGGCGCCTGGCCAAGGCCGTGTTCAGGTGCGGACAATGGCAGCCTAGGGATGCACTGCAAGGCCGTGGCAGCAGCAGCATGAATGCTGCAACCAGCATTGCGCTTCAGCTGCAACCTGATGCGGGTTGGCTTGGCAGGCAGTCCACACGCACAGCGGCTGTGTGCAGGAGCTGGGCTGCCCAGGCTGTCCCGGCCCTGATGTTGTGGTGGTCCCCAGGGCAACTGCGGCTGGCAGAAGCACACGGGCAGAGCCAGCCGTGCTTTGCAGATGTATGATACAACCGCCCTGCATGCTGCACAAAAGCTCTCTTGCAAGTAAAGCTGCTGCTCTGCCGCTGCTACTGCTGCTACTGCTGCTGCCAGGTCTGTCGACTCTGGCTTCCATCAGCTGGTCAGCCATTGGCTGCGCTGCCACGCCTGCACGGAGCCCTTCTTCATCGCTATGCGCCGCAACATGAGCAGCCTGCACCCGGTGAGCATCCGGGCAGCCCAGGGAAGCTGCTGTGCTGCGATTTGTACGTCCTTCAGCTGACACGTGTGTAACATGTGGGCATCGGCTAGATGCACAGCACGCATTGCCTCTGCCAAGCACTGCCCACGTCCCTGTCACTGCTGCTGCTAAGGCTGCTGCTGTTGACCTGTGTGCTTGCTGAGAACACAACCCGCTGTCTGCATCCCGTATACATCTGCTTTGCACTTGCCACACACCTCCCCCTGCAGGTCACCAAGCTGATGCTGCCTCACTTCCGCTACACGCTCAACATCAACGCCAACGCGCGCCAGTCCCTCATCAACGAGGGCGGCACCATCGAGGCAGCCTTCACGCCGGGCGCGTACGCGATGCGGCTGTCGTCCGCCGCATACAAGTCCTGGCGCTTCAAGCAGCAGGCACTGCCCACCGAGCTGGCAGCCAGGTGGGGCGCTGCAGCGCTGCACACGTCACACGGTGTGCCAAGGGCTTGCTTGCTTCAGGCTCGAAAACGACTGAACAACACCTTCAGATACATGGTGGCTACTATGCTGAACCAACTCAAGTTGGTGATGCAGAGCTTAAGGCCAGCCTTTGGTTATCGTGTTGCAGATGCTTGCTGTGAACTGATGACGACATCTGGTGTGTGTGTTTCCGCTGACTTGTGCCGGCCCTTGCAGGGGCATGATCGGGCCTGAGGGCCAGCTGTGGCTGGACGATTACCCCTATGCCCAGGACGGGCTGGACCTGTGGGCTGCCTTCCTGGACTACTTCACCGCCTACCTGAAGCTGTACTACAGCAGCAACGAGGAGGTGGTGGCGGATGAGGAGCTGCAGGCCTGGTGGGCGGAGTGCAAGGTGCGGGGGGGGGGGGGGAAGGGCGCCAGCAGCTGCCAGGTCTCACAGTTCAGCTGTGACGTCCCATGGCACCTGTCATGTCTCATGACAGCTGTGGCAGCACAGCATGCATCAAGAGGTGGCCTGCTCAACAAACGGCACATGGACATCTGCCACTGGCACAGCCTGCCCTATACAGCAACGTGAGCCATGGCACACCTCTGCAAACCCATGAAGGAAGGCTCTGCCTTGTAAGGCGGCAAGCAGCGTTCCAGTGCGAGGTGCAGCTAGCGCACAGTTGGCCAGACAGGATGCGTGCTGGACGGCCAGGCATGCTTAGAAGAGTAGCTTCACCGCTCTGCTGTAAGCAGCACAAGCCACCACATACAATTATTGCATCTTTTCAGCACTGAGCAGCAGCCTGGCAGCTGTTCACCAACACCTGCACAGCACTGAAGCCACACGATCACTGCTGTCAACACTTCTCGACACAAACAGCTCATACTTCTGAGAAGCATGCTGACGGAGGCTGTGCTGGTGTGTTTTGGCTGCAGGAGAAGGGCCACGTTGATGTGACCGACGTGCTGGCTGAGCAGCTGGTGGCTGGCGGGCTTGACGCCGCCACTGCCGCCACTGCTGCTGAGCAGGAGGTGTGGGGCTTCTCAGGGGCCATCCCCACCATCAACAAGCTGGCATGGTGGGGCCCCTGGCCAGCGTGACGAGACAGCAGCAGCAGCAGCAGCAGCAGCAGCAGCAGCAGCAGCAGCAGTGTGCATGCTCCCTGGTTAGCCCATTGGCAGTGCTGCCTTGCTGCTGGTGCATTCGTGATACCTCGAATCCTACTTGCAACAGAGACGTCACCATGCCAACCATTGAATACTGAATGTCTCTCATTTTCACCAAGCGGTCGCCCTTCCGCTGCGGTGCTGCAGGATCTTGACCACCATCGCCTGGACTGCGTCAGGCCACCATGCTGCCGTCAACTTTGGCCAGGTGGGCCCAGCAGACATATGGCCTCAAGCACTGCCAAAACCCCACACGCAGCATGCAAGGCTGCATGCAAGCCGTTGCTGCATAGCAGCTGCTTGCAGGGCATGGGCATCAGCTGTGCTCAACGAGAGCTGAAGGAATGATAGCAACCACTGCTGACTCTACTGTTGACTCTGCTGTTGCTGCGGCTGCTGCTGCTGCGGCTGCCACCGACTTGCAGTACGACTACAGCAGCCTGCTGCTCAACTGCAGCTCCAGCGTGCGCCGCGCCATCCCGCAGCCTAACGCAGAGGACGACCCCGCCCACAAGGTGGGCAGGCGCGCAGCCCTGCCCTGCCCTGCAACCAGCTGTGCACTGCTGAGAGTCTTGGCATGCATGGCGTGACACATGCTTGAGCCCGACACACATGGGACACAGTAGCTGGGGGATGAAATCTTTGCAGCTTACAGTTTGGACGTTTACCTTCAGTTGTACGTCATATGCTTGGTGGCTTCATGTCAGCTTGGCTTCCATAGCTCATCAAAGGCACTGATGCTGATGTGGCATGCAGTGTCACCATTGTGCTCCCCCGCCTGATGCTGGCGCGTGTCGTGCTGTGCCTTGCAGGCGCTGGTGGGCAAGTCTGGTGATGCCCAGGAGGGTGAGCTGCTGAGCTACCTGGCAGACTTCAAGTCAGCGCTGCAGGTAATGACCACCGTGAAGCTGCTGTCCAGCCACGCTGAAGATGAGCACACCCTCAACGAGCCCAACGCAATGCTCACGGTGAGGCGCAGCAGCAGTGCATGGCTGAGGTTGTGCTCGTATAGTGCCGGCTGGTGTGTTGGGCTGTTGCTGCAGCTGCCGCTGCTTCTCATCTGCAGGAAGCTGCTGCTGCATCTCTGACTTGGAGCACTGATGAACAATCTGTGTGCTGCTGTGTGTGCTCCCCTTTCTGCAGGATGCTGCCGCTGTGGCGCTCAACGCGTCCTTCATCAACACAATGGAGGCGCTGGAGATGCGCTTCTTCAACAGGAACAGGTGAGGGCTGAGCTGGCGCTGGCCCTGCAGGAAGTGGTTGCCGGTGGCTGTATGCTTGCAAAAGGTTGAATGCAGGGTGCGTGCAGTCCCGCGACCCGCCTGCTGGACGGGCGGGCCTGCTGGCCCCCTGATGTTGCATGTGTGGCATTCCCCTCAATGACTTGTCTGCCTTCCGCCCTGCGGCGTGGCGTCTGCAGGGACCCCACCAACTGGACGCGTGTGCGGGGCAAGGACGAGGCGCTGGAGTACACGCTGCTGTACCCGAGCTCCAAGCCGGGCGTGACCATGCGTGGCGTGCCCTACTCGGTCTCCATCTGAGCTTCTTGCTCTGGACGCTGGCACAGGCACGCAAAGCAGCGATGCAGTCCAGACCGTATGGCACGTATAAGGCAGCGCACAAGTGTGTCTTGACACTGCCGCATCAAGAGACACATCAACACGCAAATGCAGGTCACACTGCATCAGCATGAGAAGTGGGTGCATTTCCTGTCCAAAGTTATGCAGAAGCTGCACACTCCACAATCACGGAATGAGTCCAGTTCTATATCAGCTGCGTCAGCTTTCGTGGGGGCTCCCATCCACTAGCCAGTTACATCCACGCCAAACCAAAATTGAGTGCTGTTGCATGGGTTTTGCTGTGTGGAGCTACAATCGGGTGTGGAAAGCAAGTTTGTGTCAGGTCTACTTCAACAAATGGGTCTACTTCAACAAGTGGAGGACACACATCAACAACTGTTTTGGATTTATTGATGAATGCATTTTGGACCTATCCGTTTACGACTTTTGGCAGCAGCAATTGCAAAGTTGCCAGCAGTGGCAGTGCAACGCCCTTCAGGTATCACCCGGGCAATTCAGCTTTCTGACTGGTGTGTTTGATAGTCGGCGCATCATGAAATTGGGTGAGGGGGCCTCAGTGATAAGTTTGGAAGTACAACGTTGGAAGCATGCAGGAAAATTATGTTGCAGTGGTTTTTATATGCACACAGGTGTGCTGCGGTGAACCCTGTATCAAGTAAAGTTCACTGGTGGTCTTTGATGGCTTCAAGTTAACGCACTGCTGCGGTAGCAAGCGTGGCACAGCCATCAAGCAGCAGTGTGTCAGTATGAAAGGGCGCATGGGTGTGTAAGTGCATGGTGCTAATGTCACCAGGACACAAGAACAGGGCTCGCATGAGCCTGCATGTAGGCTGTACATTATTGTTGTTACTTCCCACTGATTGGTGCTGATGAGCCGAAGCTTTACGTAGCAGAATACCTGAGACAGAGCTTGGTAGGGTCCAACAGTTCGTTGTGAAGTGTCACATGTGGGATGGTTGTTTACTGAGAGGATGCTGTGCAGGTGCCAACACTCAGGCTCAGTAAGCCGTAACATCTTGTGACCCTGGCGCATTTTGGCCAGCAGCACCTCTGCTGGGGATCATGACCAGTGATTAATATAAGGCTTGTTGATAGATCAGGTCGGCACCTGGATGCCACACTGAGTCCAACTTGCACCTTGACGGCCACACACATACGATCCGCTGAACGGCAAACAAGTTTGCCGGTGCATTAGCACATGCATGATGTGTCTCAGAAGACCACAAATGCGCCTGAAGCAGCACCTGGAACACTACCACTGGAAATCCGCGCCACACCACACCCTCGGTCTTGTCGACTAGCAGAAGTGCATCTATGCGTGGTGCAGCAATGACCTGCGTGACATCACAACAGCGCGCCCAGCACTGCAGAGGTGGGCTCATGCCATCATCAGCTGAACCTGCTGCTGTTGCAAACTGGTGCCAGGCAGTGTGGTGTATGGCTGTGGTCAAACAAGTGCTGAGCTTCAATGTCATTGCCTTGTGTCATGAGACAAGTTGAAAGCCACTGTCTCTGTTAGGGACTGCCCTCCCGCAGTATGTGTGCTAGCGTGGGCTTTTATGCATAAGTCGGGTGCTTTTACTTGCAGGCTGCTGCCAAACAGCAATGGTGTCGAGCCGTGACAGCATGCTGGTGTAGGTGCAGTCAAGTGAGCATCTTGGCAGCCTGTGCACCTTGGGCGTTTAGTTGAGGCAGGTTCAGTCTTGTACTACTGCATAATATTATTGCCTGGCATATCACCATGCACTGACAGCTTGTCACTTGCAGTGCAGCGTGGTGTATTTGCACCTACATTGATGAACACCACCATGCTCTCTCACCATGCTCTTTGCTATGTTCTGGGCTTCCGCCTGGGGTGCACAGTGCTGTGTTGGAGGGCTAGTGTGTGTGGCAGCAAGTGTACCCATGCAAGTGTACCCTGCGACTGTAAGACACATGTGTAGGCTGCCTAGACTGTTGTTTGATAGTTTGGTGTTTGAGGACGGGAATGTGCAGCTTGCATGCTCTTCCTGACCTGAACACTTGTTGAAAACTTGTGTTGTAGGCACAGTAAGGACCTACTGTTCTGCTGGGGCATGTTCTTGCTGGCAGCAATGCTTCTTCTCACTTCAGACAGTGAGAGCTACTTTCCGCTGCACTACTGGCAAGTCTTTTCTGTGTTGTGTGGCAGCAGGTGCCTGCCTTGCATCATGCATGGATGCATATATGTTTTGCAGGCTTCAGCAGCAGGAGGAGCAGCAGTAGTTTGCACATGCTGCATTGCACCTCTCGCACCGGCGCAGTACTGCATGCTGTGGTGCACAGTAGAAAGGTACATTAGTGATCATGAGACACACCATCACTGGTCAGGGCAGATGCAACAGACTTTATGTAACGGAAACAACGGCTCCCAAACCTGCATTATGCCGCTGCGTACCTCAATGGATATGTTACATTTGTACCATGTCAGGCAGGTTCTCTGGCGCTGAAGAATGCTGTACAATGACAGTTCTGCCTGTTGAAGGGGCAGCTCCCAGCTCCCAGTGGACAGCTCCTGTCAGATGCATAATGAAGTTTCGGATGAACAGCCTTATCTGCTGTCATGCTTCCTTCCAACTTGAGGTGCTTTTTGTTGGTTGGTCAGCATGGCACAAAACTGCAACCAGAAAGATAAATGACGCCATTTGTGCTAGCTAACTGTGACCATATGCTGATGCCAAATACCACAGTCACAACTGCTGAAATATTACAACCATTTTCACACCAGCAACCAACTCAATATGGATACGCTGCTGCAGCAGCTGTCCCACCCTGCTGAACAACATGCAGGTAGTGAAAAAACATGATCATGGTGATCTTGTCGAGCCTGCACCTTACCCATGCGTGCTCTGCATAGATACGTAACAAAAGTCCTCAGGAAAGTTTGCTGCATGTGCAGATGTTGCTGAGGCTCAGCCTGAGTAAGCCAGCAAACCAGGCTGCCAGCAGCTGCCGCATGGTTGGCAGCAGATGGCAATTGGCCTGACTAATCAACCCTGTCATGGAGGCAAGTTGGCAGCCATAGCGTGGCTTGCAGCTCTGACTCAGTCTCATTGCTGACTTACACACTACTGCCACACATGCACTGCCTCATTTTTTACATCTTTCCTGACCCTTCAAATAAGTTCACACTGTTCTGAATATATAGCTGTTTGGCATTCCAGAGCTTACTCTGAGGTATGGCATGAGGTGCGAGCTCAAGACATCAACACTGCGCTGCACCTTGCAGCACATCATGCCATGTGGCAACGGCCTGACTGTGGCACCAAATTCAAACATATGTGCAACCAGTTCCTGCATTGATGTGCTGCGGCCGCAGTGAGATGCTGGCATTGAATCCTGTCCAAATCCAAACCACACCAATCTTGGGTTGGTGCAAATCACAGGTGTTCAGGTGCAACCTGGCCATGACTAGCTGCCTACCGTGTGCTTGCTCACTGCATGCAGAGCCGGCGCTGCCTGTCGCATGGCCCCAGCGCCGGGTGCTCTGCCGATGCTGAGGCGCCATGATCAGCCCAGCATCATGCCGTCCTGGGCCTTGAGGGCGTCTTCCAATGCAGCCAGGTACATGTCCATGCTGTGGTCACCAACCTGACCAGCAGTAGCAGCAGCAGCAGCAGCAGCAGCAGCAACAGCATTGTGCCTGGCACCACAAGCTGAGTTATTGAGGTTGTTGTGCTGAGTACGCAGGTGTGATTATAATATGCTTGCTAATTAGCAGCAGCAAACCTCCGACCAAGCTCTAGTTACAGTCGCTTGCATATGCTGTAACCTAGCAGGGAGGCAAAGCAGGGATTGGCAGAGTTACCCAACCCCCTCCTGCAAGGCTGCACAGGTGCGCAACGCTGGCACCACCACCCATTGCCTTGCTCTGCTTGATGCACAGATGAGCACGTAAAAAAAAAGAAAACCAGAAAACCTGAAAGAGTCCGCATGTATACACAGGTCTGTGACAGCTGAACACAGGACAAGTCATTGGCACTCAAGTAGGAGTTTCTGCCGCATGACACTGCTCGACTGTCGGCAGCTACTGAATGACGCCGTGCCCCTGTCTGAGGCTGCCTGCATGGCGCACACAGTGGCACAACTACTGTTGCTGGGCATGCCTGCATCATGCAGCAGAGGGGTGTGAGGTTGCAGCTTGCAGATGTGCGATGTGGAAAAAGGTTGTGAAGTGGCTATACCAAAGTACCAAAGTAGGGCCACTGGCCCCCAGCAAAGGAGCCAAACAAGGCTCATGGGGTATACCACTGCTGATATAAAGAGTGTGCAGCTGCCGCTCACCGATGCATATGCTCCGGGGCGTGGCCTGTCACCCAGGACGGCGCGGTAGCGTGTGCCTGGCGGCATCGCCTTGGGGACAGCGTGGCCGTACGTGTTGCGCGCAGGCTCCAGCAGCAGCACACCCTGGGACACGTGCACCCAGCTGCAGCAACAAATACACAAGCAAAGCACTGTCTTTTAGCTCAAGCCCCACAAACCAGCTTAGCGTCTGTGTCAGCAGAACTGGGTTGGCAGCGCTGCACCAGGCTTGTCCGGGCTGTGACTGCAGCGTAGCCAGAGCCCTTACTCTGGTTGACAGACATGTTCAGGAGAACGGTGCAGCTGCCCTGCTGCTCTGTTGGGTCGCCGCTTGCAAAAGCAGAAGCCTGCTAAATTGCTGGAGGGCACCAGCACAGCACATCGTGGGCACTGCATGCTGGGCAATTAGCTGCTGTGACTCACAGCGGGGAGGCAGGCACTGCAGGCACCACGTCATTCTTGTGTGTTACGCGGTAGCACCTGTCCACAGTAGAGGCAAATGCCTCAGCAAACTCTGCAACAGCAAGAAGCAAGAAAGCGCAGCAGCGCGCAGTATATGTGATTGAAATGCAAGCAGCATTATAATTCACAATGACTTTGGCAGCCATTGCATCTCGCCTGCTGCACACACTATGGATTAAACGCACAGGGCTCGCAATTACATCGAAAGTCATGAGCTGACAACTGCGATTTTGCCAAAACGGAGATGGGCTTCGACCAGTTGATCGAAGTATCGGCCGCTAAACATGGGTAGTTTCGACCGAATCTCCCGGCAAAATGCACCTGCCGGCCCGGGCAGACCCACTCAGGGCCACCTGGTCGAAAATGGCCAAGACCTTTCGATGGTCGAAATTGCAAACTGGTGGTTGCGAGCCCTGATAACGCAGCACAAACAGTAACCATGCACCAGCTTGAGGTGGAGTGGGCAGGCTGCGCAGCACCTCAAGCACATGCAGCTGATGCCTGCAACTCAGCTGCACTGCTTAAGCAGTCCAATCTTGGACACAGCCTGCTCACCTCTGTTGCCCACCCTGGGTGATGCAAACGCCCAGCACTCCACAGTCACCTGCAGCCAGCAGCAGCAGCCACATGCCTGATACGCCAGAGAAAGATCACCGAGGTGGTGCTCATGCTTGAACACGCATAAACCTTTATGCGTGTGGCTTTGCAGTAACATACTATTGACAGGCAACGCGCGGCTGCCGGCTGATGCATAACAGCTGACTCAAGCAGTAACAGTATTCGTGAACAGACACGTATAGCATGCCAGCAATTTTAGTTATCACTTGACAGCAGCATTCCCTTGCTGCAACTCACAGATGGCATGATGCTCTTCAGCCAGAAGGCACCCAGCGTCGCCAGTGCAGCACCCAGGGAGTGCCCAGTCACCACCACCCTGCACAGCAGCAGCAGCAGCAGCAGCAGCAGCAGCAGCAGCAGCAGCAGAGGCAGCAGCAGCGAGGGTGGTGAACAGCAGCAGCAGCAGCAGCAGCAGCAGCAGCAGCAGCAGCAGTGAGTGTGGTTAGCCGCCAGGGAGCTGGACAGCAAATCATTGGGGGAATACAATACACTGGAAAGCAATGGATCCAAACTGTGGATGCATAATCAGCTGTAAACACATCCGCCACAGACCATTAGCCGCAGACATAGCTTGTCCTGCGGCCCTGCTCACAGCACATATGCGCGACATACCACACACAAACTTCATCTTGAACAACAGCTGGCAGCACGCCGGCAAATATGTGTGTGCTTCCCTGTTCAAAGGCTTGCTACCCCTGCCGCAGCACAGTACACCACCCCAGCACCTGGCCCGCACGTGCTGGCAGTGGCTTCAGCTGCAGCATTCACCTTGCCGGCAGCACGCCCTTGCCCATCAGCTCATCCCTGACGTCGCTCATTGCATCATAGCTGCCGCTCTCTGTGGGATGCACCACGTCATTGAAGGAGGTCAGGAAGCCCCGATGCACCTGTAGGGCCGGTGGATACAGCGCAGCAGTTCAGTAGGCTGGGAGGTAAAGTTTGGTGGCAGGTGCCATCTTGAGTTAAGTGGTGTGATGCCTGCTGCAGCCGTGGATGCGCAGTGCCTGCCTTGCTGTCCCCGATGCATTCTGCACACGGCGCTGGGATTGCACGCTTGCATGCAGCAGGGCTGTAGACAGCCAGGGCCACGGCAGGTTGAACCTGTGCAAGGCCTTCCCCATTGCACCAAGCCGTACACGGCAGCAGCATTTGCAGCAGCTGCCAGATGTGCTGCGGGCGAGTCACGTTGTGCTGAGGGCACTCTGGGGCGCCTTACCTTGACGTTCTTTGGGTGCCTGCCAGCAGGCACACCCTCCATGTCACCTATGTGAGCCTGCAGAGCAGTGCAGCACGGCCACCGCAACGCTCAGCAGACACAACTGCACAGCACAGCTGTCTACCCACGCCTGAACCACAGCAATGCATTCAAGTGACAGGTGGCACTCACCGACTCGCATTTAGCACGCTAGTTGGCAATCCCTGCACCTGCACAACTCTGACGAGCCATACGCCACAGCAACATGCAGTCTCTAGAGCAGGCAGTCCTGCAGCCATTCAGGCAGCAGCTGCCCCTGCGTCATGCACCTGCAGTGCGAAGATGTCGGTGAGGAGGTCCGACCCGGCGCCGTCGCCGCCTGTCTCTGTGCCCCTGAAGGCAACGACCATCTCGTCTTCCAGTCCGCTGGCGCTGGGCAGCCTCAGGCACAGCACCTGCAGCAGCAGCAGCAGTAGTAAGAGCAGCAGTAGTAAGAGCAGCAGCAGCAGCAGGCAGCGCATTAACTGCTCGACTTATTCAGCGGTTAGGCAGCAGCTCCAGTCCCGGGCGCTGGCAGCAGCACACCCTCGGCGCAGCCACCCAGACGAGGGGCGCAGGGTGCAGGCACTGCAGCGGCACAGATTCAACACTTGATGCCGCGGCTGTGTTGTGCTGCACACCTCAGTGTCTGTTGCGACATGTCTGCCAGTCAGCGGGGTCTTCCACAGCGTGCCTGCAGGCATCCAGCGGTGGCAGCAGCATGCAGTGGGTGCACGAGCTAGCAGCATCTGTGAGCTGCATTACATGGGCAGGCACTGATTGCGAGGAGCTCAGCATGCAGGGCACTGATTGTTCTGAGATGGTGTCAACCATGCACACGGCAGCCAGCACTACCCGCCAGCCGGTGCTTGAACTGCAGCTGGGCTCTGCTGTGAGCAGGGGGTGCACACGTCAGCTCGATTAGCCCTGCTGCTGGCAGCACCCTTTGGATGGTTTACTCATGCTGTGCTATGCTGTTGATATGCAGGTTGCTGACAGCACACCTGCAATGTCTCCGCTGCTGCAGCCATACCCACACCTGTGTGCTTCACAATCTTGAAGGGTGCGTTGCCCACCTCCCCTCCCCTGAAGGCCTGCAGCTTGGCCCGCACCTGCAGCACCGAATGGGCACAGGCCCATAGTAAGGCATGGCCAGGGGCCACACGTATATGTGAGTGATGGCCAGCAGCCAGATCAAAGCTCATCATCAAGAGTTGATACCTCGACAGGGTGCCCTCACAGCTGATACTGAATAACTTCTGCAAAGGAAGAAGGGGAATGTCCTGCTGAGTGTTGCAAAAGCCAGGGCAACAGAACAGAGTGGTGTGGACTGGCAATCATACAGCCCGCCGCACCTCGTCCTCTTTGTCGAGGTATGCTGATTTGGCGATCATGCCGTACTTGAGCGCGTCATGCAGCTGAGCCCGCCCAGCTCCTGCACGGCAGGCTCCTCAGGCAGCGGGGAGGTAGGCTTGCCGGGCCTGCACACGCCGGCAGTGCATG